>KZ301975.1:13625-433231 GCA_002554575.1 Amanita thiersii Skay4041
AATCCACTTACTCAGCACATAACCATGTCTGACATTTCATGTATTTTTCTTCTATTAATATACCTGGTCTGTAGTGTATAAAAGCCATGTATTCTGTAGCTAAAAAAATAATGAACTTCATTCTCTCAATTGTCGAGCCTCTGCCTCCTCTTGAAATCTTGCTACATGCTACTCTCACTGTTTACTATGTTAGAATAGCTGCCCTTAAAGTGCTAAAGTATCGGACCATAGATAAGTTATAAATAGTTCATCTAATTATAGCTAGTCATGAGTCATCCATCTGTCCTTGGACACCTAGGAGATAGACTGTGGATATCTATGAATATCACAGTGATATCATGCACAGCAATGCGCAGTCACTCTAGGCAAGACTCACATGTAGTATTAATGGTCCATGTACATACTTCTGTACAGTATAAAAGAGGACCATTTAGCATCCTAAGAATGCAAGTTCTTACAGAGCTTCTAGTGTAGCATAAGCAGCTAAGCTAACTGGTAAGTTGGCTTCCTAGCTACTAGCTTCCCTATGGGATTAGCCTAGTGCTTTGCGCAGGCATTCCGGACTGGGCAACTCCCACTGGGAGCCAGTCTTCTCAACATACTGCACTGCTCTAGATTGTAAGTGAAAGTCTTACTTAACTAGCTGCTGCATGTTGCTGTTGTTGTCCTCTCAACATTATTAACTATCTACAGTCTGATACTTTAATGCCTTATGGGCAGCTATTCTTGTTGAAAAGACTGGCTCCCAGAAGGAGTTGCCCAGTCTGGAATGCCTGTGCAGAGTGCTAGGCTAATTCCTAAGGGAAGCAGTAGCTAGGGAGCTAACTTACTTGTTAGTAGGTTGCTTGTGCTACTGTTACAATTCCATTCTCATTTCTTTTTCCTTTTTCTTTTCTTTTCTTTTCTTTTCTCATCTGTTACTTATCTTATCTTATTGAACTGAGACAACTCAGACATTTCTGACATTTCTGACAACTCCAAGAAGTCCTCAGTTTGACTCTTGCTATAACCATTAGTTTACTGTTTTACTTATAGTCATTGTAGTTACTTGTTTATACTTTAGCTCTTTGATAGTCTACCTCACCATGTAGCTACAAGAGTTTCATCTCTTATTCATCCCTTGTCAATGCTCTCTGGAGTGACACCTGAGAGGATCACAGGATTGTGGTAATGGAATATTAGTGAGCTTTTGACAGCTACAGCTAGAAGCTCTGTAAGAACTTGTATTGCTAGGATGCAAATTGGTCCTCTTTTATACTGTACAAGAGCATGCGCATGGACCAATATTCTACATGTGTTTCTACCTGGGGTAACTGCACATTGCTGCACATGATATCACTGTGGTATTTATAGAATATCTGCAGTCTATCTCCAGGGGGTCCATGGATGAATGGACAACACATGGCTAGCTATAATTAGATTGAACTATTAATAACTATCTACAGTCTGATACTTTAGCACCTTATGGGCAGCTATTCTAACAATTCTAACACCTAAGTGAGAGCTAGTGTCCACTGACAAGCCCCTGCATCAACTGCACAGAGGCACCCAAGTGTGCTATCATTTCCAGAGCACCTGTTCATATAAAAGTGAGTACCAGCTCAGTATTGTGGTTAGCCCTCCAGGGGCTCTCCTCACTTATTGTCCTGATACCTACCCAGTTAGAAAGACAACTTCATTATAAACAGCCTGAAGAAAGGTATAACTTGCACCAGAGGATGGAATACAGCATCATGGTTAGGACTTGTGCTACCAATACAGTATAACTACTGAATATAGAAAGTGTGACATAACATGTCACAAACTGCGAGCTCTAGCACTACTATTGTACTTCCAACACAGCCTAGTTCCCATGTTACTTTTATTGTTAGGTTTTATGAGCAGCGATTATCCCACTCACCTCAGAGAACGGATCATCAAAGTTTTATTGTGATGGCAAGAAACTTGAGCTCATAATCACACCATGGAAAAGCTGTGGTATAGAGTTCCCACCCTGTGCGATTACTTGCTGCAACACCAAACTGGCACCTATCAGAGCCAAGTGCATTCACCAAAGATATTGTGCTTAGATGGTCTCGCCATTGCTAGCTTGGGCATTACATTACCTGCAGATATACCCCAAATAGTGACGCGCCTTGGGTCACCACCAAACTTGCAGATCTAACATCAAATCAGCCACTACAATAACCCCCAAAAAGCCCCCAAATTGAGCAAATGGGACTAACATGTTTATGCACCCATCTCAATGCGAAATGCTGATCCACTATTTCCCAAAAATCACCATTAGAATCAAACAACCTAAGAAAGAAGGCGGGAACTTACACAGCCCAGCATTCAAATCCCCTCCCCTCTTTACATTCCTACCAGGCAAAACCCAAATACGCCAAGTCGGTATTGGATCACAACGACAACGACGTTGCTCCCCGATGTACGAATCAAATCGTCTCCGAATCCTTCGAGGCCAGCAGCACTCCCACTCGCGTACCCACCGCTGGATATAAGAGGACAAGAGTGTTCACGATAAAGACCTGTAATTTTTTATTCGTTGACTTACCCGTGGATCCAGAAGATGACGGGCAAAGGATTCGATATATGAGTCGAGTTGAGCGTGCCGGGTGTGTACACGCTATTTCAAGAATGAACACCGTTTTCACTCTCGTGCACCATCATAGAGGGGGGGAAAGTACATACTTGAGGAACAAACAATCCTCGGAAGGGTCAGAGGCCCTTCTCTCCTTTGACTCATGAAGGCTGGTGGGGAGACTCCTATTCCTGAACGGACTGGTGGGTGCCCTTCCACCTCCAGCGACGAAGCACGGGACAGGCTCTGTATCTGCTGATTGAACTCCCGCCGTTGGAGCAGGTCGTCGGGGGCCACGTCAGCGATGGGTACCTGCGTTCGAAGATGAGTTAATTCAAGAAGCTAGCTTCGTAATAATGAAATTGGGTACCTGTAGGGGGAGCCGCATATCGGATACCCCAAAAGTGGGTATTATGTGTCGTGCTATCCACGACACCAGCATATCTCGCATATCCAAGGTCGACAACTGGCCGATCTGTCTGCGCAGCTACAAGTGAGCAAAATACAAGTGATACAAGAACCTTGATAATTCTTTGTATTGTTGACTGATTTGTTGCAAAAGACGAGGACCGCTCTCAAAAACCGAGGGGTAGGGGGAGAAAACACCTCTTGGTCTACAATTTATAAGATGTTTTGCGAAGAAACTGAGCAGACCCTAAAGCTAGAAAGCAGTTCTTGAATTCATTTGCGCTGTCAATCATTGGCCCATTCGTGCTGTCAAGCTTTAGTTCATTCCCTATGTCAGTGGGGCAGATGTCCACTTCCCACGACTGGAACCTCCGGTCTGCCTTCTCTTTGATCGCCACCCAAGCCCAAACTAAACTCAGAAGAACGTACTATATGTGTCTATTTTTGCGTCATTTCAAGTTGCTTATGTCACTTTTGTCGACCAGCAAAAATAGATTGATGCGCCCATGTACGAGTCCTTAAAAATCGGTGTAAAGCAGGCGAAATCGTAAACTCCCCCAATAGAATACAAAGCAGACATAAAAAGGTGGGTTCATAGTAAAACCTGTCAGCAAATTTAGTGATAGCGTCATGGTGGTTATCAAACACCCGCATCAACAACTTGAAACAGCTGAGACAAACAAAAACATCACTCAGGCTAAAAGAAGTGATCTGCACCTTCACCCGCAACTACTTGTCCCTAACCCTGCAAGGTAGTACTATCATTCTATCACATGCAAGGATGAAGATCCGTGTCCATTGAGTGATGTATAGCCGTGGGTCACTCAACGCTGCTGATCACGTAACTCCGTAGCTATTTTCGCCCCTGCTATGGACAAAACTTCGGCTTTTTACAAACATCATATGATGCTGATTATCATTGCAGTACAGTTACTTTTGCTTCAAACGATTGCATCACATGGCATCCATTTTTATTAATCAGGCTTTCACAATTCCCAACAGTACAGCTACTAGCCACTATTGTTGGTCGTGTGCCGAAATCAATGGCAAGTTCCTCCTTGAGCAAGATTAGAATACCATGGCATAACGATCTGTCAAGCGGACTCGGTTCCGGCAACCGGAAATAGTAAATGCATGTTCTTCTATCTCTCATTCCACACTCCAATCACTGATGTGTGTAGGCTCAAGTGTCTGCCATCGTGTGGGCAATGTGCTTTCCTTTCGTTTTCGTTCAACAACCTTATGGCCTCAGTTAATATTGGTGCCCTCAAGGTCACACAGCCATCAACCATTGTGTAAACATCAGTCAGGGCGTTTTTCCGGTGAGTATGATGTTTTCTGGGCTATGACATGTTGTGGTCATCTGAAAACCACGTCCATATGCTAGCTATGTACCTCTGCGTATAAAAATCTCGTTGAAATAACGGGAAAAATCAGACCCACAATCTCTTCGCAGAATGAAGTGGCTTGCTGCTCTTGCATTGACTTTGTCTATCGCTCACGCCAGCCCCATTGAGGCTGAGAAGCGCGAGTTGAGTGAACGCGCGACGCCCTACGGTATTGATGTGTCCGGCTACCAGACCAGCATCAACTGGTCGACCGTCAAGGCCAACGGTATCTCCTTTGCATACATCAAAGCGACTGAGGGTACAAGTGCGTATTCATGTGTTGCCAATACAATCATTCGCGATTAATACATTACATTTTTTGCAGGCTACAAGAACCCTCAATTCAGCTCGCAATACACTGGCGCCACCAACCACGGTATAATTCGAGGCGGTTACCATTTTGCCCGCCCAGATATCTCATCTGGAGCAACTCAAGCTACTTTCTTCGCAAACAACGGAGGTACGCCTATGTTTTATCGTACTTCTTTTTCTGACATTTTTTTGGTAAAGGCGGTTGGAGCGCAGACGGTAAGTCAGAAAGCGGAAGCAATAAGATCGGTTCATATATCCGTGTGTCCATTTAGGTATTACCCTTCCAGGTGCTCTTGATATCGAATGTAAGTGACTCCCAAAGTCCGTGTTTATCTCCGAATCGTTGACATCAACCTAGACAACCCATACGGTGCCACCTGCTACGGGAAAACCGCTTCCGGGATGGTTACTTGGATCCACGATTTCGCCAACACCTACCACTCCCACACCGGCCGGTGAGTAGTACTTCCTCACTAATTTAAAACTGAATGTTTGCTGACGGTTTTCTTATTCCCAACAGTTACCCTGGTTTGTATTCTTCCAAGCTGATCAATCTTGACATTCTTTGCTCATGAACAATCTCAGTCATTTACACTACCACTGACTGGTGGCAGACCTGCACGGGCAACAACGGCGGCTTCGGCACCACTAGCCCCTTGTGGATTGCTAGATGGGGCTCGACCATCGGTACACTCCCCGCTGGCTGGGCGTGAGTAGACTTTATTTGCTGCCTTGCTTAATTCCTTTGACACGCGTACCAGATACACCACATTCTGGCAGTACGCCGACCATGGAATAAACCCAGGAGATGCGGATCTCTTCAATGGCGATGCTGCGGGCTTGGGACGGTATGTATTAAAGCATCTAATCACTGGAATGATCCTGTTCCTGATTCTCCTATCCCAGCATGGCACGCGGATCCTAAAATGCTGTGGTATCACTAGGACAGTGCTAGGTATATATGTAACCTGTTTAGATACCTGGTTTGTATCGAAAAATGAAGGAAGTAACATGAACTAACTGGGTGATATATTTGATGAGTTGTTGGTGAAGGTATAATATTCACCAATGGAACCCCAACGAAAAAAATCCGCCTTTATAATCTACCGTGATACCGACATTTGAGTTTTTAGCAAATTAAAAGATCATACTAGAGTCCTTGCTTCTACTGGCCAGAAAGCACACTAACTTTCTCCCAGAGCCTATACACCGAGGTCGGATTCAGGATGCCCACAGTCAGAGTAAAATGAAGCAGGTTTTACTCACGCCCACCGCTTCAACAACATTTTTGAGGTCTGGACCTGTCTAGCATCTAATCTCCTATCCTCAGTCCTATTAAACGGCATCTCATCTTGTCCGCGCTTTCATGCACACCACGGAGGTATAATGTTCAACAGAACAGTCTTGATATTCGGATCAAGTAAGACGGCAAAGTCAAAGAAGGAATATCCATCCTGGCTCGGTGTGCCAGTACTGGGGATTGTGCTCAAGAGGACATGACAAATGACGCACGTAGGTAGGGGAGTAATACGTGACGTTATTCCCCTGTAAAGCAGGTAGGGTCGCAAGCTGGCCCCAGTACAACTGAGAGAGAGAGAAAAATAAAAATGGAAGAATAATGTGGTTCAAACCTTGAACGCTTGACCGCTTTACCACCAAAGGCTTGCATCAAGAAATGCGTCGGAGAAGCTCAGGTTTGTTGGCAAATAACTTCATACCCTAGAATCCAGAAAGCACAGTTCTTTGGTTCATTCTCGCTGTCAGTTCATCCTGTCAATGTCATCGGTTCTTCTCCCACTACTAGGACCCCATGACCGTCTTCTTTCTATAATACCCAGACTAGGCTCGGAAGCTAGAGCACGGCACGACCCGTAATCGCAGGTCACCGCGGCCTGTGAAAACAAATGATATATGTTACCCCACCTGGGCAGGAGTCCTTGAGGAAAATTGAGTTGAAGAAGTTGGAGCTTATTTTCCTGTCCCTGCATTTACGTTGCATACTCTATTCTCCGCACGACACTCCCCACAAGACCCACTGTACTGTGTTGGGGAGGAAAGGTAGCCTGATGTCAGGATGGAGCGAATGGAAGCATAACCCTATATAAGTTGCAAAAAAAAGTTATTCAGCCCTGGTTTACTAGAACGGTGTAGAAGATCAAGTGACCAATATCTAAATCGTGGGTGGGGGGAGGGGAGGTTGGGTGTTCGCCTCTCGAGCGGAGACTGAGACGGGCCGAAAAGCCTAACCTGAGTTTATTCTTTCCTTATCTTCGAGTTCCCCCCCCTAAAACCAAGAGATGGGCGGACGTACCTTCAATTCAAACGGAGCACCCCATTAATTCTTGGACGTATGATATACTTCATTCTTACAGACGTCGAGTTTTTTGGGCTTGAGCAGTAGGTTTGCCTCATCCAGCTGCTCCGTCTCGCCCTGCTACCATGTTGATGTATAGGAAGGAAAGTGCGACCTGGATACAACCGAACATGTTTGTTAGGATACAGCGGCGACGTAGACAAAGTCTACTTGATTCCATGTTCAAAAGTCAAAACGCTAGACGACAATAACTTGCTCTTTTTTTTTTTTTTTTTTTTTTTTTTTGGTGGTTACTTCGGGTGAGGCAGCACCTGGCAGTTTCGAGGTGACGATAGTCACATTAGTACCCCTGTACTTTTGGCATACTAGACCAGACTCTGGCACGATGAAATACCTATGCACAGCCAATCAATGAAACGATCGCATATACATGAAAAAAAAGGTGACCATGGGACTTGAGAATGTCATTTTACATTGTGAAATGCACTGGGAGGATGTGTGCTTGGCGCCTAGTACCATATCAAAAAAGTCGTCGTGCATGGCGGGCTATACTTTCTACAGAGATTCTGCCAGTGGCATGGGCCTGGCACACACTGTGTAGTATGTTGGTCACGTTTAGTAATAATAATAATATTATTATTATTATAACCCTCCTTTTGTGTGACTTGTTTCGGAACGATGTTGTGCCATCACCGCTGCGAGTCACTGTATGTTATCTGACGACTGCGGTGTGGACTAATCTGCAAAGTAATGGAGATGCTTCAACGTTTGAAAAAGGGATCTACACAGTAATATCCATACTTGAAATACGGTCTTTGGGGTAACGTTGTTGTTGATGTATGTAATACACCATTTTAGGGTTAGAAGAAAATTAAAGAATATTGAATAATTGAATAATTGAGTTTTTAGCAACAAAAAAAAATAGTACATGTGGGTGTGGGGTGTGGCTACCCCATTGGTATAATTGGTTGTACTGTACTGTCTGCGCATGATGTGGCCTAGTATACAACAAAAAAACATGGTGGTGTGTGTGTGCGTGTGTGTGTGCAAAAATAGCCTATAGCCCTGCTAGCATAGTAGTTTGTTACAAGTACAATACACCATTTCCGCAGAGCCAAGTCATTTGATTTGTTTCATTCATCATCTTATAATCATGCATCATCAAGATCGCTGCTCCACAGCTCACGGATGCCTCCAGCCGAAAGGGCAAAAAAACGGGGCGAGTTCATACAAGATCGGCATGATCTACACGCACAGATCGGATTGATAAAATATAAACGCTGATGCGTGCATCCAACACATTTTGCGCTGCGTAGAAGGAAGTAGGGGGAGGGGAGGGGAGGGGGGAAAAAAGAAGAGAAGAAAAGAAAAGAAGTCTATTGGTAAGCGTGGGTGTAATGAAAAGATGCCGAAAAAGGACGTACAATATAATTCCAGCTCAATCGATCGTCGAGATGAGAGAGAAAGAGATTACCTTCGGCACCTGTAAATATAATAGCATACGATTGCGAGGATTGGTGAGGGGTGGAGATAGCAGGGTTGAGCTGGTTGGGGTGACGATGTGGAAGGGATGAGATGTGGGGAGAGATGGGAAGACGGGGATAAAGACGGGGACTTGGGGGTGGCTCGTTTGTGGCTCGTGTGATATATAGAAAAGAAGGTTGTGGGGAAGACGGTGAAGCGAATAATAAGCAAGCAAACACGCAAAACCCTTCCTTTCGCCAAAGGCTAGGAATTCGATCGGGAAGATGATGAAGAATCCGATTCAATAGTCCAATCCGAGGTCGCATCACTAGACATACTGGCGTCTTCTAACAATTTATCGTCGCGATGTAGCTCTTCTTTACCGAGTCGCCGGCCCAGAAGACCCATTGACCACCGATTCCGTTTCTTGATCAGTGTGGGTGGAATCGGAGGTGGGCTTTTCATCCGAAGCTTTGGGTGGGTCGGGGAGTGGTAACTTGGGTTACCAGTGCTGGTCATCTGCACGGATGAGCCAATGAGGGCGATGGATTGGTGAAACTGGGCAGAGGGCGGGAGGGAGAGGGGAAGATTGAGAGTGATAGAGATACCACCGATGGAGGGAGAGCCATGGGAGGAATACGAGCCTGGGGAGGAAGCGGGACTAGCGCTGAGAGAGGGAGAAGGACTATCTGAGGATGGATCAGGAAAGGGATACTCGAATCGCGTTGAAGAAGTGGCAAAGGGAGTGCCAATGATACGTGAGGGGGAGTGGAGGGTGAGGTTGGAGAGATCAGCGGGAGCGGGAAGAGGAATTGTCATGGTGGAGTGTGGCATACGGGGGATTGAGGTGAGAGAGGAAGGGAAGTTAAAGAGGGAAGAGAGAGAAGGGAGGAGGCGTGCTTTGATGCCTTGGACTTTTCATTCACTAATTCTATTTAACTTTTTTACTGTCACTTTTGTAATAACCCGGCCATCTATCCCTCCCATTCCAACCAACCCCTTCCCCCCCATTCTAGACCCTCTCAAATCAACCACATGTCCCTACATGCGCACCCACCGCACCCAATCTCGCCCTTCGCCCCGGGAATTTGGAGTCTTAAGCCGAGAAACGTGTACCTTCTATATCTGGCATACTCTCCATCCCAATCTGCTTAGTCAGCAATTTTAAGCACGCACACACACATACGTGGTTCATTTTCTCTTGTTGGCACATACACACTCAAAATGCCAGTTCCTCCTCAGCTCACCCGCGCACTCGAAACTTGGAAAGACCAGGCAAAAGACGCGATATGGGCGCTGTCTTCCTGTTTATGTCAACAGACTGCCAAGGTGAAAATCAATGGTCGAACCTGTAAGCCCTTTACATTCATCTGGCCCTACAGTACCATCATCTCCGTCTCTCCACTCTACCCTAATTGAGCATTCTCTGCTAGTTCAAATCATCAAAATCCTCGGAGAAGGCGGCTTTTCCTTTGTCTATCTCGCCCAGGATGAAGTTAGCGGCGTATGTCCTCTTTGTCCACTCTCGCTTCTCTCTTTACTCATCTCCATTCTCCCCAGCGACAATTTGCCCTCAAAAAGATACGCTGTCCCACAGGCTCCGAGGGCGTCAAGGTGGCCATGCGCGAGGTGGAAGCCTACAGGCGTTTCAAGTTTGTGCCATCGTGACCTCGACTTCTTCCTAAACTAAGCTTTTTTGGCCAATATAGGCACCCAAACATTATTCGCATTCTGGCAAGTCGCACGCTTTCCTCCCCCTATCATCCCTGAGTTCATTCCAACTAATCTGTATCCTGCTTCTTTTCCTTCCTTCCATTTCCTCCAAACATAGGACTCTGCAGTCGTGCAGGATCCAGATGGCGAAGGAAAAATCGTTTACCTCTTCCTTCCTCTGTACAAGCGAGGCAACCTCCAGGACGCCATCAACTCTAACGTTGTCAATCGCACGTCCTTTTCGGAAAAAGAGATAATTCGTCTCTTCAAGGGCACTTGCGAAGCTGTCCGGGCCTTGCACGACTACCACCCTTCTCTTCATCCGCGGAAACATCAACTACCATCGGCAATCCCTCCTTCTGCGCTTCCTTCTTCTTCGTCTGCCATTGCTTCTTCTTCGACCGTCCGTCCGAACGGCCCTTCCAACAAATCGAAACAACGAACCGCTGATGATGACGAAGACGACGATGAGCGATTTCCGCGACCAGACGGAGATGCGGAAGGTGGGTATTCGTACGACGGGAAGAACGAGGCGACAGTCCCACTGGTGCAGAAAAAGCGGAGTACAAACACGAGAGGTGGAGGTGGTCCACCACAAGTGGTGTTTGATGGTGATGAGGAACTAGAAGCATTGCAGAAGGAGGCCATGGCAGATGGGGAACTTGGTCAGGGTGGATCAGGGCAGGGCGATATGGTGCATATGCCGTACGCACATAGGGATCTGAAACCTGGGTGAGCACTGGCTGTTGATTTCTGGGGTTAGGGAACAGGGAAAAGAAGAGTTTGTGTTAAATGAATTTTACCAGGAACGTAATGATTGCGGATGACGGAGTTACGCCAATACTGATGGACTTTGGGAGTGCGGTGAAGGCTCGGATAAAGATTGACAATCGATCACAGGCGTTGTATCAGCAGGTGAGGTCTTTTTTTCCAGCATTTTCTTTTTTGTATAGCGCGAGTAGCGGGGAAGTATTTATACGGTTTCTTAGGATCTGGCGGCTGAGCAGAGCACGATGACGTACCGTGCACCTGAGTTGTTTGATGTCAAGACGGGGACGATGCTAGATGAAAAGGTGGATATTTGGGTTAGTGGCCTATTTGCATTTCGTTTCGTATCATGAGGTCTTATGTTATGTGTGGCGGTGTCACTAAAAGTCCCTGGGATGCACGTTGTACGCCCTCGCGTATTCTCGATCACCCTTTGAAACGTCGCAGACGACCGAGCAGGGCGGATCCATCGCAATGGCCGTCCTGAATGCGCAGTACAAGCACCCGGATACAGCCAAGTATTCGCAGGGTCTTAGGGAGCTGATTGATCGTATGCTTAAGGTCGATCCGAAGGATAGACCGAGCATACATGAGGTGAGTTAGAGTTTGTTTTCTTTTAACTGGGGGGGGGGGGGGGTGTCTCGTGCGGCGTTTGGTAACAGCTCTCTTTTTTCGGGGTGATAGGTTATTGAGATGACGGACCGCGTGTTGGCTAGTCTGTCGTGATTTAGGGGTTAGGTGTATGTGTGTGTGTTTCTTAGAGTAGATAGACGATGGATGGATGATGGTCATATATGTGTCTTGTGATATATTTTTTCTTCTGGTTACCCCTCCTTGGTTTTTATTTTTTTCTGTGCGTTTCATGGACTAGCTTTCTTTCAACACATTCTTTTCCCTTTCGTTCGCTCATTAAAGATACCCTTGTATGTGTGTATATGTGCGTGTATGAAAAACATGAATGAATGAATGAATGAATAGGATGTGTACGTCATGACAGGGACTAGGGGAAGTGGAAAGTATAGGTAACGGTCATATGGAGTATGAGGGAACATCATACGTGCACAACACACGGAAAACGTCATAACATACATACGACATACGACATACATTCGTTCATTCATTTTTATCATCATCACATTCATAATTAGAAAAAAAAAAAGAGAACAAAACAGGGTGCTATTAGTCCTACTTCTTCACCCCACTTGCATCTTTTTTCTTCTTCTGGTGTTGCTTCTTCCCTTCCTTGGAGTTTGGCGTTGAGACAGGTTCGGGTTGGGCTTTGTGCAGGGCGAGTCTGGCGCGCTTGGTGGCGGACTTTACAATGTCTTTGATCAGCTGTGCCGAGTCTGCGGTGGGTGCTGCTGCTGCTGCTGCTACCGGTTGTTCGCTGGGTTTGGTTAGAGCAGATTTAGGTACAGATAGAGATGTATCTGATCCTGCTGGCGGTAATGGTGCTGCGCCAGGGTGCGAAGTAAGTGGGGTAAGAGTGGCTTTGGAAGGTTTCGAAGCTTTGGGTTTGGGTTTATTAATTGGGGCGTTCAAAGTATTTGCACCACTAGAACCACCAGTGATTGCCGCGGCGGTGGTAGTTGGAGAGGTTTTGCGTTTCTTCTGTGGTGGAAGAGGAGAAGCCTTGGAGCCTGTGCCCGTTTTGTGGGCTGCGGATACTGGTGCTGCTGGTGCTGCGGTGCCGGTGTGGGGAGCTTCTTCTTTCTTCCGGTCCTTCTTGCGTTTCTTGGTGGTTGGTTGGAGTTCTTGCTCTGGTTCTGCTGGTTTGGGTGGCTTCCGTTGTTTGCTTGGTGCGGATACAGGCACAGAAGCAGAAGCAGGAACAGGTTTGGGCTTTTCCTTTTTCTCTTTGGCTCTCTCCTTTTCCTTTGCTGGTTTGGCAGACTTGTCTTTCTTGGTGGTCGCAGGTGAGGCAGCAAGAGTGGATGGCATCTCTGACAGTTCGTCATCTGCTTGCTCTGCTTCTGCTTCTGCAGCTTTTTTAGCTTTCTTCTCTTGTTTCTCCTTCCATCTGGCTTTTCGTTCTTCCTTTTTTTGCTTGCGCAACTGAGCTCCGGCGAGCTTGGTAGCCGCGTAGATAACAGATACACATACAAGATACACACACGCAGAAGAAAGGGAGAAGAGGGGGGGGGGGGGGTTAGTGGGCTTGAAGCAAAAGGGATGGGGAACTGTTTACCTTTTTCTCGGCGCGTTTGGATAACTTGTTTGAGTCCTTGTCCTTGTTGGATTTGTTGTTATGCTCCAACTGTTGGAGGGCTTCGGAGAGCGGGGCATTCTTGCCTAGTGAGGAGGCGAGAGTGGCGAGCTTCTCTGATCGACGGGTGTGTGCCTAGGTGATGGATGAGAAGAGGGTTGGAATCGTGCGACTTGAACTCATGAGTGGAAATGAATGAATGAATGAATTTGGGAGAAGAGGGTGTAATGTAATGTACAATGCAGAAAAAAGTAGATAAACGCGGTAAGGGAGAAGAAGTGAATAATAAGAAGGAAAGAAAAAAGAGAAGGGGAAGAGAAGTACGTGCATTAGACTTTGTGTGCTCTTCAATCATGAGGGAGGTTTTGAGGAGCTTGCCGGGGCAGACACCACATAGATGTGTAGCTGAATTGGAGGGGTCAACGTAGATAGGATTCTTGAGCACTTGGCTGATCGTCATCACGGTCGCGTATGTGGGCTCTTCTTCTTCCTCGCTCTCGTCGACATCCATGGCGCCCCCAATCCCACCCCATTCATCATCACTCCCTTCTTCTTCCCCTTCCTCTGATACATCCTCACCGTCCACGTTCATATCCCCCTCATCCTCCGACTCGGACACGGACTCCTCCGAATCTGTATCGTTCAACCCTAGCACATCCCTCACCTCATCGTCAATCCCAAGTTCCCGTTCCTCTTCCTTTCTTTTTATCCGTTTCTCGACACGTTTGAACATTTACTTACGTGTTGAGGGTTGGGTGTGAGTGAGTGTTGAAAAAATACGCGTCACCGCGGGAGTAAGTCTAAAAAAGGAAATTAACTAGCAAATTTCTTTTTTGAATTTACGCAATTTCGCTTCCTCGACTGTCGACGACGCAGACGACGCGGGACACACGTAGACACAAGCCATGCACAAACGCGGTCTCAAAATTGTCGCAGCGTCAAGACAAAAGACGTTGACCCCTCCACAGCCATCTTCTACACTTCGCCTCTGTCGTCATACTCATACCCTGCCCAAGCGGTCCCCACTTCGTGCGTCCGTCTCTACTGACTCTGCTGCAACACAACAACAGCAAAACCACGCACCACACTCTACTCATCACGAAACTTCTAAGCAAAAGAAAAAAAATCCAGAGTTTGCATCTTCGTCAAGTGAACATCACGAAAGGCACCCTTCCAAGCATTTCAAACCCAAATTCGCGAAAAAAGGCAAAGCTACACCGGAAGATTCTATAGACGACAAGGGGCTGAGAATATACAGTGACCGTCTAGGGCAATATATGTACCGTTCGACTGAGAAACTCGTTGATCGTGTTGACCCACCGTTGTCGTTCGAGCGGTATGGCTGGCGCTATACAAAGAGCTTACGAGGCGAGGAGAAACGACTTCATGACGTTCTGCAAAACGCCTCGCGGCGGCATGACAGTCGAGGGTGGTCCACTGAGCAAGAGAGTTCGGAAATGAAGTCCACGACCATGAAGACCCCTCCTCGCGGTGCTGTTCAGCAGCAGGTGGCATCTAGGGAGAAGGAAATGTTCGAAATGCGTGACCTAGATGAAGAGTCTGCTCAGGAAACAGAGGCAGATACGACTGGATACCCGCTTGGAACGTTCGTCGAAACGCGGAGGTTAGTGTCCCGTCCATATTTTTTATTCTTTACATTCAATGTTCAGTCCCTTTCTACAATATAACATCTTACAGAAACGAATTGGCTTCTCACGGCGTCGTCATTGGTGAAGCCTTCGACACTGGACGACTACGAACAATCCTCCTAATGTCCAACGGCGAAATATGGAAACCTGACATGAACGACATCTTCTTCACCGTCCCGGCTCTCGTCCCCGTTGACCTCGCCAAGAGATGCGGTAGCGAACCCCAAACTACTCGCCCATCCGAGTTGCACGCTCGCGTGGAAGTCCTCCGCCAGCTGCGCGTCATCGAGCGTGCCGTAGAAGAAAAGTACAACGTCGTGTGCACCAAGTCGAAGTTGTACGAGCAACTCCGGCATCCTGACCCAGAGCAGTGGGGCAAGACGACTGTGTCCGAAGTCGCAAGGCTGATCGAAAGGAAGCCGACATTGATAACCATATTTGCCGTGCACAAGTATTTGATGGAGAATGCGACAAGGTTCATTGTTCAGAGTGATTATATGCTGTCGCAAGCGTTCAAAATTGTGCCTGCTGCTCATGTGAAAGATATAGAGACGGTTCAAGAGTGGATGAGGATGAGGGAAAATGGACCTTTGGAAAGCTTTGCCGCTAAAGCAAAGGTGATCATGGCAGAGAGTCAAAAGATGGCGGTAGAGGGGTATTTGGATGAACCGAGGGTGATTCCGGCGCAGCATGAGTGGGACGAAAACGATCACCTTATTCTGAGGTTCTTGACCCGCGCGTTGCGACCTTGGCGGTCGACGCAAACGAATCTTTATGCTATAGGTCAGAGTGCCATCTTGAAAAAGCTGTTTGTGGGCAAGACTACAGTGACCGACGACGATCTCCACAAGGCGTTAGTGGACCTGGGTGTACTCGCACCGTGGCAGGATATCATGATGCTTCAGCCAGACTTGAATCTTGACCTGGACCCTGTCGGAAATTCTGCGTATGTGAAGGAGCGCCATGCCCTGGTGGAGCGTGGCCTAAAGAGATTAAAGGAACCAGTGTCAGCCGCGCAACCAACAGGTCCTCTAGGTCCAGAAGATTTCTATCCTTCAGACCCATTAGAGAGTTTACGGCATGATTTTGGGAATATGAGGGTGTACGTTGTGGACGATGTAGGTGCGCATGAGTTGGACGATGGTGTTTCGATTGAGAAGATCCCATCAGAACCTGGTAATGTGTGGATTCATGTTCACATTGCGGATCCTGCTGCAACGATTCCACCCATGCATGCGCTGGCGACTGAAGCACGGATTCGGAAGGAATCGTTCTACTTTTACGATCGCACCTTCCCGCTTTTCCCGCCCTCATTGATGCACTCGCCAAAGTATGGGTTGTCTCTGGGTTCTAAACGCCAGCAGGGGGTGCCAGAGCGTGTGCTCACGTTTAGCTGCAAGCTGGATTCGGCCTTGAATATCGTGGATTATAAAATCCGTGCTGGGTTGATACGGAACCTCAAACTAGTTGACTACGATACTGTTGACCGTGAATTGGGATACACCGCTCGGCGTTTTTTCCCCTTTGGTCGGAATCCCGCGATTGGTGACCTCAATAAATCATCAAATAAGGAGATTACTTTTGAAAAAGAAGAGTTGCAAGATTTCAAGGATCTACTCGAGATAGCCAATCGTCTTGCTTCACAACGATGCAATCGCAACCTATACGCAATATAT
This sequence comes from Amanita thiersii Skay4041, assembly GCA_002554575.1. Classification (NCBI taxonomy): domain Eukaryota; kingdom Fungi; phylum Basidiomycota; class Agaricomycetes; order Agaricales; family Amanitaceae; genus Amanita; species Amanita thiersii. Next base: position 30,105 of record KZ301975.1, read on the forward strand.
GAGACCAGGGGTCTCATACAAGGTTTGCATAATACTGCACCCAGACATATACCATCGAAACCAAACTATACACCGCTTCACTTTTCTGGCTTCCCGGAGATGGAATATGTGATGGAAGACATTAGAGAGTTTGATGGTGGATCGCGATTGATTATAGCTGAAGCAGCGAAGCTGGCATGTCGTGTGACATCGCGGTTTGCTTTGGATAATGGGAACCTTCCACTTCTACGGCGACATGTGCCTCCTTTCATTCCGGTTAGCGACGAAGACCTTCAGCTGCTCATGTCTGCACGGGATGCCAGAGGGTTTGTACCAAGTTGGAGAGCGTACCAGCACATTGCGCTGAACCCCCGTGGGCTCTACACGCTAAAGCCAAAAGAGCATCACGGGATGGGGATACCCGATGGAGAGGGCTATGTACGTGCAACGTCGCCGCTGCGGAGGCATAGTGATCTCGTCGTGCACTGGCAGCTGCACCATGCGCTTTTGGGCGAGCGCGCGGTATCCCGGAAACCACCCTTTAGTGCAGAAGATTTGGAGGTGTATGCGAGTGAACTCACGAGTACAGAGAAGCAGAGAAAGAATCTGAACTCGAACCACACGCAGTTCTGGCAGGTGATGTTCTTGCGGCGGTGGGCTGAAGGAGTACAGCTGGGCAAGATCGATCCTGGTGTGGTGGAGGGGGGCGATCCGTTGGAGCGTCTGGAAGGTGTCACGCTGACCAACCCGCGACTGAACGTGCAAGCGAGGAGGCTGATTGTAGATGTGCATGTGCCCCTGATTGGAATTCATGGGCTACTGACACTGAACGACGATGGGTATACTATACCTATAGGCACGGCGTTGAAGGTGAAGGTGAAGGGGCTTCAGCTGGGGGTACGGCCGAAAATAGAGCTGGCATTGAGGGAATAGATAAGATTAGATTAGATCTAATGACAAACAAGAGTCGTTCGATTTTTAATTGATTCATTCAATTCTTTTATAATAAATTTCATTTCTCTTTTTTCTTTCTCATTCACTTCTCTTTTTCTCTCCTCAATGTCCCTCTCCTCCAACGGCTCCCTGCCGTTGTCGAATTCTGACTCCTGGGCGAGCTACTTCCCCCAGACCAAGTCGGGTATCGCCCTCGTTTTTCTGCTCTACTCTCCAGGTATAGTCGTGATCCTTAATGTGATTTGGCAGTGGGTACGTGTACCTCAGGAGAAGTATCTCCACGTTGTTCCCTGACAGCAGTGATAGATTCGCCCTCGCAAACCCAACGAGCCCCCGGTGGTATTTCATTGGCTTCCCATAATTGGTTCTGCAGCTTCGTACGGAAACCAGCCCCTCGACTTTTTCTTCAAGTGCAGAGAGAAGGTAAGCTTGCTTCCTTAATATCACTCCAGAAATCCTGTTATACTTACAGGAAGAGGGGTCGTATAGTATGGCGACGTCTTCACGTTCATCCTATTTGGACGCCGAGTAACGGTCGCGCTCGGTTCCAAGGGTAATAATTTTGTGCTTGGCGGTAAATCAACTGTTCTCAATGCCGAAGACGCTTACACGGTAATCCTCTTATATTTTTGACTATAGAATTGGGGTTTTCTGATACTTTTTTCCCATGCAGCATCTCACGACCCCTGTATTCGGCAAGGATGTGGTTTATGATGTGCCCAATGAGAAGTTTATGGAGCAAAAGAAATTCGTCAAGGTTGGGCTGTCAACAGAGAACTTCCGTGTCTACGTTGGCATGATTGAGGATGAGGTTGAGCACTTTATGAGACACGATGTTTCGTTCGACGTGTTCCAACGGAACGACATCAACGAATGGGGAAAATTCGACGTAACAAATGTGCTCGCAGAGATTACGATTTTGACGGCCTCGAGGACGCTGCAGGGCAAGGAGGTTAGGAGTGGACTGGATAAGACGTTCTCGCAGTTGTATAATGATTTGGATGGAGGGTTTACCCCGCTCAACTTTTTGTTCCCCAATTTGCCTTTGGAGAGCTACAGAAGAAGAGACAGGGCACATCAGACGATGAGCCAGTTCTACATTGATATTATCAAGAAACGTCGTGAGGGTGGCGATGATGTGAGTTATGTTTCTGGTAGATTTGGCGTTCTGTTTGACGAGTATTGGTTTTTCTTCTTAGCATGAACAAGATATGATTGCTGCGCTTATGCAGCAGAAATATCGGAACGGCACACCTCTCAGGGATCACGAAATTGCGCATATCATGATTGCTCTCTTGATGGCAGGTCAACACACAAGTTCGGCTACTGGTTCATGGACCCTTCTTCATCTCGCTCACAACCAGGAAGTTGCGTATGTGTCATTTTATCTGCTCCCTGTTTTTCTCTAAGTTATAACTCTGACTTTTGTTGAATTAGTGATGCACTCTACCAAGAACAGGTGAAATACTTTGGTACACCTGACGGTAGCCTCCGCTCCCCGACGTACGACGACTTCAAGAACCTTCCGATTCTAGATGCCGTCATCCGCGAGACACTCAGGTTACACCCACCCATCCACAGCATCATGCGCAAAGTCCGGGATGATGTCACCGTCCCTGCCACCCTAGCTGCTCCATCCAAGGATAGTGTCTATGTCGTACCCAAAGGCCACTACGTACTTGCCTGCCCTGCTGTCAGCCAAACTGACCCTTTAGTTTGGAAAGATCCTTCTGTCTGGGACCCATTGAGGTGGAGCGACCCCGAGGGTATTGCGGCTCAGGCACTCAAGACATACGTTGATGAGAATGGAGAAAAGATTGACTATGGATTTGGAGCTGTTAGCAAGGGTACTGAGAGTCCATACCAACCATTCGGTGCTGGTAGACATAGGTGTATTGGTGAACAGGTAAATTTTACTGACAATTTTGTCTAATGACCCTTACTGAATTGTCGAACTAGTTTGCATACCTCCAACTTGGCACTATCATTTCCACCATTATCCGCCATGTAGAGCTCAAGATTGACCAAGTCCCAGAACACAACTATCATGTGTGTATCCCTTGTTTACTTTCTCTGTTCGACTATCTGACATTTCTTATCTTGTAGACCATGATCACGATGCCCAAAAAACCACGCACGATTTACTACAGACGGAGAAAGTTTGACTAGAAAAAAATTGCCCATCATCATGCTTTTTCTTCTTCGTTCACCTTTCACTGCAATTATACCAATACCAAAGAGCATGGATTCGCTGCTGTCGTTGCTTCCGTTTAATCGTCTGGTCGTTTTTACAATTTTACTTATCTGATGTATTTATGATGATATAGATTAATGGATAACGAGTTTGATGGGATGGGTGTGTATGGCTCGAGCTTTAGTGATTGCTTTGTCATGCGGCCCAGTTGAGTTTTGCTTGCTATGCAATGGAAAAGTTGGAAGGTTTACAGAAATCTCCATGCTCAGCTGAATGTGTTTCATGATACTTGGTCCACTTTCGTAGGTACAAGTAGCATGACTAGCATCCATAATTGCCATACCAAGCCCGGGCCTTACAATCAGACACAAGTGATACCTCTTTCACCCCAGTGATTCCGAGTCTTTAACAAGTAGCCAAAATTTATCATCCCAAGCAATATATACTCCGGAGACTCTCAGCACCATTTTTTCCTCATAGGTTTCCAAGGACCTTGAATGTGGCTGCTTTGATCTCAAACAGCAACAGTATTAGTGGAGCTCTAAGCCAATGGCACAACAAGCAGCAATTATCGAGTCCCTGTTCAAAATCCAAGAAATCCTTTGTCGGCGATGCACTGAGGGGAGTATCTTCGTGCCAATTTTTTGCCACTGGAATCAGAGTAGCAGGAAAATGGTTTCCAGTATAAGGTTTCCGCTTGTTCCATCCACTGGCAGGACCTTGTGTTAACACCCTTCTGAGTGAAGTGTTGAATTTCGGCTGGGAATAGACCCAGATGACCAGTTGATATGCTCGCACCGCCGATCTCGCATTGCATCACTTCCAGTCCAATGGATCCAATGGCAAGAAAGCAGTCCCGTCCCAAGTGACAATGTGTACTTCAAGGTGATATAGATAACAAGAGAAAAAGAGGAAGAAAGGCCAGGTGTGTTTTTATAAGTCACAGAAAGTGGCTGATGATCGGAATGTTTTTTTTTCCAAACGTCATTTCTCAAAGGTATCCCCATTTGGGAATGGTATTGACAGCCAGCCTTGTGTGGCTGGCAAGGATGCAAACTATCACATTCTCTGTAAAGTTAAACTTCACAGGAGATAGTGTATCCGTTAACATAAGTTACATAAATGCTCACAGGACGAATTAGGCACGTAGCAAGAGTTGCAGGATATCAGACATACCTAGTATAGGTTGCGGAGTCAGTTCATACCACACAATGCCTTCTTTGATTTGCACTTAATCTCACAAAACGCAAGAGAAAAGACAAGAAAATTTTAGCCATTTGAATAATGCAATTATGGTAGTAAAGTACATCGATGCATGTGAATCAAAAGAAGGGTAAAAGGGATTTGAAATGGAATCTAGAGAATGTCATGAACCTCGAACAAGATTTCCGTTAGACACATCAAAACAGTTAATGAACCCGCTTGTGCAGTATGTGCATCAAGAATTTGAATTTCAGAAGAGGGAAAAGAGAAAGGGGAATAGTGCAGCACAAGACACTAATGGGACATATCCGTAACCGTTCGTTGACAAGCATAAACATGACGAAGGGGGGAAGGGATAGGATAATAGAATGTGTAAAAGGACGAGAAAAATGAAAAGTAGTTGAGACGCTAGAATTATTTGGCTTTTGGGGAGGTACTTGATTCCGGTTACCAAGTCCATGTTTCGCATGAAATCACATAATGATGCACAACTTGCGCCTCTTGGCGCGCATGTCCTCAGTAGACATGGTCGACACACTGGCACCACCAGCAGACTCATCAAGCATCAACTCTGGTGTAATCGTCTCAAAGACGTCACCAGATGGAGTTTTCGAGAATTCGCCTTGAGCGACATCCATTGACGCCCTGCCTTGATTAGGCTTGGGCGTGAACCAGCCACCAGGAAACATTCGTGATGATGTGGTCGACTCTGGTTGTGCAGTTCGAGGTGTGGAAGGTGGCTCGTCAGGGCGCAATACCATGAAAAGTCTAGGCAGGGCCCATAAATATGCGACGATCGTCCGTAAGCTGAGTAACACGAACTTGTCCTGCCGCGCTAGGTCCTCAGCAACGGAATGCGACTGTCGCAATTGCACGGCACCAGATCCGGCCTGTTCTGCGTTGTCGGTCTGCTCTGAACCAGAGTGTAATTCTACAGCACCAGCACCACTTGATTCTTCTTGTAATGACTAATAGGGGTCATGATTAGCCACCAACGGATAAGGACTTCTGTATTTACCTCTTGCTCTACAGCTCGCGCTTTTCCAGCAGATTCGGGAAGAGGTTCAAGCTTGTCGAGCTCTTCCTCCTCCGCAGGGGTACCAGTCCCTTGCTGCGTAACTGAGTAACTGGGCGTCCATGGGCTCCTAGGTCGTTCGGGCACATCAGCAATAGCTGCAGCCGGTTCAACAACAGGCTCAGTGCCATCAGTAGAGATAGAGAGGACAGGTAAAACGAGTTTGTCCTGTGAAGGCACTGATTCGTCAACCGTAGCTTGAATCGTATGCTAATAAACAATGTTGGGTTCAGATCCTATCACAAGAATGAAACACTAACCTGTGGAGTATCACCACTTTCAGAGATTGTATCACCAGCATCAACATCCTATGAACATGTTCAGAGGGGATACATGAGATTAACCACTGGGATAACGTACGTATTGCTGGGCAGTTTCTGGAAGTTCCAAATGGGGCTTCTCTGCCAAGGGACTTCCTTGAACACTAACCGAGTAAGACGCAACCCACGAAGACGACATCGGTTCAACTGCAGATTCAGAAACATCAGGTTGCTCCGTAACCTGAGATGTCTGTATGATAGGTTCAATGTACAGATAGGAACATGAAACAAGAGCCGAACCTCTGGTTCCTCAATTGCTGCTTGCTCTTCAACAGGTATTTCTTGCACTGACTCCAACGTATCATCACCAGACGCCTCAACCACAAGTTCTTCATGTGCCACTTCAGGGGCCTCGACTTGCGCATGTGCCCGGCTAGGTTCTTCTGCATCGACTTCCTGCATAGGTCCAAATTCGACCTCTCTGGTTTCGTGAACTTCAGTATCATCAGTTGATACGTCTTCCCTCTCAACAGGTACAAATTCCTCATGCAAGGAACGACTCGCAACCATTGGACTACCTTGCAAATGGACAGAGTACGATGGAGTCCAAGGACGGGCAGATACCTCCCGTTCTTCAACAGTCGCTGCTCCCGCATCGTGAGTCACCAATTCCGACTCTTCGCCTATTGCTGCAACTGCAATGACAGGGACACTGGCAACAGGCTCGACTGACTCAGAAGTTTCGACAACAGGTGGAACTTCAGCCGTATCGGCAGCTTCATGGGCGACAACAGTTTCCACGACCTCCGGCTCCTGCGGGACGTCCGAAGAGTCTTGCTCCATTTCTTCCACTTCAAAAGCTGCGAGTTGTTCATCTGTGAAGTGGATAGGATCAGCGTCGGCTTGTACATCTGCTCCTTCTTTATCATCTGTCGCAGTCTCTACGTGCGCTTCATCGGCAACTACATCCTCGTGGGTCTCATCAGCCGTTGCAGGTTCATCCGTAGATAGTTCATCTTCTTGAAGCTCTTTCGTAGCAGCCATGGGGCTGCCTTGCAAGTGAACGGAGTACGAAGGGGTCCAAGGCCGAGCAGGTGGCTCGAGAGAGGGTCCTTCAAGGCTGGACACGTCAGGTGCAGACTGGAAAAGATATGTTGGCTTTCTGATTATAACAATAGGATGTTGTCAACATACCTCTGTATTAACTGTGGCTTCCACACTCGGCTCAGTCTCTTCAACAGTTAAGATTGGTGTAGCGATATTGGCTTCTGCTTCCCGGCTAACTTCTTCGGTAAACTCATCAACATCTGATACCGCCTCATCAATAACGGCTTCGTCTTTGGTGGACATTTCCTCCTCAATACCCTCTTCCTCTTCGGGAGAGATACCACGGCCAATAGTAGTAACCTGGAACGAATGAGCCCATGGCGATTTGGGTCGTTCGACCTCTTCAGCGATGCTACGGAGCTTTGAAGAAGGACTGGTGGTATGTTCTGGAATCTAAACGAATAGAAATCAGTAAACCATCACTGAATCCCAAGGAGCACGAGTTGTACCTCAATAGCACTGTCAACGATAGGTGTATGAGGACTGAGAGTCATAGTTGTATGAACAGAGAGCGCCTCAGGCGCAGCAAACGTGTCTGCCTTGATTTCCGACAATGGCTCAACCTCGGCTTCCATTTCTTCAATGGCTTTGGGAGCTACATCTGACATATCATGGACCTCGTGCACCTCAACTGGTTCAACGTCTTCGATATGTACATCAACGGGCTCGGAGGCGACCTTATCGGCAGTCAACAATACATCAGCCTCTGCAACATCCTTTGCTGGTATAGCAATAGGTTCTTGGATAGCTGGTGGTTCAACTACAGCTAATATCAATTAGCATCAACACTAGCCCCTAGTCATAAAAATACTCACCATCGATCAAATCGTCACTTGGTTCAACGATTTCAGAAGTCTCTGTAATGATAGCGTCGACAGGAGCAACTTCATCTACAGCTGCAGCCTCCTCGGGTGCTTCGTCATTCTCGGTCTTAATCTCCTCGGTCTGCGGCTCCGACTGGATTACTTGCTCCTCCTCAACATCTAGGGCAATTTGCTCGATAGTATCCTCTGGAACATCAGCAGGCTCAGCAACAGCCTCTTCAGTGGTAGTTAGGTCTTCAGCAGCCTCCGGTGTAGCTACAACCTCCTGCTCGACAGCCTCAGCGACAACAATCTCTTCTTCAGCAGTTTCCGTAGAATGTGCCGTGGCTGCGGCTATTTCGTCGTCGTCTCCTGGAGGAGGGATTGAGACATCTGCGGGTTTTCCATTTTCGGTAGTCATGGCATGTTTAGGCGACATGTCAATAATATCGGACTCGGTCGCCGTCTCAGCACTTATCGTCGTCGCATCCAAAATTTCCGAAACAGTCGCCTCCATTTGCTCAGACTCCGCTTTAATCGATGCGACTTCCTCATCCTCTACCTGTTCGGAATCGACAACCGCCGTGGCGATAGGCACCTCATCACTCTCATAAGCGATTCCGGCCGAGTCATCGTCTACTTTGGCCTCTGAAGCAGTGGCAAGCTCATCAGGTTCCGCCTCGATGGACGCAGAGGCTTCATCAGGTAAAGCTTCAACAGATGCAGCAGCCTCTTCGCTAACAAGTACGGGTTCAGTCACAACAGGGACCTGAACTGGCTCTGGGTCTACGGTAGCAGGTACCTCTTCACGAGTTATATCAACAACAGGCTTTGGTTCCTTGGTATCAATAGAGGCAGGAACTTCCTCAACCTCAGGGGCAACGGAGGCTTCCTCGACGGCAGGTTCAGCTTCAATAGAGACTACCTCCTTTTCCTTCGACTCGGACATGGGAACAAATTCAGGTTCAGCAATAGTTTGAACGAGGATATCTGCTTCATCTTTAGGAGGCTCGGCAGCACTCGCTTCATCAGCCACAGGATCCTGGGACTCTACAGGGACAACAATCTCTTCACCTGCCTCCTCTGTGACAATAGGCTCCTCGACAACCACTTGCTCAGGTCCTACCGCCGGTGTTTCTTCAACAACTTCAGATGAAGGATCGACGACTTCTTCAACTTCAACGGTAGTCTCAACTTCGACGGGAACAACGGCTTCTTCAAAAGCAGGGATTTCTTCGACCCCCAAAACTTCAACTTCAGCAGCTGTCTGTTCTTCTTGGACGAGAAGATCACGAGGCGGCGCTGAGTCCTGCTCTGGTTCAGCTGAGACTTCTTGCGCAACGACAACCGTCTCCTCCATAGTGCTCGAATCGGGTTCTTCTGACCCTGCAATAGACGAGGGTTCAACACACTCTTCCTTGACGACTTCAGCATCCTCTTTTGCTTCGTCGATGACAGTTGACTCTACTATAGGCTCCTCAGGAACAGGAGGAGCTGCCACGACTGCAGGAACAATGGCTGCGTCGTCTTCCTTTGTCTCACCAGCTTCAAGGACAGGCTCTGCGACTGCCTCTTGTAGTTGGTCACTTTTTACCTCTTTCGCAGCCTCATGCAAAGGCTCAGAGTCAATATCCTCGTCACTGTTACGTGATTCCTCGACATGTGCATCTGGTGCACTCTCCGCAGCTTCTGCCTCATGTGTGACAGCTTCCTCTTCTCCAACAACATGACCAACCTCGACAGACTCTTCTGCAGCTACTGGTGTCTCTTCCTGTACCTGTGCCTCTAGAACTTCCACCTCTGGCACGACGTCGTCACTGCTGGCGGCATGTTCTTGCTTTTCAGTGTGCCCGTTCACCACCTCTTCAACAGGTTCAACTTTCTCTTGTTCCTCAAGCGCAGTTTCGATTACAGGCACAGGTTCCAGCCCATCTTTTTCTTCATTTGAGGATGCCGCAGACTCCGGCTGGATCTCGTCCTCCTGTTCGACAATAGGAGCATCATCCACGCTCGGAACTGGTGTCACTTCAGCACTCTCTTCATCCACCTGATCGGTTCCTTTCACTTCTTCATGCTGGACGTCAGGGGCTCTCTCAGCAACAACGGCATCATTCGACGTGATCGGCTCATCGTCCTCTTTAGCCAAAGGCTCAATAACAGGCTCTTTTTCGTGTACAGCGTCTGGTTCAGCGATGGCAGAAGTAGACTTCAATTCTTCCGTGTCTTTCTCTTCAGGGACAATAACGTGATCCTCAGCTTTAACTCTGTTCCCAGCAGCATGTTGTTCTACGCCTTGTTGTTGTTTCAGTCAAAAAAACCCTTAATGATAATGATTGCCTATGACTTGATAGACATACCTTCATCAATTGTCACTTGTTGCACTTCAATTGCCTCGGTCTCATCAACAGGGTCAGCGGCACTATTCCGAGTCCCTGCATCACCCTCCTTCTCAGGTATGGGCTGAGAAACCTCAATAGCAAAGTCACCCGCGCTATCGCCAGCGTTATCTTCATCAGCCTTAGGATCGGTAGCCTGTGAGAGAAATGACGCAACGATAAGTATGTGCTGTTTGAAAAACACGAGGCAGGAACAAATAAAGATAACGGGAGAAAGAGACGCCCAAAACAAAGCAGGAGAGGCGAGTAAGCCAGAGGGCAGGAAAAAACGACGACTCACAATGGTGGCCTGTTTAATGGTACCATTGCCCGAATCAGAACCCTCAATAGTTATATCTTCATTCACACCGCGGTGCTCCGCAGCATCACTACTCATAATCTGTAATACAGGTGAATCAGCACAAAGCACCCTTTCCACCCCGAGTTCGATACGGAAAACCGCCAACATACCTCAACAACAGGTTCAACAGGACCCAGCGGCGGGACTTCCGAGCTGACCGCGGAAGCATCAGCGGTACCATCCTGCTCATCCACCAGTTCCCCATGCCCCAAGGCCGTTTCATTCTTAGGATCCACCGTCTCTGCCGTAATGACTTCCATGGTGAAGTCGTCGGTAGACTGCGGTGTGGTTGCTGCCTCCTCCTCCTCCTCCACGCCAGGCTTGCCAACCTGGATGACGGTTGCCTGATCCTCCTTCAGATTGACAACGCTGGGTATCAATTCGACGGCGGTATCGGTAGACGACTGTAGCAGTTCAAAAGGTTTGGATAAGGAGGGAGATGAGTGAGTAGGGTACGTACCTCGGACAAAGACGGGCCTAGGAGGGGTGCAGCATCAGGCCTAGACGCGTCAATATCTTGGTGAGAAAGGACAAAGTCCAACTCCGTAGCATTGAGTTCCTTGGTAGACAAATATGACACGTCGTGAGCGAGTTCCTTGACGACGTCGGGTGTAACGGGATGAAGGAGTTGTTCATGATGGACCTCATTGAGTTGGGGGTCCGCGCCTGGGTCAGACATTATGGGAAAATAGAGGAAATAAGAAATAAAAGAGGATATATATGGATGGGTATAGGATGAGAGTGAAGGTGGGTGATGCTGAGAATAAATACCTGCGCTGGCTCGTCTCTGCCTGTTCAAAAAGGAAGATTCTCCTCAAAAAAAGCCTTTTTCCTCTCACGTGCTCCCTTTTGACACGACACGACACCCCGCCACCTCCATCAGTCTAGTACAAAACAAAACAATGTTCATACGTCCCTAGTCTACTTACAGTATAATATACATTGATACCTGTATACATAGTAAATCACTTTGTCTACAAAATAATCACTCCCACAACTGCCAAAACTCCGGCAATGCCCAACACACCAGTACGTTCATATCTCATCGCAGCACCACTACTGGGAGGCGAGGCAGCAGCAGTCGCACCACTTTTCGTTGTCGACGATCCAGTGGGACGGTTGCTACCTTGTGCTTGATTCGTCGTGCGTGCTGAAGTACTGTTGTTGTTGGTTCCATTATCCCTGTATCAGCCAAACGTTTTCCTCATAATTCATAAAAACTCAACATACGCTGCAGCGCGAGTCTGGGTCGTTGGTGCTGCTGCAGGTCTAGTCGTAGCACCCGCAGCAGCAGAGCTTGCACTCCCTCCACTTGTGCTCGAAAGCGGTGACATATCAGTGCTGTTCGCCGTGCTAGTCGCACTATCTGCAACTGTAGAGGGCGAGGTACCAACGTTCAAGCAGCTGTTACCCGTCGAAATTAGCCCAATCTAATCCAGATAACTTTGATCTATACACACCTTGCATCATTACCAGCTTGTACCATAACCTGGGCAGAATAGACTTCCTCTCCAGTGCTATCCTTGAGTGCCATGGTACTTTAACATATAAAAGTATCAGTTGGATGTGGGCATAGCGGTTTAATGAGAACATATACATGGCAGTGTTTGCTTGAAGATCGACCATCCAGGTAATACTATTACCATCTAACGGGTCAAAGGATTTGATCTGCAGGGAATGAATCTCCTCAGTCATTACCCATATCAAATTATACATACCGCAGGTGCACCAAGAGTTCCACCTACGCAAAAGAACAATCGAGGTCAAAGGACAGATGAACAAGACATGCTAGACACAAACCTGGAAGAATGGAAAGATAGAAGGGCGGCGTCCCGTTCTCCCAAGAGATCCTAATCGGTTCTAAAAACCACCAAAGTCAGGGCTTGATACAGGAACGATTTCCAACAATACATACGGCACTGAACGACGCTTGTGCTATACGAGGCGATTCAGTGAATCCACAGAGAGCATTACATAGGCACTCACGGTGTGTTGACAGTCAAAGAAACAATACCAGGTACTAAAGAAGCAAGGGTAACCACAATCGCGAACAACTTCATCATCTTGAAACGAGGAATAGAGATTTAAAAAACCCTCTAGCAGCGAAGAACTGGAGAAAAAGAAGAAAAGCTTTTTTTTGAGCTCGAAAAAACCGCGGCCTGCTCAGTTTATATATTTGAGACTGCTCAGCATACTCCAAGATCCGCAGCGGCGGGAGGGATTGAGGGAGTGTTTGACAACGAGAAAAAAGCCCGCCCTGGAGCTGGAGCTTGTTAACATCGCCTCACGATCGATGAAGGCTGGATGGGATCATTGACAGAGCGGACGGACGATGTCTTCAAGTATCCGTCCCTCAAAAACTGGCTTTTAAAAATAAACGGGCTTTTCTTCCGCATCGCGTAGTAGCGGCACAAATTCACGCACAGCAATCATCAAAATTACCTTCTCAACAACCCTGAGTACAGTCAGTGTAGATCATGTTCACCGACAGCAAACACAATTTCAAAAGAACACACGGAGCTTATCGCCGATTCCAGAGACACCATCAATATTCATCAAAGCCCAATCCAGCTACTCCGTCCACCAGGATTGTGCAAACTCGTATGTCCTATCTTCACAACGTCATAAGCCACCCCTACTGTTTCTATCGAACTCGTGCTTGCTCTTGGCTCCGGAAATTTGAACACTGGTTCCGCAGCATCTATCAGCGGACTTGGAGCCGACGGCGAGAAAAGGCCACTCGATGATGGCGAAGGCGAATATCGGTAGCCCATCAAAGTAGGCGACGTAGGCGCGATCGAGGAAGTCGGCATAGTCAAGAACGATTCCGCATGCCACTCGTACCAAACATGCCGCTCGTTGGTTAACCGCCAGATTGACACTCGAAGTTCAGAGTTGCTAGGCAGGTACAGTGTCTCCTGTAAACACGCCTCTCAGTAGGCCTTCATCAATGGAGGCAATTGAAAAAAAAAACAAACCTTAAACGGAAAGAATAGAGGGAACCAGCTGAGCATGTCTTTGGATATTCTGTCCTTGCGATGCGGGTGTATGCTTAGACCAATATTACCATATAGAACCTTCCGATACATGAATTCTTCAAAAAAAAAAAAAAAGCGCCAACTCAGAAACATTGTCTTACTGCTTCAAAGTAGCCAGCGAGCCCACTAGACAACTCCATAAACATCGCGATCATTCCGATAATCATGCTAAACGACTCACTGTAGAACTCCAGCATGAGGAATATAAAAGTTGAGGTGGGCCGCGCGAACGTTGTGTGTGTTTGTCAGAGGTAAACCTAAGTGCGTTGCGTAATCTGCATGGGAGCTTCAACCAGGTAGAGAACCTCTAGAAACTAACCCCGTAAATCAAGCACAATGTCTCTTCTTGGGTGCTCAAACTCCCAACATTCCTGGATTTGGGGACCGCACTGGCCTCTCAAACCACCCCCATCTCCACTAAGGATGTTGACTGCTTGAAACATCACGACGTAAGGAGTCTCCAGACTCTTTCCATCCTTGCTACTCCTGGCTTCATTGTAGAGCTTCGACGACGATAGAGGGGCAAGGTGTGCCGTATAAGATGAGGGGATTGAGACGCCAGTGGCTATTACACAGGGTCAGTGCAAGACAGTTTGTCATGAATTGGAACCGACGTTTCAGAAACCTCATGGCGCCGTCGAGACATTCGGGGCTAAGCTCATTGTCGCCAAAGGAACCGAGCAATTCGCTTATTAGGATGTCGGCCTGTTCGGGGATGTCGATGTATCGCATGTCACCAAAAAGTATTTTCACACTGTCACCCCATTCTTTCTCCTGTCGCTCTTGTAACCTAAGGTTGTCTGTCCAGTCGGATGACAAGTACAAGAAAGGTGATATACGTACGTCACAAACGCGTTTGGATTTTTTTCAACTGCATAAATAAAAACGTCTCTCTTTGCACGTGTGATTGCGGATAGGCACCGAGCAACAAGCGGCCCCCGTCCAGCGCCCGCAACGCAACAGATTCTAAATATTTTCATGTGAGGATGAAGAAAATGAATGCGTATGAATGAACGTACATCCGTTCAGAAGTAGGTTGCCACTCCAACAAGGCTTTGAAAATGGCCTATCTCCCGCTCATGAGGCTGTGATTCACATGAGAGCAGGAGAACACACCTCTTCATATTGAGTGTACTTGATCGGATCCTGTTCAAATGTTTGGTACGTCAAACTTTGTAGATTATCCATAAGAGGCTATCGAAGACACCAAGCCTTTAAGCGGTGGTGGTAGAGACGGGTTACTAGAAACAGACCTGAAGCGGTGCCTGTAGATAATCCTGATACCCCTGTGCAAAGTTCTCGACAGTACCAGGTTTTTGTGAGGCTTGCACAGCCAGGCTAGTTTTTTCAAGATGTCGTACATACTGGGAATATGCGGCTTCGCCTCCCCGGTTGTGTAAACCAGAAACAACATCTGAGAGTATGATCGTTGGCCTGTGCTACAAGTAGACTACGATGGTCAGAGAAAAGGATCAAGGAGACGAGGATAGACTTGCTATCATGCTATTCCGTATGAAAGTCTGAGTTGGCTTTGGGAGAACTGGATAGCCTTTTGTATTTGCAATAAAAGTTGAAGCAGGAATATAGATATGTCGGACAGATTCAGCGGTCCACTTGCTCAGAACGCCAAGAGTGGTAGGCAAGGGAGGAGTTAGATCCAATGCTACCGATCGAGGATTAGCAGCATCGGACAGTGATCTGGTGTTCAGGGCTTACTCAATGACAGCCTCGTGTCGTAACCACACATTGACCGAATGACGTCCCACATTTCCCACGTGGCATTGAGTTCACCCTCTGGTGCGCTGGACAAGTTTTGCGTTGTGTTGCTGGGAAGTAAAATCATGGGAACATCGGAAGCTGACGCCGGCTCAATTAGACTAGACTGGGAAGCAGTTGGCACCGGGGATTCTTGTCGCAGAACTGATGGGTTGTAGATTGGCAATCTCACTGACAAGTTGAGGAACGTCGTCGTCTCCAAGCATGCGCTGATGATTCGGGCGTAAGATGCAACATGGAACCTACTTCGAGGAGCTGGAAGAATCACTGTTTGGATATTCAAATACGAAGCATAAGCAATTTCTTGACGGAGAGCCTGTCAAAGCTTTAGCGGTGACAGTTGGAACGTAAAAGTAGTGACACGCATTACAATTTCTGCGTCGTGGCGCACCCAATCGTCCGCCGCATCTAGTTCTAGCCATTCAGATATCATTGCTGTAATGCCTTCTGCCTCGTCTGAAACACGGGTCCTATTTAAATATCTTTCCAGATTTGTACAGAATGCAGGTCTGACCTAACCGTGTAATTGTCACTTCATCTTTCAGGAATGCAGGACGGGCTCTCCATTCTTCAGCTCGACGTTCGGCAACGGTATCACGTTCACGCTCGCTGTCATCCTGTAGCTGGACGCACATCTCCGCCCATCGCTGCTTCCACTTATCCGTTGTAAGCGGAAGGCAGATAACATCATAACCCTTGGCTCTAGCTTCGGACACGAGTTTAAGGACAGGTGTGGCGTATTGTTGTGTATCCAGGGTTGCAGCGGCATGGCTTATGTCTTCAAAGGTCAAGTATGTCGCAATCGATGCATGGACGTCCCAGGGAGACATGCTTCATTAACGGTCCCGCGATGTTGGTTTTCTCTCTTCTTTTTTTTTTTTTTTTTTTTTTTTTTGGGCGCCCATCACAGCGTCTTCTGACATGTGTTTGGCCGAATCATTAGAATCAAACATCAGGTCAACATAGGTAATCAAGACGCTCGCCAGTTGAGGCTGTGAAGGATGACATATAGGGGATGTCGTATGGTAATGGTGACGTAGTAAGAGAATATTGAAATTTAGCCAAAACTGCGGGATTTACGTAGGATGAGCAGGTGAAGGAGAGCTGTGAGTAGAGGGTGTAGCGCTTGTAGCCTCAACTGATGAAAAGAAGCATAAAGTTGACGCCAATTATAGTTGACGTGTGAGATTACATAGGCTACCCCATGATTACCCTGATCGAGGGGATTGATGATCGTGATCGTCACGTCCCTAGCTACTTCTGATCATGATCAACGATGTTAGATCGGATTTGCAGTTGACCATTGCAATGTCATGGGAAAAACATCATTTCATCTCCTCTACTTTAACCAGTCGAATCATCACCTCGAGACCGCTTCGATGGCGAATCATCCATTTCCTCTCCACGGTTCTCTCCCTCTCTTGTCGTCATTCCATATCCAGTTACTATACTATCCACAACTGTCCTGCCTATTACTTGTCTTAGTTCTTCTTCAGGGTCACGACCTTCCTCTTCAGCTCGTTGCATGATATCATGCACAGAAGCCATCAATTGAGATGTCAACTCTTCAGAAACTGCCTCCTGGTGATGCTGAGATGGCTGCGCAGGCACCGCTACCGAGTTCACAGTGGATGAAGTCAGTGATAGAAGGTAATTGGCCACAGCAGGGTAATCTTCTTGAAGGTACTCAATTGGCTGAAAGGGGATATTATATGAGTAAGTCCCAAACAGGAAAGTAAATCAACATACCGAGATGCCCTCGTTGTTACGGTGGTCGACAATTGCGCCATGTTGTATCAGAAACCGGGCTGTTTCTATATTCTCAACAGTGTAAAGTGGGGTGTCTCCATCAGCATCAGTTATGTTGATATTTCCACCTAAGCCAACGACATCAGCTAAATCAAAGCAGAGAACCAATGAAAAGTGCATACCCCTCGAGATAAGGTAGCGCAATACGTCTAATTGGCCATATGAGGCAGCAGCATGCCTGCGGAAAGCGATTATCAGTAGACTAGATAGTCAGTTTAGTGAGACGTGCATGGGGGTATAGGTGTGTTCATCCGGCACATTAGGCGAAAAAGCTGGAAGTGATTGGTCTAAGTTATCGATGAGGAAAGGAAGGGGTCATGGCGACTTGCAGTGATAGTCAACGAGTTCCTACACGACAGTGAGGCGGGGCTTAGGGTAAAGAGGAAGCCTAATACATACACGGACACGGTTTATATCACCGTCGCCAGCAGCAACCCAGATGTTCTTGGGGAGACGTGCCATGGCAGAAATGTACAAATAACAGTATACAGTAGTGTGGATCTAGAATTGGATCTGGGTGGCGATCAAGCAGAAAACAAGTCAGACACGGCCGAGAGCCGCATCCCGTCTTCCGAGTCCTACATTTGTCTCACCCTTTCTTTCTTCTCCCCTGTCAGCCATGAGTTACCTCGTCAATCCTAGACTACACATGCAGCCTGACAGCAGCCCCTCCAACGACCAAAACTACCCCGACGATCACCAACCCCTGCCTTTGCCAAAAGTAGGACAGACTCGCTGTTGTACGTCCCTCCTCGTAAGAGCGATCGTCCCTCGATCGTCTAATCCCTTTCTTCAGATTGGGCCCTTCTCAATTCAACGCTCGATTTCATTTATTTGGACCCCGTACTCGCCAACCATCTCGAGGAGCAAGCTGACCTTCTCATTGGCAAGTCGCTCATACAGTTCGTGCATCCCGATGAACAGGCATCAGCAAAGCAAGACCTTGGTAGTGTTGTTGACAGCAAGACAATGCACGGTTCAATAACCCGGTATCAGCTCTTTCTCTCTCTTTCTCTCTCTCTCTCTCTCTCTCTCTCTCTCTCTCTCTCTCTCTCTTTCCAGTCTTTTCTCATTCTCTCTCTAGTGTACGCTTTTCTCGCTTGACAAGGTTTCGACGCCTCTTGGGTCATGACGGTCCTCCACCTCCGTGGTCGGAATCGGAAAAAATTGCTATTGACGCTAATTACATGGCAGTCGACATTGTCACAAATTGGGCTGCGGATGGCCTCGTGCTCTGTTTCATTCACGCGACTGTCGACCTCACCCCAAGCGATAATGATGAGCAAAAGAAGACCGGTTGGACTAACTGGTGCGGCACATATATGATGGATGTGGAGCAAATTGAGCGATTATATCGTTCGCTCCTCATGTTCATTCCACCAAGTTCCATGTCAAGAGTTTTTCAAATTTTATCAAACTCTCCGGACCGACCCTTGTTGCTTTCGTGGCCTCCAGAACCATCCGTCCAAGGCCAAGGGCCCTCTGGACGCGATTTTGCTAAATTGGTTGAAACAGTAGAGTTCGGCACTAATCCAAGTTTGAATGATGCCAAGACGAGTTGCACCAGGAGATATAGGTCAATGAGAGGCATGCCGTATTTTGCGGATGCAGTGGAAAGCATTTTCATTCCTCATGGTAAGCAGCTGCCGGATTCAATGTGTTGAACTATTTCTGACAGGACGCGTGTTTCCACAGGTAGCGTCATATTCGCTTGTCACAAGGTGAACGCATCTCCTCGTAACTCCGCCACTGCAATCCCTCCGACCTATAACACTTCGACATACGGCCTCCAACAGCAATATTATGAGCAACATCCAAACTTCGTACTTCCTCCTCTCTCTTCCGCTCATCAGGGCGCATATAATGGGAATTATATGCCGCAACAGACGCAGTCAGTCCCTTCCGCTTCATATCCACCTCACCGGTGGTCAACAGGTGTACCTGAAACGCCAAATATGTATAATCAATGGGATTCTCCTGTCCATACGACCTCCTCCCTTCCGTCAACTGTAAGTAACTTGCGGTCTGGAACATATCCACCACATCTCCAGCAATGGCAGACACCTCCTGCCTATATGCAGACCACCAGCGAGCCTCAGCAGGGATATCGTCCAGTATCTCCAACTTACTCCTATCCGCCTGTAACCGGAAATGGTGTAGCTCCTCAATCACCGCAAGACGTTGTCCCTCCACCCAGGCGTCGAGTAAGTCCAGGTTCAACTCGTGATCTCTACCCCACAACCAGCCGGGCGGCTAGTAATCGCCCCATGGGTATTTTGCGGTGCTCAAGCTGCAAGGCTACTCAAAGCCCGGAGTGGCGGAAAGGCCCGAGTGGTAAGAAGGAATTATGCAATGCGTGAGTTATATGCGCCTTCATTCATAGAAACTAGCCATTTTCTGAGTTACTTTCGTTATTAACAGGTGTGGTCTGCGTTATGCTCGCTCTCGTGCGAAGAAGGAAGGCCACCCCCCCGCGCAACGCCGGCGAAAAGATAAGGCGCAAACAAAACGAGATTCCGCTTCCCCACCCACTGCAACGTCATCCTATCAAAATGCCAGGCGCAGAACTGGTGAAGAATCATCATTCTCGACCTCTCCTGCAGGCTCGGCCTCCGGTAGTGATGTCTTCCCTCAAACTGCGCATCCAACCCTCCCAACTCTTACACCATCTCCATCGCCTCCAGCGACTAATATGAATTTCGTACACTATTCTCCTGGTGCTAACGGTCGCCAGCAATATTCTACGAACACTACTGCCTTCTATTCGGTTCCATCTCCCCTCTCTAATCAACCTGTACTGAATCCTTCGAATGACACTTCTCAGCAACCTCAATCACATAATAACCAGTTACCGCCTTTAGGACAAATTTCGACCTATGCCAGCCGCCTTTCGCCGATGTTACCATCAGCGTCTCCCGTTGCTCATTCACCTCTTACATCCACATTGCCACCCGCATCATATGAACGGGAACGGGATAGAGATCGAGAGCTCCCTCCTACTCCGCTTTCGGCAGAACCACGTCATTCCAGGCGATCTATCTTGACACATCAGTAATCAGCCCAAATTCGACGATGCTGCGACCACTCGATGAATCTGAAAAGCGAATGTTATTCCCATCGCCTGTGAGAGTGGACATGATGCAGCAATTTGATGCAACTTTTCCCTTGCAGAGAATTACGTGATTGGATAACGTGTTTCTTCGTTTGATTGTGTCTTCGTTACTTGTTACTCTCTCTCACCTCGTCTGATCGTTTCTCATTGTACCATGATATGAACGTGCGCGCCGCTTCGAAGAAGACGAGAAAATGGTATTGTATACTCAGTTTGTTCCATATATGCACATTGTGTGCTCCGCGATTCCGACATGTGGTTCTGGTGCCAAACTATGTCTTTCGGTTACATTGTCTCACTTTACATGATTGGGTTTAGCGCGTTTGGATTCCTCCTTCCAATAGCCTCCTTTCCCTCGGTTCAGTTTATTCCCTCGGCTTTCCTGCTTGGTCTGCGTAGTCTCATCATAATTATCATACATCACCGTTGTGATCCCCTTTAAGGTGATTCACTCTCCAATCCGTTATCTCAGTGTATGGACGTCTAGTTGATAGTACCTACTTTACGAAGCCTCTAGTGCACAAGGTTCTGGTAATAGCTGTTCCTTAATCACACTTCTGAGGCTGACTAGTGCAAATATTTTTACTGTAGTTGGACAGTAGCCGGACCCAAATTCAATTAATTGGATTTATCTCTTTCTTTTGCTTTGTTACCCCCTCAGGCATTATGATCTGATGATGTCATAGAACAGGATTATTATGAATCACGTGACCCATGAAAGCTGTATCTTGGTTTCGAAGCTGAAGTTGTTCGCTTAAATTGACTATATCACCATCTTTCACATTGATGGAACACAACCAGGATATTTCTGTTACTGGCGAAAGCACCCGCAATGATGCAGGAGCAACTGTTGCTACCGAAAAGTGGGTAGGATGCTGACGGCTACAACTCCTACCAGATTAACTGATGCCATTCTGACTCTCTCGAATTGTGTCAGGCAAGCCCTGTGCGCTAGAGTAGAACTCCCTACTCAAAACGCTGACGCGACAGCAGAATCTGATGAGGATCATGTAGCCGCTGACGTGGACAAGGAAGAGGAAGAGGACAATGGTGATTTCTTGGAAGATTTCCCTGACAATACTGATGTACGTGCGAGGGGGTGCAATGATCCGGTCAATTTCTTATGTGGCGCACTTACTTACTCACGACAACTGTTTCTCTGCATCATTTTGCTTTAGGATCTGGAACTGGTGCATTTGCGTATTGGGTCGCTCAGCCACCTGCGATTGCCGAGGTTTGCACAACACCTTCGGCGATTGTGCCTCCGTCAGAATTTGATATCCCATTTGGACGCCGGGATATTTCATACCCTGGTCAATTTGGAGGAGCTTGATTTGTATGACAACAAAGTCAAGTATCTCGGTGATGCGCTTGACAAGTTGCCAAAGTTAAAGTGAGATTGGATTCATTACTTGCGGTTTTATTTTCCCTACCTGCTGTGATTGTGATTGACCAATCTAGTGGATCAGATCGCTCGATTTGTCATTTAATCTTTTCAAGAATGTTCCTGAACGATTAGAGCATATGCCCCTGCTAGAGACGATATATTTTGTGCAAAATCGCTTAACCAAGATAAGTGGCCTTGGTTCGCTTGTGCAACTCCGCAGTCTAGAGCTGGGTGGGAATAAAATAAGAGTTGAGTTTAGATGGTGTGACTCTTGTTGGGCAATTTTTGTGCTGACCGTTTTCCCCCCTTCGTCGTATTAGAAAATTGAGAACCTTGAAACACTAGTCAATCTTGAAGAGTTGTGGCTAGGAAAGAATAAACTTGTGAAAATAGAGGTGGGGAAAATGCTGGCCTGTCTGTTCCGGAAATGCATGTTGAATAAGCAAAGGGTCTCAGCACTCTGAAAAATTTGAAGATATTGTCCCTGCAGTCTAATCGGATTACCAAGCTCGAGGGCTTGGAAGGGTTGGAAAATCTTGATCAATTATATCTTAGCCACAATGGTATCAAGAAAATTGAAGGGCTTGAAAGTAATGTAAGCCCCATCTTATCACCTTCCACCGGGCTTGGCACAATTTACTAAGGGTCCATCTAGTCTAACCTTACAACGCTCGATATTGGGAACAACTTTGTAGAAGTATTGGAAAACGTTTCTCATCTCACTCAACTCACTGAGCTATGGGTATGCAACGTTTCCCGAGATCCCCGGGGTCTCTTTTTTTGTTCTTTTTTTTTTTTTTTTTTTGGCGGGATCGTGACTAATCAAATTACTCTACTGTACTCCTTGCGACAGATGAATGGGAACCAGATACCTGATCTGCGCGCCCTCGATACACAGCTCAGATCTATATCCACATTGGAAACACTTTACCTCGAAGGGAACCCGTGCCAGACCTCGGATATGGCGAATTATCGGAGAAAAGTGAAGCTTGCACTTCCACAGTTGAAGCAGATTGATGCTACGTGCGTATCCAATTTATTCTGTAATAATTAAGTCCATGGACACTAATTATCATGTTTGATCCAATAGCTATGTCAAGCCGACGTGAGGTAGAAAACTGTCCAAATCTTGATGCAAATAATAGCATTATTTTGTTGCATTATTTCTTTTTTTCTCTGTTGTAATGGGTACCTGAGAGGCAAATACATCTTACATTAGCAGTAGCTGAGATAGTTTGTGTGTGAGATGTTAGAAAAAATATTTGACAACAGTGAGATTCGAACTCACGCCCTTTCGGACCAGATCCTGATTCTGGCGCCTTAGACCACTCGGCCATGTTGCCTTGTTAGATCTTATTTGTTCTATCTCTTCCTGGTTATGATACTGCATGCATAAGCTGGATTGTAATTTGACGCCATTTCTTCTCTGAGCGATGGCACCAACGACCAAAACGAAAGCCAAAGGAATCAGTGCAAGCTCATTCCTTGAACTCAAGGCCGAATTATCGAAGAAAGAAGAGGAACTTGCTCGTGCAAAAGCGGCAGGGAAGAGCACACTCATTGTGGGAGGCGTGAGCAGACCAGACAAGGTACATATCCGTATCTACTCGCGGCATTTGGAGACTTCTGCTGATGGTGTAGACGCTTTCTGTTGTATAGAAGCCCACGGTATGGGCACGTCAGAACAAGGGTGTTCATACTCGAGCGGCGAGGGACGTAGAACTGGAAGCGGTCGACAAGCCAACACTGGAATCCGCCCGGGCGGTTTTGGAGAGGAAAGCAAAGATATATGACAAGCTAAAGAAGGGGAAGACAGGTGGATTGAACGAGGCACAGTACTCGTCTCTCCTTGTCGACGTGAGTTTGCCGTTTCCTTGCTGGATATGCTTATCTGTCTAACGTTGCCCCTCTAGTTTGACTCTAGACCGGCTGATGCATACGAGTCTGATAGTGATGCCGTGGATGAATCACTCACAGTTCCACGACCACCCGATGACCAGGTTGGTTTACTCGGAATGAGGGATTTTGAGATGATTGACAAGATATTCAGGATGATCCCATCGTGGAATATGAAGATGAATTCGGTCGGATACGTACCGCACCCCGGTCAGAAGTTCCTAGAAACCTCCTTCCCCCAGAGCCTGACGAAGACGAGTATGAATTTGACTTATTAACACTTTCTCCTACTCCCATTGACTCGCCTGTCTACTTCCAGGGACATTGTTATTAGTAAATAACCATTCATTCCTCCTATCCAAACTTTAAACCTATTCGCTTATCCTTTCTGTAGGAAACCCTGTTAACTACTTCCCTGTGTATACACCATCCGAGGACCGTATGGCTGAGATTGAAAAGGCATTCGCCGAAGAGAACAACCCGCTAAACATGCATTACGACGCGAATCGAGAAGTCCGTGCTAAGGGTGCAGGGTTCTATCAATTCTCCGCGGATGAGGAAACAAGGCGTAAGCAGATGGAGGAACTCAAAACGAGTAGAGAAGAAACAATGAAGACTAGGGAGGAGGCAGGTGCTGTTGATATCAAACCGGGGGAGGTGGAGGGAATGCGTTCGAGTTCGAATGAAGTTAGTCGAGCGATGGAAAAACGGAAGCGAGAGTTGGAAGAGAGAAGGAAGTTATTGGAAGCCAAACGGAAGAAAGCACGGATTGAGGTCGCTCCAGCAGCGGAATCGCAGGTAACACCGATACCTGCTGCAGTGGCCGAACAACAGAAGGAAATTGATCAACGGTCAGCTGACCCCTTTGCCGCTCTTGAGGCACAGTCTGTGCCTCCAGGTAGAAAGGGAAAGGAGGTGGGTACTTCAGAAGCGGATATTTTCTTGGCACAACTAGAGAAGAAATTCCTGGCTTCAAGAAAGAAAATGTAATGTAAAATTTTTCACCCTGCATTTTATAAGACCTTCGTGCCTACCGTACTGCTCTTTGGTGAACTCTCGTGTTAATATCTCATAGGAGTCACTGTGACACATATTGGAATACATGCCATGCACTAAAGTATTAATTCTATATTATAATGGTTATGTTGCTTTGTGATCAGACATCTCTTATTCAATGAACTTCTAGGCAAGACCCATATTATTGCATTTGCGGCTAATCATCATCAAGTGTTCTCTCTATTTGCTGTGGGACTGAGCACTGGTAACCGTTAAGTGGTGGTCGTGAATCCGTAACTGGATCCATCAGTTGCTGCGCGAGAAGAAATATCATGTACCGTTCTATCCCACACAGGAGTGAAGAATGCTTGCAAATGATCCGTCCAGTGGCCCACAAATCTGCAGCAATTGGGCTAAATGCTTCATCAGACATGTCTGCTTTTCCAACTTCTGGGGCAACCCATGGCCGGGTTCCTCGAAATCCTTTCACCACCTCCTTGCGTCCAGAAACACGAAATGATGGTCCAAAGTCAACAATTTGCAGATCACCTTCCCTGATCACAAGATTCTCGGGTTTCAGGTCAAGATGAGCAACCTCATGCTCATGCATAACGCTACCCCCGAAAGTAACTGGCACCAGATATGCGGAAACTGCTTCAAGTCTGCAGTGACAAAAGACTTAGCTTGAGAGGTAATCACGAGCATGTATGATGGGATGTCAATGGTTTAGTTTAGGGGGGTGGTGTAATTGCGGCTATCATTGATCCCTGCAAGAAACTTGTGTATATCGACCTCCGACAGCCTAGATTTATCCACGCGCTTAACAATGTAAGCCTTGCCGTCAGACCGAGTGATCGTGCATACACATGAAGTCTATATCGTTGAGATTAGAAAGTGAAGGGTATGAGAAGTGAGAAGCAACTTGCTGATGCTAGAGTCTCCCAATCACAGTCATCAGGTGGTATATCTACACCATATCCACGCTCTGCGAGTGTTGAAATGATTACTGGATTACGAGTGATTTGATGGCCGCCTTGACGATTGCTGCGCTCTGAGCGTTTGGACTGCGAACCTTCTGTGCGTTGCGGCTTCGAGTTTTTGTCTTCAGTAATTGAATGAAAACGTTTAGCAACGACATTTGTTGATGCTTTAATACTCTCCCCTTTGTACCCTAGTTGATTAATACTTGATTGTATGACCGATTTTGAGTTAAAGCTCAACGAGAATTCAATTACGTCGGTGGCTCTCGTGAGATCAAAGCTTTTCTTTATGAACGGGACCTAAAACAGTTCGATAGCTGAAATGTGATACATAGTACGAAGACTTACAGTGGTCCCATCCTTACAGAGGAGATAGCGTTCCGCGCAAAGGTTGTTATCAATGTTAAGCGCCATCAAGGTAAATTGGCCGTCACTCATAGTACCATCTGACACAGAGGCATGTGCCAGCCGAAGAAGAGTCGCAGCTTGAATCAGCATTCGGTACCTATCTTTTTCAGTCGAAAGATCTGAGATGACTTCAACCAGAAGGTATGGAAAATCATTGAATCGAAACTGGAAGCCGCTACAAGGCATAGTCTTGTACGTTTCTTGGTTTACCTTGGGAAAGATAAAGAACGGCCAATCTTTATTGCTTTAACTAAACCTCAGTATTCATCATCTTTCACTTTGAGAAACCTAGCTTTTGCTTAACCTAGCTTTTGCTAACAGGAATTGCGCTAGAGAGTTGATTTTGTATCTGCCCTGGAACTCAACAGTCGGGAGGTTGACTTGACAAGATGCGGACTCAAAAGAGTTAGGAAAGCGTTGGAGCAGTGAGTCGTGAATATCAGTGAGTTGCTCGGGCATTTGCCGTTTGAGACTGAGTGTCGTTGCCGTTTGTGCAAGAGAGCTTCTGTGACACCTCGCTCGTCTGCTAGTACTATCTTATTCAAAAGAAGGTAATCTTCCAATCCATAGTTTCCTTGTGCTTCGGCTATAAACGTTCCAGCTGCTGCAATCTGAGACTGATGTGTGAGGTCCAATTGATCTTAACAAATAAGAATGTTCCAAAATCCTGATACATACCATGAGTCGAAACGGAAACTGCAGGTGGCAACACTATCAGTATGTGGAGGTAGTCGCACAGTACAGAGTCTGACTGGCAATGGCGGAAAAGAGAGGTTCCTTTATGGAGAAAGGACCGCCTTGCCTCGAGATGTTTACTCTCGTTAAGGATTTAAATAAGGGGTGTCAATTTCCACACAAGAACGTGGTCGAGATTGTGACGGGATGATCAACATCATGATCTTGTTCAGAAGGCTTCCAACAGAGTTGCTTAACAGAATGTTCTCTCCGAATATCACCTGTGATAGGCTTGGGGTGGCCATCTCACTTCATCTATCATAGGAGGAGGGGCATGCCAGTGTTTGGTTCAGTTAGGTTCACACAAGAAAGCAAAAGAGGTCCAACCACTGAACCAGTGAACTGAACCTCCCCATGACACTATGTGCATGCCTGAGTCTCACTGATGTTCAATTTCACTGGGACTGCGTCTTATTCAACTGCCCTGGCTATATACAGTAATACTGTATATGTTCTATGATACGTCTCTATGCTAATCAGTCAGTATGACAAATAACTTAAATAAGTAAGTTGATAATATATCTATATCTATAGGTCGTAATTTTAATAGAGAACTAGTATCAGTGACTCTTCATGCAGGAAACCAAATATTTGCCAGTAACGTATGCTGGTAACTCATTCAGCTATACTATCAAGAGAAGATCGAGGGACATTACCTGGATAAAACCAAAAGAGTGCGGCAAAGATCACATAAAGACCTGCATCCTGTATCAGTGCATGTCAACGCAC
Source organism: Amanita thiersii Skay4041 (assembly GCA_002554575.1). Lineage (NCBI taxonomy): Eukaryota > Fungi > Basidiomycota > Agaricomycetes > Agaricales > Amanitaceae > Amanita > Amanita thiersii. The sequence goes on from KZ301975.1 coordinate 57,282, forward strand.
GAAGATTGGAATAGTTACAAAGTAGCATTACGCCTTCTAACCAGTTAGACTTATTATCCTGTACCACACTGTTGACAAGAAGGACTGTAACGCTGCCCTTAGCTACCAGAAGACCAAAGGTTGATTGGAACTCACCAGTGAGGAAAAGGGAGAAAGCTTCGAAGGGATCCAAGACCATTGACATTGGTTTGTTCATGAACCATGCAATAACCACAAGAAGACTATTAACATGGCGAGTCGGCGGTCATAGAATGGGAAATTAGCGGAGTTACTCACGGCATGACAAATAATGTCATTTGCTGTAAGGTACGTTAGCATGACTTATCCTCTTGGATTTTTGACAACTTACAATGCTGGATCCGAACGTTGTGGAGATCTCAAAAACCAGCTTAGACTTATCAGAGCTTTCCTTATGAAAGTGATCGCGAATGTGGTCGAAGCAGCGACCAGAAGAGGATATTAAGGGAATAATGACAAGACCGAAAAACTCCTTTAATGATTGAGGGATTATGATACCAAAGAGCATAGGAGCTGATTCATCTGCATTGGTTACACGCTCAATCATGTCGACAAGGAACTTGGAAGTAAAGATCAATAACTTTGATATTCATTAATAAAATCGAGAAGCTTTGTGATGAATATAACTCACACTTGTACACACGAGGAAAAGACAGCAGGAAACAGGTCGGTTCATTTTCGCTTGGACTCCGGTCCTGGTGGCAGACCGCACTCCTGGAGCTGAAGACACTGGAAGATTCTGCGTATCCTGGATGTCTCCTCTTTTGTTGGTTCTCATGCGATGAACGTGGAAGAGAAGATTTCCGAGGAAAACTAGGAAGAAATGAATTTTGAGAATAACAGGTACTATTATTTTACCACATACCAACAAGGAATACAACAGCAATCTGATGGTAAGATGGGTCACCATCAAGACAAGTCTAAATTTGATGAGAACATACCACACGACTAAATTTCAACGTAGTGTCATTTGGAGAAAAATCTCCTCCAGTCAGAAGAACGAAAGCAGTTGGTATCAACATCCCTTGGACACTTAGTATTACCAGGGACGTATTGATATCAGATGGACCTTATGTACCATGAGTTCCGACGAGATATAAGTTGGCGAATTGACTCACTGATACCGAACTGTTGCTCAATGGACTTATGATTTTTCATTGCGCACTCTATGATAAAAATCCCAAAAATTAATACTGATGAATGTTAACTGGTAACTGCGGGAGGAGCAAACAGCAGCTCTTACATAAGTTGACTAGAATAGTTCCAACCACTATGATTCGGTTGTCAATGAACGAGTTTGTTATCGGGGTGATAACTTACCAGTAGACTGGATAAAGCGTATATCACAATGAACGAGAGCTACAATCTTGAAAAAATGTCAGTTAAAGTCATTGAAAAAGATCGAACATACGTACGGAAACGACGAGTTGCACACTAGAAAGATATGTATTATGTAAGTTGCTCCATTGATAGGACAAGGAGAATTGAAAGAAACGAACAGATTGCCCTATCATTTATGATGCGAATCAGTGAATAATCGAACAAAACATTATAATCCCTACAATTAGTGCGTTGAAGAATCCAGCAGCTTCATGACCAATATTTTCACATAAGCTTTCAGTTGCAAAAGATAAAAGCTAGGCAGAAGTTAATCGGAGCCAGCAATAAGACTAAAGCATAATTACCCTCGCAAGAGGCACAATGGCAATACTTAATGCTATGATAGTCAATCAGCATCTAACTCGTATTCAATACAACTCAACCTACTACTAAGTACAAGGACCGGGGGAAAGGCAGAGAGGGACTTGTACGTGAAATACAAGGCCCACTGCTGGTGTTGAGCAAACAATTGATATCGGCGGAGAATGATGACATACGGAGAGGAAAACAAATACAATAAGGACATTAAGAACTGACAAGGCCAGATAAGTGACTTGAATGCAGAAGGCTCACATAAAACATCAGACTTACACGATGCGCAAATTATGGCTTTCAAGCTCTCGACTGTACTGACGGCTGGTGGTGTTGGCGCCTTTTGATGCTTTCTCACGTCTGGGGAAGGGATTGGCATCTGGGTTCCGATTTCCGTAATAGATCGGTCATTCGGATAGGGCCGATCATGACAGTGGGTAGAAGTTGCGGTATTAAGCACAGTTCCTGAGTGACTATCCACCGTCTCCAAAGAACGACGAGCTGGATATTGAAGGGTAGAAAGAGAAGGGTCCCGAACTTGAAGGAAGATTTGGTGGTCGGACATTGTGTTTGGTTTGCATATAGCGAACCATGGTCTTTTAACCGTTCTGATGATAGGTGCTGCTATAGGGCGAGCTATGTATGAACACAGCAGTGAAGAATGTTCACATGGGTGATGGACAGAGACTATCAAAGTAGAGCATTCAGCCACCACATGATACAACATTGACGCTGAGAGTATCATCAGCGCTTCGACACTGGATTGATGATTTGAGAGTAGCAACAAAAATATCCGTGCCCAGCTTCTGTCACAATAATCTTTTTTGGGTTACTTCGCATGGGGAAAAAGGAAATACAACTGCGGCTGCATAATCCAAAATAAAGACTGGCTGTGTCAGGAAATGCTTGAGCGCTACTCAGGTTCTAAAAGCAAACCCACTTACTTCCATTAACCTCCTGATACAGGGCAAATAACCGCCACTTCCTCTCCACCCGTGAGAGACACTGCCATATCACCGAAAACCATCTCTTCGTCGACACTCCATTGGCTGCTTTCGAGAATTACATCAAGGCCAGTGTTCGGGTGACGCGACACTAGGAGCTCTCTGAGGGACGATAGCTCAAAAGGCACAGTTGGCAGATCAACAAGCTCTGAGGTAATACCGAGAACGGTGGAAGCATTGGCAAAATACAGAACAGTGATTGGGGGCTTGGTGATCATGATGAGGGAAGGAAAGGACGCTACTTGTAAACAAGTTGTTTATCACTGTCTCTGTCCTAAATAATCAAGGTACAGATTAGATAACTGTTCCGTCATGCATCAATGATAACGTCTTAATCGTAATGCAACTTTGCGTGCTTTATCTGCTTTATCACGTCTCAGGTCACACAGCCGCCAATAATTAATTGAGACGACTCGGATGAGCCGAGACTGCGTAGGTTTCTGTTATTCGAGTTCCATTTATTGACTTATGACACTCATGCACACGGTTTGTCAAGGCTTATAACTTTGGAGTTTTACCTATAATAGACTGTAATAGCCAATGAACAAGGTCTACTCGTATTTCTCTGGGATCTTAACACTACAGATGGGAATCAATTCTGTGAATGAGTCTCAAGTACTCATAATTTACTGCAGTGACTCATTAGGAGAAAGAGCATATTCGCCAGTCAATAGACCTTTGCTGTGCTCGGACCAGAATCCTACTATCAATTGGAGGGAGAAGTTTCTGGTATCAAGAAGAGAAGTTTTCAAGGTAAAAAAACTATATTGCTAAGACAAGCATATTGATGACATATAATGTTCTAACTCCATGGCCTTGATATGGGTTGTAAGATTAATCATGAGTATTGTGTCGTATATCAAGAACAGGAATTCATGAATTCACTAATTCCTTGTTCTAAGAAGGTGTTTAGCTTTCTTCTCACAAAAACATCCGGGACGAGTTACCTGGAGAAAGCCAAAAGAAAGCACCAAATATAACATAAAGACCTAAATCTGGAATCAAAAAGAAAAACCGCAAAGGAGAAGGATAGGAACTGACACAGTAGCATCATGCCTTCTAACCAGTTGCATTTATTGTCCTGCACCACACTGTTCACAAGAAGTACTGCGGTCCCATTCTAACGTTTTATTGAAAACAGCAACTGAATTGCACTCACCAGTCAGGAAGAGAGAGAAAGCTTCGAAAGGATCCAGGACCATTGTCATCGGCTTATTCATGATCCACCCTATAACAACTAGCAAGCTATAGAAAACCGCTGTGCCGCGAACGTAAACAGAGGAAGAATGCACCACTTACGGCATGACAAATAGTGTCATTTGCTATAAGAAATATTGGTGCGGACTTCCCACTATATTCTTCAATAATGACTTACTATACTGGATCCGAATGTTGTAGAGATCTCGAACACTAGCCCAGACGGTGCATTTCGTGCCTGGACACGATGGCGGAAGTAATCAAAACAACGAGCTAAGAAGGAAATCAAGGGTATAACGACACGGCCAAAAGACGTCTTCAATGAAGGAGAGACTATAATGGTGAAAAGCTTAGGAGCTGATTCGGTGCCTTGAGTCACCTCGTCTAACAACTCAACGAGAAATTTTGCAGTGAAAACTAGTAACTTTGCTACACTTGGGAAAATGATAAAATACGGACAATAACGGTACTCACAAGAGCACAGGTGAGTAAAAGGCTGAATCCAATATACCGATTCATTTTAGGCTGAGCATTAGTGCTTGAGGCTACTTGCGCTTCTTGTGCATTTATCCTCCTGTCTACCTTCATACGATGAAGCTGAAAGAGGAGATTCCCAAAGAAAACTAGGAGAGCATTCATAACAACTTGCCGACTAAGTCGCTACATCACATACCGACAAGGAACGTAATGGCTATCTGAAGTGGGATAGGTTATCATTTAATCACCCTATTAATGAAACAACACACCACGCGACTAAATCTCAGCACAGTGTCGCTGGGGGACGCTCCTTCAGTCAAAAAGGCAAAGGCAGTTGGTATCAACATCCCCTGGACGCTCAGCACCAGCAAGGATGTATTAATATCACAAGGCTCTAAATGTCCCATCAGCTACCAAATAGCTGTGCATTGATAACTTGACTTACTGGTACCAAACTCTTGTTCGATAGTCTGATGATTATTTATTGCACCTTCCAGGATAAAAAGGCCGAAAATCAATACTGAGAACATTCAGTAAAGAATCACCGGAAAGGCAAGCATTGGGTCTTACACAAATTAACCAAGATAGTTCCAACCGCTGTGTTTCACTTGTCAAGAAAAATAAACATTCAACGACGACGACGACAAACCCATGGATTCTATCAAGTGCAGATCACAACGAATAAGTGCTATAATCTAGTAAGATGTGAACAAATGGCTGAAGCAATCATGGAACGTACATACAGCAATAGTAAGCTGTATTCTGAAAACGGGTCACTTCATACTGAATAAGAAGCAAAGCGAAAGAACAAACAAGTTGCCCTGTCACTCACAGTATAAATCAGATGCACAATAAGGTCAAATTCACTTAGCTCACCGTAAGTGCGTTAATGAACCCTGCCAATTCGCGACCAATATTTGCACACAAATCTCGTGTTGCAAACGATGAGAGCTGGCCAAAATTAACAGTTGTCAACAGAAGCACTGAAAGCATAATCACCCTTGCGATAGGCACCATGGCGAGGCATAATGCTTTGTATACTAGTCAGCATTTGAGTGATAATCGCAATATCATCAACATACGTACTACTAAGTACCAGAGCCGGGGGGATATTGGGAGGCTTGGATGCAAGGTACAAAGCCCACTGTCACCAGTTGGTAAACAAGCTGGTAGCTTGATAGTGGCATGATAACGCACGGAAATGGGTACAAATACGAAGAGAAAGTTGAGGTCTATCAGGAGGAAGCAATTTGAATAAGTCAAAAGAGTCATATCAAACTCACATGAGGCTTGCGCTATAGCTTTGAGGCTCTCTACTGTGCTAACAGATCCCCCCAATGATTTTTTATCGGACCCCACATCGCCGAAAGAGACTACTGTCATTGAATCACTCAACGACGTTGCATCGGATCGACTGGAATGTCGACCAGAAAATGGAATGCCAACAGTAGTTTCTGTTTCATGTTCAAAGATATCGCGATCCTCCAGTGATGTGGGACTCGGAGGGTCGTAATGGGAGGGGGTACCAATGGGCCTATAACGATCTGAAAATGACATTACGAGTTCGCCTGAGGTGGAAAAGAGTGGGGGAACCGTTACAGAAGCGAAGCAACTCATGGCGTTTTAATTCCTTCAGTAGCGGACTTGCCATTAGGATGAATCATGTACAAGCACAGTAATAATAGTCGATGACGTGAAAGAAACGTGAACGGAGTCTATTCACCTTTGGCGCTTCAGTGCTGACTCTGGTAGGGATACTGTATGCTTGGATTGTTTGGGAGATCCAATAGCAAACTACATGACCTAGAAGATTGAAAAGGTATGTAATCCCCTTGAAATCTGAATTTAAGTGTACTCGCTTCCACCACTCTATAGAATAACAGGCGGCGCCAAATTGGCTCCATGAGTTCATGAGTACGATAGCATGCAGCGACACCACGAAGCTTCTAGAGAGGGGCCTTATTACACGCCAATTCAGTGTTTGATACGCATTGTTTTGTCGCTTCATCCACGTTGCCTATTACTGAGCAATCCTATCAAAACCCAGAACCAGCAATGGTAGATTGGCCATCTCATTTCGTCATTATAGGATCATGGAATATTGCACGTTCCGGTCCACAAGATGGTTACGAGAAAGATGATTATTTTTGGTATCACTGGAACGCACGCCTTGATTGCTTTCTTGACCGTTAGGACAGGCAAGAGAAGAAGTGTCCTAGAAGAAAACTCATCAAAAAAAAATAGAATAGCAAAGCACGCTGGGACAACGTGGCGTCGATGCATTGAGGAACTCGAAATAGATCCGCAGAGTTAAAACGAAAAGAAATCAACAAGGTGTACCGTGACAAATTCTGAATCATTCGTAACGGACAATCATTGAAATAACAACTTGAAATTATATCTACTATGGTAGTACCTCAAATATCATGATGCATATACTTATCAACTGAAATCACGAACCATCAGTGTGGAAAGCAAGGCAACGTCAATTCTGTGCCAGTGGACAGAGTCGTGCATGTCAGTGTCAACCGTCAGTACCATTTGAGCTTAGCTTAGTTTATCAATGATCCTACTGATTTCCACTATGTAACGTCCACCCCAAACCGTTTCCAAGGACTGGAAGCAGAGAAAAACGCGTGAAGCAAGATCATATACGCATATATATAGGAGTTTATACATGAATCACCAGAACTTTCCATTAAGTAAACAACAATATTAGGTTAAAGAGATGGAAAGGAAGCTATCACAAAACTACATACCGTACGGTATGCACTAAAGTGAATATAGCGTATAAAATGGACTCAAAAAGGAAAGGAAGTCTGTCGTCGTCAAGCTTCTCAGAGGTAGCTGGTCAGAAACATAGCCAGTCAGGACACTACAAAGGCGCTCGTGAGTAGCAGATTACCAGATCGAGCCTAGAGTATTTACCTGGTGAGAACCAAAAGAACATAGCAAAGATGAAATAAAGACCTGCATCAGGGGTTAGTGCAGGGGTATACGTAACAATGGAAAGACTATACAAATGAGCATCGATCCTTCAAGCCAGTTAGTTTTATTATCCTGAACCACAGAGTTGATAAGGACCACTACGGAAGCTGGGTCAGCGGTTGTCAACAACACAAGAACAGAAAAACACGTCACACCAGCTAAGAAGAGGGAGAAGGCTTCGAAAGGTTCCAGAACCATCGACACAGGCTTCTTCATCATCCATCCCAAAATCACCATGGACCTATCCAAGTGTTGAGGTGCGTAATGTGATTTGATGGTTGATTGGGCTACTCACGGCATGACGAACAACGCCATTTGCTGTTACGTAGCAATTAGCACAAGATTTGCCCTGGAAAAGTCAGTGAGAACTTACTATACTGGAACCGAATGTTATGGAAACTTCATACTCCAGCATCTGCTCAGACGTTTCTTCATCGTTATTAGGAGGGGTTTTGAGCTGGCGGGCTAACAAAGATATTGTTGGAATAACGACGAGGGGGAAAAACTCTCTGGACACAGGTGGAAGTATCAGACCAAAGAACATAGGACGTAATTCATCTCCCTTAGTCATGTCCTCGATTGCTTGGACAAAAAACTTGACGGTGACGATCAACGACTTTGGTACAATCAGTAAAGTAAAGCAAAAGAAGTTTAATCACGCTGATACACACCCCTGTGAATAGAACAAGAAACGCCCATGCATGAAATGTATCCGTTTTACGCTGCGAAGTTTGATGTTAGGTGGTTGGTTTCAAACATCGATTGACGTACGGGAGTTGGACTAGAGGGAGGTGGGGGCAACGATCGTCCAGGACCCTTGCATCGACGCCGCTGGAAACCGGATTCCAGAAGGAAAACTAACGAGAAGTTGTATTCAAGATCAATACCAAGTGTCGTATCACACTTACCGATTAGTAATAGGATTGCAATCTGGGAAACGATTATTACCAACTTAGACCTCTAGATCGACATGACATACCCCTCGACTGAAATCCAGTGTTTTACTATTCCGAACGAGGCCTGCTTGAATAAGAAAGCTGAAAGCAGTTGGTATCATCATTCCCTGGACACTTAGCATTATTAGGGATGTATTAAATGACACAGGTTCTGGATGACTTGTGAGTTTTCAAAATATAAAACAGAAGGTTTTGGCTCACGGCTCTTGAGATCTTGGTCTTCAGTTGTACGATATCCGGACCGCGCAACGAAGCCTCCAAAAACCAGCACTGTGTAAACATTGTCATTAGCGTTTTTGAAGTGACCAATCACTGATCCTTACACAAGTTAATTAAGATGGTTCCGACTACTGTGTTTCAACTATCAATATATGACATTACTCAAATGTAAAGAAAACTTACCAGTAGATTGAACGAAACGGGTATTCCCTCGACTTAATTCGTAGATCTGAGAGGATGTAAACTGGTCGAAGGCAAAAGGTATTGGATATACGTACAGCGACAACCAGTTGCACACTGGAATATGGGTGTTAATTTATGCAAATGAATAAAGAATGTTAAAATAGTACGAACAAGTTTCCCTGTTACACAAAATGAACAAAACAGTAGAGCATTGGAAAATATGTATACCCACAGCAAACGCGTTAATGAATCCAACCCATTCGCGATCATAGTCCTTGCACAAATCGTCTATGATCAATGCAATCAACTGGATCGAATTCAGTTAATGTCTTTACATGAATGAAATCAAATTTACCGCGGCCGAAGGTAAAAGAGTGAGGCAATCGACTACGATACTCGATCAGGACATTCCCAGCAATCTAGGTTGACATACATACAAGTGAGCTCAAGAACAGGGGGGGCAAGTTTCGAGAAGTGTATGCCCAACTGTTTATCAATGAATGAAAGGGACATCTGCACAAAAGATGACGCACTGCTGCAGGGAAAAAGACACAAAAGAGCCAGAAGCCTGTCCTAGGTCAGTGCATGAGTCAAGCACAGAAGAGGTATGCTCACTTGACGTCTTCACTATACACTCTGTGGTCGCCTTCAGGGATATGGCATTCCTGACCATGAAATCTCTAACGATGTGTGCCAGAGGTCGTCCATCGCTATCATCGTTGTCGGGTCGGGGCGCAGGAGACGGAAGGTTAGCTTTCGAGAGTGGTTGAACCAGAGAAGAAACCCCATCCAATAAGATTGTATAGACGTCTTGCCAGAAAGCTTGAGAAACGATTTCAGCCCCAAGAAGTGTATGGGCATCTCCCCTGCCAGTGGAAGATGGATCAGACTGGGACACGTTATCTGGCTGGTCGACACCGCCTGCGGCCGTCCCGCTTCCAGGCGTCCCAATGTCCATCCGATCCAGCGGTATGTTCTCAGAAGATTGTCCTTGACGTGAGAACATCACAAGCTTCAGTAAGACAAGAAAGAACACCAAATAAGCGGATAAACCGATGATTAATTCGAAAACGTGATGCAAGTCGCGTCTTTTATACGTCCATAGCTCAAATATCTTCAAAAGGATAGTCATATTGATCGATGATGGGTACAAGGGGTTTGAGAGGCACAGGGTAGAGTCGAAACATAACATAGGCATAAGCGCTTGAAAATCTTTCAGCACTGGTGAGCGTGATCTGCATAAATAGTATTATTTGACTCGACCCACGTAATTATCAACAGGTGCGAAAGACCCAAGGCCAAGATACTAGTAGGTCATTGACCCACCAGGAAATTAGGGCGAGCGCAGACCAGTAGTCCTCAGCCTGAAAGATGATAGAATTCGGAGAACTTGGCATAGTCTAGTGAAACTACTAGTAGGGCTTCTATTGTTCTCTAATTAGTCAACATCACCGCCTATGCCAGGACAGATAAGCGCCACGTCCTTTCATAATGGTTCCCTTGGTTGCTACCTCATGCTACGCCAGATAGCCTTCGCCGAAAACCATGCCTATACCAGTGTTCAGTGGAGCCACAGGAAGCGCCATGAAAATGTAGCCCAAGAACTTGAAGCTGCGCTGATAACAAGCGCACTGGCACGAGCATATTTAGTTTCATGTGAGTTGAAAGGATAGGAAGCGGCACAAATCTTGATGAGAAGAAAATTAGAGAACGCGATAACGTAACTGACTCTATTTCCCCATTTACGACAAAGTCACAGGGTAATTGACTGTTTACGTCCATCTACTGTATCTACTGTAATGATCTACTCAAAAACATACCTATCACCATTATATTATCATTGAGGCCTCATCTCAACTGTCCACCAGATTGGTTTGGTTGTCTTGATCCATACATCACGTCCAGGGATGAGGTGATTCGACGTGGAAATCATGCCGTCAAACGAAGATGCGCGATCAGCTATGGTGGAGCAAAGTTGTCAGGAGAGTCAACGTTCACAGCCAAAAAAGCAATGATAAAGCGCCATACTTAGATCCCATTCTAGCCCCGAAGTAGAAAGAACCGTACAGTCGACGCCAACAGGCAACAAGCCGCACGTTTTGCCCACCAACCCGTGATCAATCTTGATTGTATGCTCTCCCTATTTCCCCGAAACAACGGGAAACAAAGTCTTGTCAGTGCGAACTGCCCATACCTCCTGAAACACACTGCAACGCACACTGTCAAGTACCCAGCCAACACTATCATCAGTTACAACGAACACTTTCTTACGTTGCTTGCGGAGCTTGTGTAAATATGAGAGTGTGTGAATCGTCTGGTCGAGACGCCCAGATAAGCCGCCCAACAGGAGGAGTTCATACTATCCCCCAAAGAAAAAGCAGAGTTAGCCCGAGGAGTATCCAGCGCAGCACACCAAAGATCCAGACCTCACATCCCTCCCTCCGCTCCAACTCTTGCAACGAAGAAACGCATTTCATGAGGTCCGTTGAGTCTTGATCATGGTCTCGCACCAAACAGACACCCTATTCACAGCGTCACTATCTCCCAGAAGAGCAGAAAGTAGAATAATGAAAAGTGGAGGTGATAAAATACCTTTGCAACATAATACTTCCTCACATCGTCACGTAACGAGTCAAGGTCACCCTTGATTAGATCTGGAAGGTACCTGAGAGAAAAAAAGAACACCTTTTACTCCCCCACTCGGCATGAGAAAACTTTGTTTACATACAGCGTTCTTAAATCCGTCCCATTGCATCGATACCCCCCATTTGCCTGCAATTCGCCCAGTAAATCGAACAAGCGGTTCGCACCGCCATCAGCGCAACAATGCCACTGCGTGCAAGACCAGAGTCGGTTCAAGAGGGAGAAGGAAAATGACTGGTTGACAATGACGAGGGCTCGTCTGACGTCTTCGGATGGCTTTAGACACGGGTCTAAGAACTTCACATCCCAAACGGATACCTTGCGCATGGTGGCGCTGGACAGGAGCAACTTTGGGGTCACGGCGGTAACTGTCAAAACATGCGTATATATTTTACATCTGCTACAGTCCCAGAAGTGGAGGAAGGAACAGAGAGCACACCACGGATAACTACTGTACTATGTCCTATATATCCAACGAAATCCTGACCGTCGAGTGCAAGAATCTGTAAGACCGCCCATTTTGGTTACCTTAGTCAAGATCCTTGATTTCTCCTTGACCAGGTGGAGAAGCTCAGTGCCCCAACGATGCCAACTACAAGCAAAGCAGTCCCGGCCCCAACCAACCCTGGAACGTACAGATACCATGTACTATCCACATCCTCCAATTCCGTCTTGGCTTTACTCAACTCCATCTCTTCCTTCTTTTTTCTCCGCCGCACGACAGGTGGACCCTGGTCTGACTGACGGGATTCGCCAGAATGTTCGCTGTCTGGAGTTGATGTCCCTACATCAAGTCTTGGCATTTCTAGTTCATGCGTACTATATCGACTCATCCTCTCCTGTTCGTGTGGTAAGTCAGGAATCTCCAAGTCAGGATCCAGCGTTCGCGCGCGTTCAAAGTACTTGTGAGCCGTTTCGCGATCTCGCTTCCACGCTTGCGTCCCACCTTCCTCCTGAGTTGCATGGACCGGTACCCGAAGAGACGACAGGCTGGAGAACGATGATGTCAGGAGCGTAGATGCCATGCCCTCTAGATACAGTAGAGCAGCCTCAGCATAGAGCCGGGCTAATCCACTTTTTCCTCCTAAACATTGCACATAGTACTCCAAAGTTCCCCGAGGTGCTTGCTCTTGCGGTACATGGATGTCATAAGTTACCTGTAAAGGTACGTAATGCGCCACAAGTCGCATCGCTGCCGACGAATTCTGCGCTTGATGCCATGCTCGTCTATAATTCGTTAGACCGCATGTTAGTTATGAGAAGATTACCCACAGAAAGTATTCAAATGCCTCTTCCTTGTCTTTACGAATGTCAAAAAATTCCAGGCCAAGCATTGCCAGGCTTGTAGGGTCCATGTTATACCTGTGTTCGAGTTCATGGCTAGTATTGAACACAAGGGAATCCGTTATTGGAGCGGATAACGAATCTGGTACAGGTCCCACGATAAGGGAAGGCCAAATGATAGATTGCTCTTTCTCCAAGTGCAGCGTGAGAAGCCTCCCCGAATGAGTAAGGTGCAGAGAATCCAGCGAAGAATACGAGGATCGTATACTATTCATGGCATGACCTGGGGAGACTGATCTAGAAGCAGCAGTATTAGACTGGGGTCGACGTCGCTGTTGGTGAAAAGTGCGTTCATCGGCGGAAGACAGGGTGGGAGAAGACAACCCAGGGGACGGGGAGTACACTTCCTCGGCATCTGATACATGACCACTCTCTAGGGAAGCAGCGAAACTGCTTGAGATTTCAGGATCGGAAACAAACGCGTACGATGATTGGGTTGAGACGGTAGAGGTCGTGGAAGTAGTGCGCTCGCGTGCGGAAAGTCGATTAGCTCGTGATTCCAACTGCCATACCGAATTACTTGTGTCTATGGTGCTATACAACCGGCCCTACAGGTCGTAAGCTGTTGAGAAAGACACAAGCTTGGCGAAATATCACACCTTTACGACTGGTGGCTTTCCCTGCACGCCAACTACCAGGTAATTTCGTTCTATCGCCACCTTGTGGAAGAGAGTGGAGTTCAACTCGGGGTATACACTGTTCCTTGTGCCACACAGAAACTCACCACAATGTCTTCTTCGTGGGTCTCATATGGAACCATTAAGAGGATGGTCGCCTTTTAATTCGATGGATTCAGCTTCATGAACCTGACCAGTGTCATAACAGATTCACCTGATCATGAGACTAGAGAAGAACATGAGTGGGGTTGTGAGAGCAGGTAGATATGAGACACGGGCAGACCTGGTGCCAGGAATACGTATAATAGAACTTGTCAATGTAGTTAGTCATGATAGTCTGAGGAGAAGAATAAATGGGAAAGCAGCGTAAGTGGTGAGATGCGGCGCTTCCGTAGAGGTCATGCCGGTCAAATAGTGACTTGACGCGCACCACGTGTTCCACCCCTCACTTTGTCCACATCACTCACATTGCCACTTGAATATTCTATCATTATTCCACTTTAAATCTCATCAGAAAAAAAAATGCAGCTGATAAATAATAAGGATGCAGCAGGTACAGCGAAAAGAAAAGAAAGGGAAACAACATGTGTGTGAATCAATAAAAGAATGACTATGACTTGAACCTATTAGTTGGTGTCCATTCGGGATTTGTAGACTGAAGTGTGCAAGCTATTCTTCTAATCGTATCCTTCTCAGCCTCTATGTGTTGCTGTAGCAGACCGTCCAGTCGCCGCAGTGACTCCTTGGTACTGGTGTTTGACGGCGATGTTTTGGTCGATCGTGACTGGTCTGCTGTCGCAGGCCTCCTTTTCTGTATATTTTGATCCGCAGAAGGACCACGTAAGTGCTGCTGCTCGGAATACTTGAAGAAGTCAAAGGGTTCAGCAGGAGTGCCATGCCCGTGATCGCTTTTCCCAGCCCGCTGGAAGACCGGGCTCCGTTGTGGAACGTTCGCGATCGGCTGCCTTGGGTTTTGCACCCCAAAAGGTAAAGGTAAAGGTACGTTACGGTCTTCATTCGAACGGGCCGTCCGAGAAATATAAGGAGTGGAATGGTTCCCTAAACGCATTAAAGTCTGTCTAGTAATGGGGGGAATAGTTGATGACACAGGTGATTTCTGTGGTTTACCATATACACCAGCATGTGCTGTAGCATCCTCCTCTGTACCGCTACCTTCAGATGAAGAATCGAGGTCATCCAGGGCGTTGGGTTGGGATTGAATACTATCAAAGAACGACGTGGGAGAGGAAGGTGGCGGGGCAGAATGTACAGCGACGTCAATGTTCGTAGGCGGAATACGTAGGGTGAGGGGTGTCGCAGGAGATTTTCCCCATCGGTCCGGCAGAGTGGGCGTAAGCTCTTCAGCAGCAGATTCCAGCATCTGTTCCAGTGAGGATGTATGACGAGTGTACGATGCTGATGGTCCGATTGGTAATGGTACATGACGCAGTGAGGAACCACGCGGTGGAGGAGGGAGAGCAACATGAGCCAAAGAGGAAGATATTCGTGGAGGCGGTGACATTGTAAAGTTCCGAGGAGCAGGACTATCACGAGGGCTAGTAACTTGAGATTGAACGTGTACAGATGAGGTAGCTGAATGATAACCAGGGGCATTGTTCAGAACATCCTGAAATTCTGAAGTGGTGGGAGACATTGAAGGTTGAGAGTACTCGGACAATGAGGGCCGGCTCATCATTGCAGACAGAGCAGCAGACGAACGACCAGGGCCATTGCCCTCCACATACTCTTCATCAGAATACTGTGACTCGGAAGTCGTGGTACTCAAGAGCTCATGATTACGACTGGCATTATTAGACCTAGTATAATCGTGGGATGAACCTTGTGAATATGACGCCGTAGTTGGCATTGGTGGTGGTGTCATTGCCACTCCAGACCTGGCACTAGCCTCATATGAGTCAGAGAGCATGGGTGACGACATAGTCTTCCGTAAAACATGCGGAAGAATTGCTCCATCTGTACTTGGACGCGCCACGGAAGCTGCTGGAAGATGCGTATGTGACTGAGAAAACAAAGCATGAAGATGTTTACGTGGCGGGGCGCTTAGGGGAGTGACTGGGTCTGATGGCGTCTCTACCCTCGCTGGCAGGTAGCTCGATGGGCGAGATGACGCGCGTGACGCAAAAGACACATACTCTCGTGAGCCAGTACCTGAACTCTTTGATAGAACGTCTGCATCGGGTGTCGATTTACTCGCCTCGGGGGTGGCTGGCTTCGAATCGTCGCGAAAAGGCTTTTCGACAATCTTTTGCTGCAAAAGCAGACGAGGAGCGGGAGAAGGAGAGTCCACTTCCTGTCTCACTCCATTAGGTCTTGGCGAAGCTACAGGCGTTGAGACCCCAATGATTTGCGAAAAGGTCGACATATCAGGAGTACTATCTAGCGAGTGATGCACAGCCTGATGTAGCAGAGCCTTCCTCCAGTCGTCATCTGCATCGTATGAAGTAGTAGATAATCCCGGACTGTTAGGCGGAGGTAACCGTTCGGCTAAAACAGCCGCTCCGACAGATTCCTCAACGCCCAAGCCACGCAATGCAGAAGTTTGTACTGCAAATGGGGAGGACGAAGGCAGAAGGGGGAGGTCTACAGCATCCGTGGGATCGATCACATCATCAAGAGCCGGTAGCACTTGAGGTGGATCGAGATCAAGGCGAACACCCCGCGACTTCATCTCCTGCTCCGCTTGCTTAGCAGCCAAGCTCAAGTCCTCCATCTTTTCCCGTACGACGACGACGCGCCCCATCCGCTCTCTTGGCGCGGGAGAGAGAGGTGCGCGGGGGATTTGAGATGATGAGTGGGGTTGTGGACGGGGTGACATTATAGAATCGCCAGTAGCACGTAGCATTGGTAGAGTTGGATCGATACCAAGGGCTCCTGGGGCGCTTGGCCTCGACCTGGATTTATTGACACGGAAAATATCGAGAAAAGTGGGAGTTGTCGCACGAGGGGGCTTCTTATTAGCTTCGGCGGCAGCCAAGTTAGAAAGTAAAGGTTTTGAGTGAGCGGGCGGCAAAAAATAGTTGTTCTGGACGAGGAGACGTAGACGATATGAAACGTCATCTTCATAACTTGGCACGTCGTCCTCAGGCTCGTAGGAGGAAACTTCAAAGTGCTCGATCTCAGACATGGTACGTGGTGAAGTGGGAGAATCGGGGGCAGAAGAAAACGAAAATGGGTATACAGATGAAGAAGTGCCTGATTGTTCGGTCGACACGGAATCACGGACATTATTTACTGGTGTTAGAACAGGTTCTCGGAAGAATACCGAGGGGGAAGGACCGTGGTTGGTAACAATGTCTGGTAAGCTCGATGCCTTTTCTGTTGCCTTGGACTATATGGAGTAGTTCATTATTCGAGTCCTGAATTCTACCGAAATTAAAACTCACGAGTTTGATGGTGAATGGTGATGGTTGCATCTCAGCAACGACAGTCGCATCGAGAGCAGCACCATCGCTTCCTTGCAGACTGCCGGAAGCCTTTCCATGTAAATCATGAGCATCAACAATGTCAAGGTCTGGGAGCCGGAGGTATCGCTCTTTAATGACAGCCGGTGAGAGGTCTTGTACAGGAGATTTATCAAGGATAGGAAGGTCAGTGCGAGGAGTTTTGGGAGACTTTGGGGGGCGGACTTGGGGACCATTTCCAGCGTGTGTTCTGGAGCGAGCTCTAATTCCGGGACGACGTGTTAAACTTACGGCACTTGCTGCACTTGAATTACTCGCGATGGAACAGGCTGATGGGGGCCGGTGGGGGATGGGGTCGGAGGGCGTCAAGGACGTTGAGGAGGAGGACATGCGCACCAGACCAAAAGTTCACTCCACCAAGCGAACAGTCCAGGGCGCATTCCAGAAAATTAGAAACACTCCCACAATAAACCCTGGCCTTGTTCTCTTCTGTCTTACCTAATCATTTTCCGGTCTTCCACAACAGGCCCCAGGAACGAACCTCTCTCCTCTAAACCACATGTTTGCCCAGTTTGCTCAGTGTGCGTCTCATTATACAGTATTTCATTTTGAATTTCACCGTCTGATATCTCCCAGATCTTCCACAATCAGATGGCTGGCTCGCAAATTGGCAACTTTTCATTGCAGTCACCGCCCTATTCAACACTATTCAAAACTTCACGACACTGAAATTGACGCGAAAGATATATAATAATGTCCCTCCAACTGCCGGTGCGCATGCTCCTATAGTAATCTAAGCTCTATCTTTCTCATACAAGGTTAAATACAGTGACTGCACTACAAGCGAGAACCTTCGCAGTGTGGACTCTCACGTCAGCCATGGTGCGATTTTATGCCGCATACAACATCAACAACAAACCGTGCGTACATTTCCTTTTTTGGAAATTACTCAAACCCAACAAAGCGGATAGACTGTATGACATGGCCATGCTAACATACCTCTTTGCATTTGGCCATTTTTCTTCCGAGTTTCTCATCTTCCGTACCGCGAATTTCGGCGCAGGTCTGTTTGGTCCCGCCCTTGTCTCCAGTGAGTGGTATTTCCCGTATATGGAATTACCGTCCCTGATTTGAGTACCCCAGCCACCACCTTAGTCTGGATGTTTAAACAGTACGATTTCTATGTGAAGGCTTGAGAATGCATGCCATCTCCTGACTGACAGTATCTACTATGTGCAATTTTATATCATGGACAAATTGGTTCCCGCGAACTATCTATAACCTTTCTCTTCTACACGGAGTGGCGCAGGGGGGACAATTATATTATCAGACCACTAGACTTCTTGGATGTTCTTTTCAATGCGACTGCAAAACATTGTTCCCGAGGATATTCGTGGCATTGCGGTATAAATGGCGAAAGTATCGTATGACAGAATCAAATGTAGGGGTCCTGGAATCAATACCATAACCCGTGCGAGCAAGGCATAATTTTAAACATAAACCAACAGTACAACTGAACATTTCAGCCGTTCAATGTCCACTATTGAACTGTCTGGAGACATGCTATCTCACGAAGTAAGTGACCGACCCGTGTCAACAAACATCAGCACTGATCATTACAGTTGTATATACTCAAGCCCAGCGCGTGGTTGTTGAAGCTTCAATAGCCGATGATCGGCGAAATGAGGCATCTTATTCAAGAATCATGGAAGCTTCAGCTTCGAGGCCACCTTGCGACTTGTGCATTTTTATATCCTGAGCCTATATTTAGCTCAGTTATCTTTGCTTTGGCGGAAGCATTTCCACTCCGTCATTACGGGAAGTGGCCACACCTCCCACTACTGTCACCGTGAACGGCGGCGTTAAAAGAATCTTTGTCAGTAGTCCGACCTTGGGTAATCATTGCTGCTGAGACCCGAAAAGGAAGGGTAAGATATTGTTCACCGAGGTCGTAGGGAGCCGCGAGAGTTGTGGAGTTGACGGAAACGTGTATGAGCATTTGGTGGGCAAGAAATACTGTCCTGAGAATGTCCATTGGGAGCTCTCAGGATGTTCGGCAGAGTGATCCGGCGGCACCATTGACAAAAGTAGCGCGTTGCAATGGCTGACTTGCACGCTACGTCAACATGTCAGAACAGCTTGTGAGTATATTGGTTTCTAGCCAATCGCGATGAATCATTCTCAGCTTGTTCTTGCAGAAAACCGCATGTTTTGATTGTTTTTTTTTTGGTCTTGACGTTCCATCACATTCTATTGATGAATAACAGGATACACCTGATATCCGAAGTTTTGAACATGGAAACAAGGTAGTGCTAATAGTATATTTGCCACTAACCCTGAATATATACTGGACGAGGCCGGGATATTATCATGTGTTGTTACTCTGTGACTCTCCAACCAATAGTTCGGGCACATCCCCATCATATGTTGACAGCTATTTCCGAGGAGTCTCGACTCCTGGCCGCACCTTTTAGAATGCTTTTCTATGTCCCAGGCACCCAGTCGTAGACTATGACTTATGCATGTGATATGCCAATCAAACTACTTGTGTCACCATCGATTGTGTCATTATAGATGATACTGTACAAGTGCGCGCCATCATGTGGCTAGTCAGCCATACTGCATTCCCCGGATCTACTGGTGCTGCCCGACGACACACCCACAATAATCCCTGAGAGATCGGTGTTGCCCTTGAGATTTCAATTTCAACTGCTTTTGTACTTGCAGTTCACAACCAACGTTTACCCCCACCGTTAAAGTGCTGTCAGATATTGGATGGATGATTGATGTAGTGTGTATAGTAGTGGTCAGCCTGAAATGCTTGGCTCCAGGGGAGCTCATGGAGCAAGAAATTGGGAGTCGCAATATAAATGCTGACCCATCATTTGCAAAGGAAGGAAACCATGAGCGGGTTGAGGTGAGAGTGGTGTAATGTGGCGTACCGGGTGACGGGATGACGTCCCAAGTCAGGCCCTCTAAGGACCCGAGGGTGAAACAATTTCCCTGATCACACCGAATTCATAGTCTCAAACAAAATAGACTACAGTAAAAGCTTTTCTGTAAGCACGCTCGTCTGTGCCAAGGTTGCAAAGAGATCTAGAGCGGTTGCAAATACCGCTAGCAAGAAGAGGACCATGGTCGCCAAGCGCTAAAAAAAAAAAGGATATTTCTAGTGATGGGGAAGGGTGAGTGAGGACGTAAAAGTAACGATGGAACAGCAGTTGTCTTGAAAAATAATCCGGGTCTTGGCTTGGAAACACGGTCAGCCTGCAGGATAGGACCCTATAAGATGTGAATCCGGGGATACACGTGGAGTTATAGTCAACAGGTTGTTATTACAATTGAACGTAAGCTTCTTCCGAAATGTGTGAGAAGGCCAGAGGGAGAGGAATGTAAACCAGGCCAGTCGGGCAGGGAAAAGCCACACAGAAACAAACAAAGCCCCCGGAAAGAAGGCAGGGTGTCGAGAGCCGAGAGAGGCACACAAAAAGGTCGGTAACTCGGAGTACACGTATTGGCCATGGTTTCGGGGCGTGAATGGGTGGGGGTATAGAGTGGGTTGGCTACTGGGCTACTGGGCTACTGGGCTACAGAGTGGGCTACACTGGCACTGGTAGTCGGCAGCAGACGTCACACCACTCAAGTCACACACAGTCATCTGTTACGGATGGAAGATCCGTTGTTCACGATTAATATTCCGAAAATGGAAAGTGGACATGGAATTCGCTTATTTCTCCGCATTTGCAAAGCATCGGCAAATATCTCACTCGTGACATTTGTAAAAAAAAATTGGGCACAACGCTATATAAACTCCATCACTTTTCCACTTCAATTCTGCGCGGCATTACCCCTCTCTCTCCCTCTTCATGCCCATTGACTTCAACTATCCTCAGGACTTACTCGATGCAATCTGCGCACATATCTACTATTCCGGCCTGCCTTCGCCTGTCTCCTCCCTCGACCCCCTAATCATCAATGACTATGGGGTTCCGACCGCTTTACCTTCCTCCTTACCCCCTGCAAACTGGTCTGAACCAGTAACTCGTCGCACCCTCGCCAATCTATGTCTCACTAACCGTGCATGGTATACAGCAGCAAAGCCTTGGCTATGGATGAAGTACGTTACACGTCCTTTTCCGTGTTTAGTCACAAAACACGAAACACTAACCCCTCTTGGCAGACTCGAGGTCCGCCTTCCTAGGACATGGCTTTCTTTGGTAGAAGAGATTGCCTGGAACTACGAAGAGGAAACTGTCGACTCCGTCATGGACAATACCATAAAAGCAGCTGCAAAGGTTGCAGCTTCAACACTCTCCGCTGGAAAATCAGACAAGGACGTATTGCTGAGTTTGGAAGAGAGCCTTTTCGATACATTAGACGGTCCCGATCTGTCCATATCACAAGAGCTGTTATCCCCCATCGCATCCCGAGACCCCAGCCCTCGGCGTATTCGACCGAAAAGTAAAAGCCCCGCCCGTTGGAAGATTCTCAGGTCAATCAATGATGCTATTCAAGATGTCATGAAACTGCGAAATCCCGAGTTATATGGTTAGTTCCTTGACGGTCCCCCCTATCTCTCTCCACTTTATCTAAATGTGCGCTAGTTCCGACACCTGACGACCCCAGGCCTGGGCGGTTTGTAAGGCACATAGATTTCAATCATTTCCGAACAATTGGGATGAGACGATCTATTGAGGAAGGTGTTAATAGTCGTTTCGTAACTGGAGAGCGGGTCGAAGCAATTTTGAAGGTAACCATTTTGATCATCAGACATGATATTCAAGAACTGAACATTTGGAAAGGAAATGCCTAATCTGACAGCATTTGGTGCAACCGAATATATGGACGGAGCACTTACCCTGCCGGTTTTAAACGAACTTTTCCTCCGTGGTGCGCCTTCACGTGGGCGTGGGCGTTTATCGAGAGGTCGTAGCTGGATCACCGCAGAACATGCCGACATCGAAGAAGAAGAAAGGGAACGGAGAAGAGAATGCAAGGATCTAGAAGCTGTCGACCTTACCGGTTGCGTCAGTGCCGTATTTGTCAATGCACTCACAGAGTTTGTGAACCTTCATCTTTTGCCAAATGATGCTGCGGCACTGTCCGATAATGAAGAAACAGGAGGACGCGGCAAACATTACCATGACGAACCACTCGTATTCCCGGGTTTGCAGCGGTTAGGGCTTCGGGGTGTCAAGTCTATCGTACCACGCATTCTCGGCCCCTTCGTATTGGCGTTCCCTTCGTTGACTCATCTGGACCTTTCCGGTACCAGGGTCACCCCTGATATCATACACTCACTGAGTCGATCACCAACTATACGCCTCAAGTCGCTTGCGCTCGCTCGTTGCATCCGGCTGACTGGAGAAAGCATCAGGGATTTTTTGATCAATTCTCCGGTGACAGCTCAGCTTCAAGAACTCAACTTGTATGGAGATATGACCTACGTTTCACCGCTCTCTGTGGGTGATTTGCGACAAATTTTCACCTTTGCCCCTTGTTTCCAGAATGGCGAGTTGGTATATTTGGATATATCTGGTGCTCCCCTGACTCCGGAACTTCTGATGGAGGTTTGTAAACCTCAAGAGAAGCTTCGGTCGCTTGGACTTTCCCACTTGCTAAATTTGGAGTTGAAGGTAGTCACTGAGTTCTTGCGCACAAAGACGCCCAATGTTGAAGTACTAACTCTGATCGGATCAACGCCCGAGCTGGATTGCGGTTTACGACCGCATGATGGTACTCTGCCCAGGTCTGCTGGAAGATCATCGATAGCTCTGCATACTCAATTGATCAGACCACTTTGCACTCCACCATTCTCGTTTAGTCTGACATCGTCCAACTCGTCGTTGCCGCCACCAACTCGATTGCGCGTGGTTGAATTATCGCCGACTATGCTCAACGCACTTGGCGCTGGCGCTGGCGCATGGCGCATAATTAAAAGCAAAGGGGGCAGAGGATGGTATGTAGACATGGCAAGCGGCTGGGTGGCACAAAGTGATGGCGAAAGTGTATTGAGAAGAGACCTGGAAGCTAGTCATCCACTTAGACAAGAAATGGAAAGACTTGCCGATGCCAACGGGAATGTTAGTAGTGGTGTTGGGTGGCATGCGCGGAAAATGGAGGTACGTTGTTGGTGAAAGTTGGTACCGATTTACTGAATTGTTGATTGTGCTTTTTGGCAGGTACTTCATGGTCATGGGATGCTAGGTCGAGAAGACGGATTATATGGAGCTGTGTCCTTTGCCTATCAAGGGTAAGGACGAACGACACGCCACGACACAGTCATGCTGTCACGAACGGCACTTGGTATGGTAATTTAAAAGGGAAAAAAATACACGGGGACTAACAACAACAACCAATTCAATTAAAAGGTCCACACTCCTTTTTCTTTTTCTTTTTTTTTCTGGCACGAGGATTGTATGTAGCTTTTGCATCTCATGGGTTATCTATTATGCTTCATTGCTTAATGTCAACGGCACTTTAGTACCTCTTTCTGTGTACTACTTTCATTTTTTTCACGGCTTACGAATCGATTACAGTTATCTATCAAATAGTCTGGGGTGTTTTGTAAGTCGGCATTGTGTAGTATGCGTGGGCTTTTATGATGGCGGTGCGCAGAGACTGGGGATGTCGGTAAGGTTGGGCAGTGTGAGTGCTGTCAAGATAGCGCGAGACGGCATGTTGATAGATATTAGAGACATATTCGTCGAGGTCAGGCAACGAGCCGTAAGGGAATAGTATTGGCGTACGAGCGCGATTTGTGTAAGCACAGCCGAGGATATGACATGACACGAACATGAATTGTGCACGTGTGAAGTGAAGTAGTCGGGTCAATGTGACCGACCTCATAGTCATCTCCACCTAATCCCACCGTATTTTCTCTTTCAACACGAGGCTCAAAGCGCTGTGCCCTTCCAGGCACTGGTAATGTATACATTGGTAGGGCTGCCTTGCGACTATGAGACACACATCGCCGTTCTTTCGGTCAGGGTGGCCTGCTCCAGCCTGCTGCTTTGAGATAACCGTAGTGGATTATCATGTCACCTCCCCCACCTTACATATACAGTATATATATATATATACCGTGGTTACGCGCTGCTGTGTGAATAGTCATCACACATTTTTCCTACCGCTTGTACCTAAACCAGTGTCGCGCTTTGTTTTTGCCCGTTTGTGCCTCTCACAGCTATTCCTCTCTATGCATTATACCGATGACTCTGGTGTGTAATATGCGCAGTTGGGCAGAACAATGTCAAAATGCTGAACAGCCACTATTCCCTTTATTTATTAGATGTCGAGGCTGAGCCTCAAGTAAAGCGCAACACGCATCTCGACCGACAAACCGTACAAAGAAGAACTACAGTGGCCAACACCAGTGGCAACGTTGAAGAAATGGATCGTAGAAATACAGCAGCAGGCACGACAGAACCCCATTCAGAATCGAAATCCCAACTCATGCCCACCGCGACTCCTCCCCTCGCTCACCGTTCCAAGTTTGGTCTCAAGCGGCCAAAGTTTAGCTGCCGGCGTTTCCTGAAGGCGTTTACACCCAAATCCATTCCCTCACCAGGTTATAAGGAAAGCTTGCTTGCAGTAGTTAAAGCCTCATGTATGTATTCGAATTTCCAACTCTGGGTCTTCTCGATCATCACTTCAGTTGTACTAAATTCCCTTGGCAGGGCTTAATCTACTTTTGGTTTGCATTCCCGTATCCGTTAGTCTCCCTTTCTTTCCGCATGCCTTTCTTTTCTTTTGCTTGCGGGCACCACAAGCTGAAGTTTGTTATCATAGTGGGCGCTGAACTTTGCGCTACATGAATCGACGTTGAAAGATACCCTTGTTTTCATATGTGAATTTTTTTTTTGTCTCGTGTCAAACTTCGAGCACTTTGCTCATATATGGTGATCTTATCTAGTTTCATTCCTTGCTATCATACCCCTTGCAAAGGTAGCGCTTCTTTCAAATCGAGCGTGTTTTTGAGAATCAACGCAGCTGATCGATACCTTATCCAGCTCTTGGCATATGGGACAGATGAACTATCTAAGCGCTTTGGCCAAGCCATGGCTGGGCTCATTAATGCCACGTTGGTCAGTCATCTATCAACCCCTTGACACCTCTGATAAACTTATACTTTCGTTTTTTGCAGGGAAACGTGTACGTGTCAAATGGTCTATGGGAAACATACACAGATACTAACACTTACCAATTCCCTTTCTTAGAGTGGAGTTGATTGTTGCGGTATGTTGCTATGACGTTCATTATTCATAGCATTTCTTATTTTTTCTCACAGATTATTGCCTTGGTGAAATGCGAATTACGCATAGTACAGTCTTCTTGTGAGTGTTTCATCTCAGTTGAGCCACTCGTAATGTATCACTTACCACTGCCCCTCCGGGCGCTATAGTGGTTGGATCTATTTTGAGCAACGTCTGTGAGTTTCTTTTCCTGACCTCGGTGTCGACCCTTGGATAGCGCTTAACGCCTAACAAATTGTCTAAATCAGTGTTGGTCCTTGGCATGTGTTTCTTGGCAGGAGGCTTCAAGTACTCTCAGCAAGGTTTTGGAGTTAGTAAGTGCATCGAGCCCATATTCCGCTCTGGACCATGGTGATTAATGAATTTCGCCTTGCTTTCTTCACTTTGCATGTTCAGGCGCCACACAATTAAATTCTGCCTTGCTCACTGTTAGCGTCATTGCTGTGTTATTGCCTGCTGCTTTCCGCATCAATGCAGTCACCGATGACGCCAGCAAGCAGGCGCAAATATTGCAAGTCAGTCACGGGGTACGTGTGCCACTGCTTCCATTCTCTGTCGT
Source organism: Amanita thiersii Skay4041 (assembly GCA_002554575.1). NCBI lineage: Eukaryota > Fungi > Basidiomycota > Agaricomycetes > Agaricales > Amanitaceae > Amanita > Amanita thiersii. Next base: position 82,856 of record KZ301975.1, read on the forward strand.
AACGTTTTGACGTATTTCTTTTGTATGATTTGAATAGGTCGCTATTATTCTGCTTCTGAGTACGTTATGCTTGTCTATGGAGTGGCAATATCTCTAAACGTCCCCGTTATTATACAGTCTATGTTATGTATCTTGGATTCCAACTGTTTTCTCATGCGGACCTTTTCGATGATGATGCACCTGACGCTCCAAAGTCAACAAAGTACTCCAAGGTGAAAAAGTCGGAAAAACATGCACAGGTTGTAGCGGCATTCCATCCAGACTCGGCAGCCACCACAACTGCTGCTGAGGACAGCCCCGTTGCGTCTTCTGTGAGTTTCAATGACGTTGAAGCTCAGAAGAAGGAAGAGGAAGACGAGGAGGAGAAGGCAGAGATGAACCTTGCTGTTACTTTTGGCCTGGTTGTTGGAGTTGCAATCGTAAGTTGTTTGTATTGAGGGGTTTTCTTGCGAATTAATATTTCTTATGCTTGGTTTAGCTGGTTGCCTTTACGGCTGAGTGGCTTGTTCACTCTATCGATGGAATTACCGCCACGGGTATTATCAATAAAGAATTCATTGGTCTCATTCTGCTACCTATTGTCGGAAATGCAGCTGGTATGTTTATGTTCATATATTTCGTGGATGTCCCTTAAGTGTTCTTTTGACTAGAACACGCTACCGCTGTAACAGTTTCTGTGAAAGATAAACTAACACTAAGTATCCAAGTTGCTGTGGGGTCAAGTATTGTGAGTCACCACCCCACCCCCTTCTACGTCAAGGCACCACAAGCTAACAATAGAGCAAGCAAATCGCACTCTTTGTCATTCCGTGAGTGAATCTACTAGGCACAACCTACTTTGACAGTGGCGACTGACACACACTGCCTCCTTTTTTTTCTTTTTCTTTTTTTTCTTTCAGTGTTATTGTCATACTAGGCTGGATCCTTGGCAAACCTTTAACGCTCCTTTTTGATGGTTATGAATCTATTTCGCTACTCTTAGCAGGTTTGGATATATTGTCTTGTGGCTTCTATTTTTGTGCTCACTGACTCTGGGGTGGTCATACAGTTATTACAGTTAACGTTGTCGTGCAAGATGGGAAATCAAATTGGCTAGAAGGAGCTATTCTTATGGGTCAGTCTCAGTGGTTTGTTATTCTTGTCAGTGTCCTAAATCATCCTCGTTTACGCAGCCCTGTACCTCATTCTTGCTGTAACATATTGGTATTATCCTGGTACGTCTCTTCCCATCTATTCAATTCCTCTCAGCTCTTCTAACACTTCCCAGGATCTGATCTAGGCTATGCCTGCCACTAAGGATAACTTTTTTCTTTTTTTTTACATATTTATTCTAACCTTATAAATTTGGCGGGTCCCACCCTTAACATCTTACTTTAGAGTTCATTATTTTCACAATTATGCATTTACAGAGTAGCTTTACCCCCATGATACCCCATTGTATAAGCAGATACTCACGGAATGAATACCCCATTCGTCTTCACGCACTCATCCATATTTCATAGCTTCGCTTTATTTCCATTATCCGCAAGTGTGACTGCGGCCGCAGCAAGAACGGTTGTACCTCGTTCCTTCACTTTCGCAGCTATAGAAGGGTGATTCACACACATGATGAGAAAACAGTAAGTACCCCCGAAGGCGGAGAAACACGAGGGAGGAATTAATGATGAACAGGTGACGTACCAAAGATGACTTTCGAGCCTTCCTTCCACATTTCGGTGACAATTGTCTCGCCTGGATACACCACACCGGCAAAGCTATGAACCGCAACAATCATGCGTTACGAGATACATATACACATGCCCATGCAGGCACACGAATACGAACACGCAGATACATATCAGTACCGAAGTTTACAAGAATACCAGACATCAGAGGAAGCCACAACTCACCGAACTTTGATATCTTTGTACTGCCCAAATGTTTTAAGAACGTGCTTCGCAGCTATACCCATTGAGCAAAGTCCGTGAAGGATTGGTTGATCAAACCCGCCAATTGCAGCGAACTCCGGGAGGATCTAGGAAAGAAAGAATGGGGGGTTAGCACACGGACAAAGTGAGAGTTTTTTCCTTCAAGATCCAATCGCCCCCCAATAACCAGTCATCCTGCGTCCCTCCCCATGACGGGGTTTTGTGAAAGTGAACAAAAGGGCACAAAGAAACTCACGTGAAGAGGATTGTAATCACCGCTCAAGCTGCATGTAAACAAAAAGGAAAGTATATCAAGGAAAGGTGAGTGAACGCCGAAAAAGAATGGAAGAGAAGAGAAGGCAAGGTAAGGTTTAGAAAGACGGAGACGGACCGGTACAAGGCTGCCTGTGTGGAACTCGTTTTTTCCTCCAATACAGCGTCTGGGTTGCGCTTCGGTGGAGTATTGGCCGAGGTTGCAGCACCGCGATCTATAGTTCATCAAAAAAGATTACAAGCCAAATTAGGACAGGACAAACAATGCAGAGAAGGACACAGAAGGGAAATAAAAAGAAGAGGGAGAGAACGCACCGTTGCCCACACGCTTCCCACCAAATCCGCCCGCTCCACGAATGAACACGGTGGACTGGTTCTCGAAAATAAGGGTCCCATTGTGCTTATCGCGCGTCTCAACGATTGTCGTCACGGCGGCTGCTTTGCCCTTGTCTAACACTTCCATGATCCTGTGAACATCGCAGCGAAGAACATAACAGGGTGCCAGTTGATTCAATATTTTTGTCGTTGGATTTCAGGTCAGCAGAACATGTATAGTTGTTTCATGTGCGTGGGTGAGAATGGAAACCACAAAATGACATGCGGGTGAATCAATGTGATTAGAATTCACAATAGCAATAGCGGCATAGAGGCAAGTGAATGAGTGGGAAGTAGATGAGGAAATCACAAATGGAGTTGGGTAGATTCAGGAATGAATTGTCGAGAAAAAAAACTCGCGAATTCAAGAGCAGTAGAAGCTAAAGACAACACTTGCCTGACATCATTTACAAATTCGCCACTAGTGGGAATCGGCGCTTTGATACTCAGATACTGCTCTCCATGAAGCAACTTGGCCTATTCAAGCAAGTCAGCTACACACATAACAATCCCAACAAACGAAGAGGGAAGAGGACGCAAGAAAAGCCAATTCAACTCACAGGATTATAGTTGGGCAACCAGTCCAGAGGGATGCCGGAGCTCGCCGCAAACTGCGGGACGACACCAAACGTAGGCAGCGCGGTGAATTCGTCAGCGCCTTCGTATGTCCATTGAAGCTCCTTCTCGGATGCTCCGACGCCGAGGTTATACAGAATAACATCACGCTGTTGTCGATTGTGAACTCGGGAGCATATACTGAGCCAAGGTTGGACTTTCCTCGGTGTAATTGTACTCTGTTGGGGGTATAAGCTGACGTTTGGCATCTGCTACGAGCTTAGAGTCTTCTGGGTCAGCAAACGCGTCTAGTGCTTTGAAGTTAACCATTGTAGAGTGAGGCTGAAGATGGAAACAAGTCAAAGATGGGACGGGTACATATATTTGACATTCAAAAGTACTACACATCAAATCACATGCTCGCCCGTGATACGGAACTCAAATCATTCTCTACTTGATTACAAAGTTAAGATGTGTAAGATACAATGTCGCATGTCCTTTCAATCCAAGCAATCAACAGTATGCTAGTACGTCTCTGACTACAGCTTCGCCTTCACCTGCTCTGATTTGTTTTCAAAGTTCTCCATGAGCTGCTGCATTGCCTCTGCAGTCGTTGAAGGATGCGTTGCGCGACCATCATCTACAACCAACCATGAGCCTTGATCCGATTATCGTTAATGATCTCCTTACTAAAGTCCGTGATTTTACTCCACTTCTGAAGGACATCTTCAGGTTTGAACTGCTTGTCATTGGGGAAGCTATAACCGCCAGCACGTTGCCAGCGTGTCTGTGCCGCCCAACCTCCGGTGATCTCGAATAAAGCACCACTAGTGTCGGTGTTATCTACGCAGAGGCCGATCAGAGCATGTCCAGGAGTTGAATAGCGCGCGAGATTAACCTTTACTACTTAGGTAACCAACGACAGGCGCAATAAAATCTGGCTGGAAGCAAATATTGAAATTTATCAAAGCTCAAGCTGCAACCTCCATACCTTGAAAGCATCAACCATTTCCTGAGGCCTATGATACAATGTTTAATTTTTCATCCATTAATCGGGTTCCAATGAGGGCATACCATACTGTGCTAGTCATCGCAGTACCAGCAGAAGGGGCAATGCAGTTTGCCAGTATGCCATACTTCTTGCCTTCAATGGCAAGGGTCCGAGTAAGACCAATAATACCAGCTTTAGCAGCGGAATACTAGGAAAGTAAGGTTGAGCATAGCATGAAAACCTTTTCCTTTGTTACTCACATTTGCTTGACCAAAGTTTCCGTCTAAAAACATCATCAATATCATGTGTTAGACAGGACGAGCAAATGCTTACAGATGCCGACTTGCGAGCACGTTGTTACAATACGACCATATTTCTGCTGCTGAAAGATGGGCCACAGTGCCTTGGCGCACTATAGGACATTATTAGAAAAAACGAATAAAACGAATGATGCTACGCAAGCTACATGTAATCATACCTTGTATGTACCACTGTTATCCATCATAGTAACGTTAGCTGATAATCAAACCCAGGTAAGAAAGTTTCAACGCACCGGAGATGCACAGCCAAAACAATATCCCACTCCTGTTCTGTCATAGCCGTAAATGACTTGTCACGGAGGATACCAGCATTGGCAATCAGTACATGAACAGAACCAAATTTGTCCATAGCAATCTTCACGATCTTCTCTCCTTCCTCAACTGAGCATACAGCTGAGACGGCCTTGCCGCCAGCTGGACGTAATGAACATTAGTAACGAACTTTTGTCACCCCACGTGCAAACCACACCTTTTACAATCTCATCCACAACGGCATTGGCGCCTTTATCACTAACATCGTTTACAACAACGTTTGCTCCAAGCTTGCCGTACATGAGCGCATAAGCACGGCCGAGGCCAGCCCCTGCACCTGTGACAATGATCGTCTGTCCATCAAATCGGACAGCAGGTGAGGATTGCACATTGCTTGTCATTTTGGACGCCTGTTTGAGTTTCCCCTGTAGAACGCGTAATTAAACAACTGATACGTCGAGTTTCTATCAGATACTTACGACAGAATCGAGATCCGTCACAGCCGTAGGACTTTCACGACGTCAGCACACGATCACCTTGATTCGTAAATGCTCTTACTAGTAAGGTTTACTGAAGTCAGTAATCTCTGTCCATCTTGCTTTTACCTGGGGCAATGTATAAATAAACGTAATGCTTCTGGTTCTTCAAGTACGTACTGCAGAGGGCGTGAAGCTTGCATCCGTCTTGAAAATTGCACCATCACTTCGTTCCCATCGAATCTCGGCAACGAATCCTGCACCAAGCTCAAACACCTTTCCAGATGCATCTGGGCCATCTGGGTGGCAGATGGCAACAACAAATGGTGCAACAAACTCGGGCTGGGAGTCCATTACACGTATATTAGTTTTTACGCGTGTCCGCAAATATGAGGCAGACGTACACTCAGGTGCTTCAATATCTCAGGTGGCATCATGGTCTCCGTCATAGCAGAAGCGGCAATGGGACAGACGACAGAGGCCCTAATATTATACTTGACACCTTCACGTGCAAGAGTCTTTGTATAACCGATAAGACCCATCTTTGCAGCACTGTAGTTCGCCTGACCAAAGTTGCCTATCACAAAACAATGAATTGCGTGCCCCCTTTGAACCACAATATCACCGACGTACCATACAAACCAGCAGCACTAGCGATATTAATGATCCGGCCGAATTTCTGCTTGCGGAAAATTGGCCAAGCCGCCTTGGTGCAGGCAAAGGCACCCTTTAGATGGACCTCCATTATCTGATCCCATTCTTTGTCCGACATATTTTTGAAACTAGAAAGCAATACAATTTTGAGTTTTTTTTCGAGAATCCAAACCCTAGAATAGAAAGGATTTGTACCCTTTGTCTCTGAGAATACCAGCATTGTTAATAAGAATAGAGACACTGCCAAAGGCGTCGACGGCACTTTTGATGACTGCAGCGCCGTCAGTCACAGAGGATGTATTGGCTACTGCCTTTCCACCGGCTAATAACAAATACGTCAGTCATGATGTAGCAAATGATACCTAGACAAAGCAGACACCTTTTGTGATCTCATCCACAACTTTCTGCGCTGCAGCAGCATTGAAATCGTTTACAACAACATTCGCCCCTTTCGCGGCAAAAAGCAGCGAATATCTAATAGTTCAAGATCGAGAAGCGACGAACACCTCGGGGTTAGTAAGGGTACTCCAAACCCTTGGGAAAACATAAAAGTAAGTGGATTACTCACGCTTTACCCAACCCGCCTCCGGCGCCAGTGACAATGACGGTATGACCCTTGAATGACAACGACATGGTGTACAAGTTCAACAAACGACGAGAGAAAAAGTTGCGGAGGAAACGGTAAGGTCGGATATATGCGCTTTTTGTAGAAGCGGTTGCCCGAGCCGTGAAATACCCTGCTTTCAGCTCCGGAGCATGTGAAATCTCCGTTGGCTGTCTTGACCCCGGATATCTTATGTAATCCGGTAGAACCACACCTCAGTGGGATATATTTGATGGTGCACCAAGGGGTGTATCATGTACAGATTTATTTGAGACGAAAGAGGCTGTACTATATACTGTGTAGTATTGCGCAAGCGCAAAGGCAAACTAAGATGAGGGATAAGTGTAAATGAAAGAGAGAGAGAGAAAAAACGGTTCTAGAGAGAAAAAGCAAGGACGAACAAAAACCCCTTCAGAGTACGCTGTAATTGAAGTAATAGGTGAATGAAATCCATAAATAAGGGAGACGACGCTTCACAGCGCATATTTGGGATAAAAGAGATTTCGAGCGAGAGGGAGGGAGGCAAGAGATATTTGTATATATACACAACCATGAAGTTTAGGGGACTGGATGGAAGTAGGGGATGAAAGAGAGAGGAGTGGATCATAGGTCATATCATATCAAGACATAGAGTGACGTCCCGAAAACGTCTTTCAGATGGGTCATCTGCCTTTAATGGCAGTAAACAAAAGGGAGAAGGAGTGATGTCGTAAAGCATGAAGCGATAGCAGCAGCGAGGAAAAACGGTAGGGAGATATGACACAAGGAGGTTGGGTTTGGGTTCAAATGATTAGTCAAACAATTGAGATTGCAGAGATGGTGATGAACCCATGAATGTATGAACACAAGCGAGTCATAATCAAACAGCGAGATGAGGATGAAAAATGATAAATGAATAAAGGAAAAATGGGAGATAGATGCATAATGAGCGTACAGACCAGGCATAGATGAGAAGTGTCATGGGAGAGTGTGTGGGAGCAGGTCATCACAGGGTCACCAGGTCGGTTGGAAACTCCTGACGCATGTTGCCCCTGGCAAAGTCGATAGCAAACACCGAGGCTTTGAGGAACTTCTTGTTGGCGTACTTCTTGCATACGTACGTCTTAGTGAAACCGGTCTCGAGGAGTTTCCCCATTAGCCATTGATGACCCATCGTAAGTTGCTCGGCTGTATACCCTGAGTGGTATACGAAGGCGTCGTTCTATCAAAAAGTTAAGGGATTAGTCACATGACACATAACAATGAGAATTTGGCAAACAACGGCCATGCGTACGCCGCATGCCGGCAAACGCCTCGAGACTCATAACAGATAATAAGCTTCAGACGCTTCTCACTTACCCAGTCTCCTCCCAACATCTTCCTCGCACTAAACATGCCCACCGCCGCAATCAAGCTCGGCTTCGCTCGCAAAAATCGATGATCGAGTAGCGTTACCTCGGTCAGGAACTTGCTCAATGTCCTCGTCTGGAGCTCGTAGTCATCAGCTTTGCTGATTTTCCTCATCCAACTATACGGTGAGCAATAGTGCGATATTTGGAAGTCTAGCGTCTGAAGAATTATCCTTTCGCCTTTTAGAATTTCATCTCGGGTGAATCCATTCTCGGTCATGAACACAAATTCATCGACGGATGGGGCAAGAATTTCTTCATATTTCGCCGCAATAAACATGGCAGTGACTCCAACAAGCTGGAACTTGTTGACAGAGATAACCCGCTTGGTCAAAAACCGGTCGACGATATTGACTGCTATCCATAGAGTTTCTGGCAGCATGTGGTACCTTAGATGGACCTGGAGCAACCAGTCGATGAGGGTCTGTCGCATTCCCCAGTTAATCTCCGTTTGGCCGTCCATATAGTTCGGATCAGCCATGACCTTCTCCTGCGAAAATCATTTGCTGTCAACTAGGGTTCAACCATGGTGGGTAAAAAAAAAATTACCTCGAGTTCGCTCATGTACTGGAAGATATCATCTGCATACTCAGACACCATCGTCGTATCGTACACATTGACATCGTCAGTAAAGTGTTCCCGCACCGCTTGAACTTCTTTTTGGCACCTGTCCAATAATTGAGTGTCCATTTGGGGCCAAATTTTGGGAGCTTTGTTTTCCAATGGAGGTTGAACGGCTTGTTCAACTTCTGCCTCTTCAACATCGACCATAGTCTCCACTTCTCTTTCTTGATCAACGACGTTTGTGACAGTCTCGATCTCACGTTCTTGCGTGTGGTCCTCTTCAACGTCCATTTCATGACTTGGCTCCTCCTGCTCGTCCTCTTCCTCATGAACCACGACAGGTTCAGGAACTGGGATACGACTGTGGCGTCTGTGAGTATTTGACGCATGTACCCGGTGGCGTCCAACAGGCGCACGGGCATGAACATTATTCGTAATAGGCTGTGCTGGTTGGGAGACCTGTGTTCTCCCAGGGCCTAGAGGTACACGTTGAGTGAGCGTCGTTGAGTTGGAACGACCTCTTTTGAGGCCAATCTCCTCCTTGTCTTTGCCAGTGACATTTTTGGCAGTTGAATCCTAACAAGCGCTTATCAGACACGCTGATGCGAGAAGCTTAATAAAATGAACAAACTTTTCGATTCACGGTGGCAAGAGTGACCTCGCCAAGCGCGGTACGTGCGGGTAGAACCTTGTTGGCGTTCTCCTTGCCAGGGAAACGAGCTGCGCTGGTGATGGAGGATTGACGGGTGTGTCTAACATTGGCGTTCTCATCAACCTTGGTTCGTTGGGAAACAAGACGTCGTTGTGGCAGCTGCAATGAACACGATCAGAAATCAGAGTGGCGGACAGGCAGGGGAGACGTTTAGAACACATACACGAATGTGATTGGTGGCCATAGTTCGTTTCAGAAACGTAGTATCCTGCTCAGCTACCGTGGAGTAGTGTTGCAACGTCGAATGTAAATGGATAGCAACAGAGAAAGTTGAAGCTTTTCACGAGAAACAAAGTGAAAGATGGATGGCTTGCTTAGCACCGGTGAGAAAGGTAGAAGAAAGAGAATGAAAAAGGAGGAAGTAGAAAGAGATCCCAACTTGTCAGCCTCCACAGAAACGCTCGCAAAGAAGGATTTCAGGGGAGTTTGCTCTCGAACACCGGTCACGTGACTCCACAAATAACGCGAAACGACGCGACACGTCGCGTCGCCATTCGTCGGCCCAGTCAGGGAGATGCACACAGCCACTGATGGCGGCTATCCTAATTTAGGTAAAACTTCGGGCCACATGACGTACAAGTCAATTATCATCTCTACCTAATCCTATTATCAGGTACTGCTACCGCGATCCAGTTTGTGGCCCTTGGCAACAGCGAATGTCAGTCTATCCCCCGCTACCAAGGTGCTCAACAACCGAACATGTCTGCAATCTCAGACAGGGTTACTGAATTCTAACTTTGAGCACCAACAACGGATCTACTAGCAAACAAGGGTGTCAGTAGATGCTCTCATGCAAATGTTAGTCATGGCAAAGCAACTCTGCCAAGAGCCGAGAGCAGCGGCTTTCACCTGTATCTCCTCTTGCATAATCTGTGAATAGTTTGTTCATTCTCCCGAGGTCGTATGGTCGGCTCCGAGGTTATTCCACCGTCGATACAAGCCTTTCTCCTTCCAGCTAGCATCAAGAGGGATTTCTGTCCTCCCGTCATTGACTTCTCTTCTCCCTAAGCCGGCTCTATGTGCCAATGGACTGATTTGTAGCGGCTCGACCAATCCAATTCGATCCCCATCCATGTCTGCTGCCGACATACCTAGCGCCGTGCCAGGGGTCCATCCTTGCTTCATCAATAACCGATGACCGATGTTGGAACTGGGCAAAGGCGTTGCAGGTTTTGATACTGGTTCGAATGAAGGTCCGGGGGTATCGGGAGTCGTTGCTGGAGAGGCTAGTCTAGAAATGGGTGGTGTAACCAAAGAGGGAACTGGTAGTACTCCCGGAGAGTCTACATGGGAAGATGGAAAGAGAGCACGACGGCGAGCGGAACGGTCAACATACTGAGCAGCATTCTCAGTCGGCGATTGCGAGCGTGAAAGACTATCTTGTTCATTATGCCGAGACAATAGGCTATGCTTAAGCATAGTCAACGACTTCTTTGGGTCTTTCTCCAGCTTGAGCGCATATGACGGTTCATCTAAACCAGCTGAATCCCTCGAACGCTTAACGGCACTTGTCTGGAACATCTTCTGAGAATGAAACAGAGGAATCTCATCGTCCTCAACTGGTGAACAATCCTCACAAGGTATTTGTTTGGCGTGCATATGAACCAGGAAGGTTGTACTCCCTAGGGTCAGCCGATCCAGATGTTGCAGCTTCTTGGGCATACTTGCAACTCGAGGGGCCGAAAGGCGCACACCAACGTCATCGACTGGATGGAATTCAGGTACTACAGATTTGAGGAATGTACCATGCTTCGAGCCCATGTCCACAACACTCCATTCCTGCCTCTGAGAATCCCAAAACACAGTCGCATGCAACTTGGACACCTCCAGTTCCTTCAGTCTTACTTTCGGCGTTCCCTTTCCAGGAGGTGCATCCCGCCCAAGTTGCACTTCTGTGTACCCATCGACAATTGCCAATCTCTGCTTAACAGGTAAGACTGAGGAGCGGAGGACCACAAGGCGAAAGGATGGTTTCGTCGATTTGGACTTCTTTCGTGGTTTGTATGAAGTTTCCGCAGGGAAAGATTCACCAACAGCGGTGTCTAGTGTGACCGAAGATGGCTCACCAGGCCATTCATAAGCAGGAACATAAACGTAGGCCGAGTTTCTGTGGTGGCTCATCGATTGGGCAGCTAGATATTCATTAATCTCTCCGTCCTCCATACTATACCGCTTGTAGCAGAGAAAGCTGCGAAATGAAGGGTTGTCTCGTGGGTGAAGAAAGGTTCGGCAACTCCCGATTTAGCATAGACAGTGGCGGTGGCAAGACCATCACAACGTACACACGCTCCTACCATCCACTAGTAATTCACCTCCCACTCCTCGTGCAAACACTCTACACGTGTCTTTCTACTAAGAACATCTATACACGTCCTCAAGAGTGGCAATTATATACAAAATGCAAGATTTTTCCGAGGTTTCTGCCCATCCCAAACGTCAGTCCCATCCTCTTACACCAACTCTCGCAACAGGCACACGCAAACCTTCTCCTCAACAAGGAATGGCTGGTGAAAGTAAACAATGAGTCCTCAATCCCATACCTATTTGTTCGTATATCTCAATTCTATCACCAATGGCCAAACATCTCTTCCCTCACCATCAACCTTTGTGCCTGTGGTTTGCCACTTGTACCTTTTTCTCATACCAAAACACGTTCTTCTGCTATAGAAATTCTATGTATCAACTATCGACCTCTCATGTGTTCTCATGATCACGGACACTAAACTCGTTTGGGCAGAAGGTGAAGCAAAACATTCAGTCCGCATGATGTAATAATAACAAGAGATCTATCAACAGCCCTGTCGAGTCACCAATTTGCACGACGTTGGCGTCATTGCAACCCACATTCATCTCCTGAGTTTTCCAACCCCGAAGACGAAGATTCCTGGAGAACGTCTCATTTGGAACTCCTCACAAAGGCACACACCCTTGGTGCTGTCGCAGATCTCTATTTCCAAGTTGTCCAATCAGACTATTCAGTGCGTGACTAGCCTTTTCTGTGAATAATAAGAAAGAGAGAAAAACGAGGGTCCTCACGTGTGCTTGCCTCCCCTTCCCAAAACAAGGACTTTGCATTCCAATTGGAATATGACAGGTTCAAGTGGCGTTGGGAGACCTGTTTCATAGGTCCCAAGCGCTCTGCAGAGGTTATCTCAAAGCATATCATCTTCCCTCTCATCAGCCTGAGTCACATGGCATTTTCATCGTCAGAGGCCTTAAATGGAATGTCTGATGAAGACGTTGAAAAGGTTCTCTTATTGAATCTACCCCCGCGGGAACCGGTGCAACATGGACTAATTTTGTGCCCAGGCCGTCGATAAGGCGGGACGGACTGCAAGAAGATCAGTGGATACACACATCAAGAACGCTCTATCGAAGCCACGTCTAGCTACGACCATACGGCGCATGTCCGCAGTTTACAATTTTACACCTGATCTCCGTAAGCAATGTCTCTGTACTTCTTTTTTGCTGATATGACAGTAAGCATGGTTGTTTTTTCCTGTGTTCCTGCTGATTCCAGCTCCCGTGAATTCTACCGCTGAAACTCCCGACCTCAACCTACCAGAGCCGCGTAGAAAAATTCCAGCAGCACGGTCCCCAAGTGATTTCCATATGCTATCTCCTAAGCCAAACAGTTAGTCTTTCTCTCTTTGTTTTTCTCCTTTGAATTCATTGTCGGTGGTAATTAATTTCACAATGATCATCAGCCTCCGAATTTGACAAGCCCACAGTTCCCTCGTCAGAGAATAAAGACTCTGAAACTGAACCTGAACCTGATGTTGAACCCATTCAAGTTAAAGACACCCTTTTTACGGAGTCGCCGCGAACTGCTTCTCCATTCCGTAGGGCATCCAGGTCCCCCAAATTATCAGGTATTCAACCCTTTTCGCGGACCCACACTCCAGCTCCAGGACCCTCGCGTGCTTCGGAAACAGCCGATTCTAGTCATTCCTCCCAAGAGAGGCTGGTCAAGAAACATAAAGGGTCCGTTGCAGCTGAAGGAGAGGATGATGAAAGTGACACGGGACAGCAGAAACACCTGGGCCAATCCAAAGATGGAAGTGAATCTGTACATGTGAAGCGACTCGTCAGACAGCCGATCAAACGAGGTGGAAAGCGGTTCTAGGAGGCCGCTGTGCTGTGTCCTGGCAGTTATCTAAATATGCTCTGCTTTGCTACTTTGACTCGCCCCGCTAACAACATCTCAATCTACAGCATACTAGTGTGTGCTGCGAAATGTGCAATGGCCATGATGGTATTTTCCTCGTGATATCAAGATGGTTATTCCAAGATGGTAAATTTCAATACTATGTATACATTGATAATACAACATTCCATTCAAGTTTGTAAACTCGTTCCTGCCACGCACACGAGTGGCTCATAAATACTGATAGTATCCGCAGGCGTTTATTTACCCGTTAGACGAGCCCAGCCTTCCCTCTTGCAGTCATCACAAGGGAACTGGAATAAATTCATGATGCGCCTATGGTCCTGCCTTACCTATGATTTTTGGGGGGAAGTTTAAGTCAGTCAATCATTTTGGTCAATAGGGTGCGATGCGACAGACCGTGCCGCAAGGACAATTGGGAGCTTTATGGGTATGGCTATCGCTGGTACGACAATCAGAAGATTCACAGTCGACCTTGTCACCGGAGTAATATGACTTGACGAAACACTAGTTTGTTTAAAAAACATTGTTCGTATTGAGGCCCCGTTCTAAATCAGTATATGTTGATGAGATGGGAACTTACTCCGCAACCTCTATAGAGGTCACCAAAACTGGAAGCGGGGACGCGGGAGAGAAGATGGTTGAGCAAGGATACGCAAACATCGGGAACGATCCAAGGGGAAATTGAATCTTACACTTCCCAACGACACATTATGAGACAACGGGGCGGCGTGGGGTATAGGAGCGGATGTTCGTGGAACGAATACGGCAAGATTGGGGAAGGCGGAGAGGAAAGGTAACAAAGGAACTTTACTGAGGGAGATGTGGAGGAAATAACTTTCGACCTGATGACCCGCTGCCCGTATTATACCGTTTTGACAGAGTGGCACTGAAAGGATGGGACAGCGTGAGTCTGGACTTGTCACGGGACTGGTACAAGCCCCATCAGATATAGTATGTATGTTAAATCGGGATATTGGACATGGGGCCAAATCTTTTTCGAAGCACGCCGAAGGATTATGTTCAAGGGATTCCCTTATAGCTTGCGAGCGACTTTCGTTACTATGGCGCGTGTTTTGCACTTTGATGGGTATCGCCGGTGAAGGGTGAAGCCTGCGAAGATATGGTGGGGATGAGGAGATTGGATTAGAATTGATGACGGCGGAGGCTGAAGGAGAGGCAGGGACACGCGAGGATGGACCAGGAGAATGGCGAATTGAGAGTGCCAAGCGGTGAAAAGAGGAAGGAGGAAAGCGTCAGAAAGCGTCGGAAATCTGGGAATTAACACTCGTTGTCCAAACGGACTTAGACGCCACTGAAAAGGCACACACACACACCACATAAATGACGTCGTCCTCCCTCATCCTTCCCCTCCTTCTCCTCACCTGACTTCCCCTCCTCCTCTACCTGCCCTGTATCCCCATCTTTGCCATCTCCGTCTCTGCTCTTCCCGTTATCTGATCTTTCGTACAATTTCCTGCTTTACATGTTGTGCAATGGCAATCTCCCGCGCTCCTTACCGTAGTATCCCACACCAGCGCCGAGTGTCCGAGTCTGTCTGTCTCGGTCGAGACTTTTTCTTTTTCTTTTTATACAAGCGCTTCTCGTGCATTTTTAAGGGTCGTTACATCATCAATCCATTAAAAGAAACTCGAGATAAATAACCGTAACCGAATCGGACCTACAAGCTTCCATGCGATTGCATATACCTCCAAATCCAGGTCAATAGGCTAGAGCAGCTATGTACACGATGTGGAGAAAGCTTACGGAATCTATACATCACGCTGGACACTGAAATCAAACGGAAACCTTATGAACTTCTCTGCAACGCCTGCAATCTCGGACGGGCTGTGTGAAAGAACAAAAACAAGAGATGGTCTTCTCCCAGTGAAGTGTCTGCACCCGTTCCCAGCGGAGTACAAGCCCAATGATTTCTGTGCTGATGCTGATGTTAAGGGGAGCACTTGGATATAGTGTCTGTCGAACGAATCACTTGGCGGATCATGCTGCCAGGAAGATGACGAATGTGCTTGTGTGATAATCAAAGATGCCAGGATCCGCCTGACCTGAAAATGCCTCACCTGATGGATGGAACGAATAATTTGAGCTTACCCTGTCCTGCTACGACTAGTATGGTTGGCTAATCCCAAAGTTCCCTTGCAGCATGCCTCGCGCATGGAGGTCACCTGCCTTTTCACCGTGTATGGGATCACAATTATTCTGCTCCGACCACCATTCGTTGGCTTTACTGACATAGCGGCCAGATGCAACAAGACTTCTCGAACCATAGCGGCAAGCTTGGTATTTTTACCACGAGACGGAGCAGTTTTCTTGATCTCAACAGTAATTGGATTGGGAAGCATACTCCTTCGCTATCCCAGGGCAAACTTGTCAGAAGCTCCCCTGGGAAAGTAAATACGAGAGATGGATGTGGACCCTCAAGCTTACCAAGTAGCTGATGACTACACCCTGCTACTAGCTCCCCGTCTCTCGGGGGTCTGCGTGTCAGGTGCCCATCCTGATGATTCAACAACGCCGTGTTAAACCCCAGTTATTGAGAATTGCATGCCCTCTTTGCGTCCTTGAACGTATCAGAACGAAGTTTCAATTGTGATCCGTGGCTGACCGGCAGAAATAAATGTGACAAGACATATTGTTACCGCGACATTAGTGGAAGCCCAGCCCATGCGATATTTCCATTCAGTTATTAGATCATGCACGTTGCACCTCCATCCACAGAAATTCGAATGGGCGTGACTTGTATGCAATTACGTTCTGGGAAGAGAATGCCTTCTTCAGGGCCGGGGAGATAACCATTAAGCCTGACCTTGGTGCAATCAATCTCATGTCAACCACCATTGACGGAGGTTTCCCGTCGCGATGTGGTTGGTGTGTGTGAATGTACGTTGTACCGGCGATTCTGAAGTCCCCTAGCAGAGTTGATTGGACAATATAAGATTCCCTCCCAATGTATGCAGGTGATGGTTATGGTAGTGGTAGCATTGGTAGCTATAATGCTATTGTTATTTTTTCTTCATTAGTCATTTACTCAACAGGTTCCGAGCTGTGTTGGGACTTGGGAGTCTCAGTGAGACACCGATCTGCTGTCAATTCGAGCCACCCCTATTGCTAAATGAACATATGACAAGGTGATGTAGGCTCTTCTTTGAGCAGACATTCGTCCCTGTTGCAAGCGCAGACGGCAAGACTTATATGTACTTACGTAATCTCTATGGATGTTCTCATGGTCAGGGATTGACTAAGTCGGGGAAAGAAGGAAAGTGTGAACTGACCTGCTGTAGTTAGTCAGTCAAAGCCACAAAACATGAGCTTCAATACTGACAATGAAGACCCCCTCGAGGTACTAATGTTTCCCCCTCCCCCTTAAAGTATATCTTCCTCACGCCCTTCGCGTTTCTAGGCTGCCCTGAGCCAGGCGTTTTCACCTCCGCCCTCCCGCAGACACTCCTTGCAACATCCTGTCTTTGATCCTGCACCGCAGAAGGGTCATGGCGACGAGGAAATGATAGAAGAGCAACAACAGCAACCGGGAGCAGAACAACAACAGCAACAGGCCGGTATGGAAGCATCAGATCATCCTCCCGCAGTGCCTGCGCCTTCTGATACGGATGCCCACACCGATATGGATGCTGACGCGTGGAAGGCCGCATACGAAGCGCAGGTGCAGGCATGGCGTGCCCAGTCGGCAGAGCAGCGCGCCAAGGCAGAGAGGGAACGTGCCAGGTGGGAAGCCGTACGCGCCGCTGAACGCGAGCAGCAGCAGCAGGAACAACAGGAACAGGGCGAGCATAGAGACACCGAGTGGGAAACCGTTACTAATAGTACTCGCCTCTACGGCGGGAGCGAGCTACCCTCCGAGAGTAGTGTCGCGGATTCCAGCGTGAGTCTTTCCCTTTCTTTTTCGTGGTTTCACTTTTTTTTTTTCATTTTTCCCTTGTCAAAATAACTGTATGCTAACTGGTTCCTTGACGCGGTCTATTCGATTCCCTTCTACTGCTCCCCCTTCCAGTCCGAGCAACATGCGCTTCAGTCGCAGGCCGCTCGGATGGACGACTCACAAAGGTGGGAACACATCCATCAGGTGACGTCCTTCCCCATGACGTCCACTGAACGAACGACCACCTCACCCTCGACTCGGTCCATCCACTACGTCACACTGCCACCAATGCAACCAGTACCGCAACAACCGCCATTGCCACTGCCACCTCCCCCAACCGCGACTCTCGCCGTGTTTGATTCCTCGTTATCTACCCGGACTCGCGTCAAGGCACTGTTATCGTCGTTAGCCATCAACTTGTTGTTGCCCTTCGTTAATGGCGTCATGCTTGGTTTCGGAGAGATTTTCGCAAAGAATGTCCTTGTCGGTTGGTTTGGTTGGAATAGGCGGCCAATAGTCTCTTCTCTTGGTTTGATGTCACGCCGGCCAAAGCAAGAACAACGATAGACATGAACTAGATACTCATGACTTTATTCCTGGTGCAAAAGGGTTTATGAAATATATTATTATATAGGAAACAGAGAGAAGCGATAACATAAGTGGAATATTTAGGATAGGAAGTAACTCAAAAGCATTCATAGTCTCGCGGCCTTTGGCATATTTCGAATCACCTGACGAACGCCAAGGTCGCCCAAAACATCCTCGGCTGTGGGAGAACGTTAGAATGGATGGAAAGCCATAAAACAAGGACACATACCTCCACCAAGGATACTGTCAAATGGAACTGTGCGATGATACTGCCAAACGAGATGAACATGAGCATGATATTGGTAGTATAGAAATGCAATACTGACATGCTCAATAAACGATCCCATGCCTGTCCTGGTAATACCACGTCCACCAAAGATCTGCACTGCGTCAGCAGCTGTTAGCTGAGCCGTGCGAGTCGCATGCATTTTCAGCAAGCCAATGGGGCTGAATCAAAGTCAGTAATTGAATCTTATTAGCGTAAACATCGACATACCCAGCGAGTTTTGATGCTTGTTGCTTGTAGTTCTGAGTAAACCCTCTATCAAGTTTTTGCCAGCCCAGGTATTCATGCGACATACCATGTTATTCATTTGGTAGGTGATATTCTCTAACCAGTTCTGTACACTCTCTACCCGTGCGACCATGGCCGCCAATTTGCTGCGAATAACAGCCTGGGAGTGCAAAGGTTTACCAAAAGCCTTCCTCTGCGACACCCACCTGATTTGCATCGGACGTTAAATATATCCGACTGACTAAAGAGACAATCATACTTGAAACATTCCTCGACAATGAAACGTTGAGAACGGGCAGCTGAGCAACACATAACCCATCGCTCATGGTTAAAGTTGCTACAAAATTTATGAGTGATTAATGTAGCAAGATAGAAACGGAATAATGTCACCTGAGAATGACAAAAATGCCTCCGCCTTCAGGTCCCAAGGTGTTCTCAACCGGGACTTTGACGTTATCGAATGTCACGAACGCAGTTCCTGCAGCTGGGGACTGATGCCATTGAGTAAGCAACTCGATAGTAAATGAAACGCGGACTTACATAGCTGGTTTTGATAGATTTTGTCTCCACCCCTTCTCCACGTTCAACCAGAATGACCGTGAACCCATCCTGAATGTCACTTAGCAATCGTTGTCTATCCAACCAGAAGAGAACGTACGTCTGTTTTACAGCCCACGGTGAAGCTACAACACATTCGTCAATGCGACCCCAGTCACTAGAACAGCTGACATACTAATGAGCGAATGTTCCATTGGTGATCCATTTCTTCCTGAGTTGCGTTAGATTACGATACGACGTAACGGGTACTGTAAGTGCCAACTTACGTTCCATTAATGATCCAGTGTTTTCCATCTTCAGTCTTTTTCGCCGTCGTCTTCAATCCCGCCACGTCGCTACCAGCAAATGCTTCGGAAATTGCAAGACAGATAAGTTTCTGGCCAGACAGGACGTCGGGCACAACCCTAGACTTCAGTTCTTCATTTCCAAAATTCAAGACTGGAGGAAGCCCAATAACTGAACCAGCCATAAGACCTGAAAACGGGAGATATAGAACTTCGACAGTCCAAATTTGTCGAATTACACACCATCACCATAGCCTCGAGCACCACACCTCGCCAGTTCTTGGGTAATGATAAGCTGGAAAGGTATTGGATGTAGTTACTTAAGCCGTGAGCATCTCCAAGTGCGTACCTCATGGAAATAGTCAAACTGGAAAATCTGTCAACGCAAGCAACAAAAAGCAAAACTACTTAACAGACCTTCTCAGGAGTGACAATGCCGCCTATGAGTTCACGACCTGAAACCAGATTTAGCAGAACTATTGAATGAGTCCGATGTATACCAACCTTTGAGATGCTTGCCAGGACCCATCCGCATCGCATGGAAGTTCATCTGACTGCTGCAAGCTCAAATGAAATACGATAACTTAATAATGGTGCTACGCACGCCATAGCTTCCAAAACACTCTTGCTCGGTGGTTTACCATCGAGTTCTCTTGCCTGGCATACAATAAGCCCACAGATAAGAAAAACACCTTATGGCAGAACTCACTAAAGCGTCAGGCGTGATGACATCATCCACAAACTTCCGAACAGCTTTCTGGAATTGGCGATGATTCTGCAACATACGCATCTCCGAATCAGTAATTCCTCAATGGATAAAACGAGATGATGCACCTCTGTGTAGTACGGACTGTGATACCCCTCGGACAACCATGTCGGCTCAGCATATGGAACCTTGCTTAGTTGTCCAGCTACCTGTCCCTGAATCACGCTCTTCTCGCCCTCGAGCACGCCTATCTGCAAGCGCTTATACTGCGATCGTTCGAGGACCTCGTGCCTATGAAGTCCGTAAAATGCTTCCGTCGCATCCTGGCCGGCTAGATTCCAGAAGAAAAAAATTCAAAGCCTCAAAAAACGGCGATCAACAGATGAACAATAGTAACGAACCGATATCCTCATCAAAGAAGACAGAAGCGCCTCCTGGATGGAGGTTCTTGAACTTGCTAATGTCATAGACTTTAGCATCTACGATGATCCACTATATGACAGCCGAGTGGGAAAAAGCGACCGCAAATATCAAGGACGACACTTACGAGATCACCTTCCTTGTTATGCTGCCAGATATGGATATTCAGTGCTCAGGCTGTTTTAATAAACTTCTGAGCGAGAACCAACCTTAGCCACTTCGTCTCTCGTGAAAGTTTTGAATTCGCTGGAGGCCATGTCTGCGTGAATTGAGTATGAGTGGATAAGACGCTCATGTCTATGGGGGGGGGGGCTATTATGGGGAACGGGTAATGGCGTGGCATGTGATTACCGCGCATTCTATTAAATCATATGCACGCATGTCTACTATATTCAATTCTATCTTAGGGGTTCAAAGAAGCGAATTTCTCGGTATTTGTTTTATCGCTAACCGTACTCCCAAGTCTCCAAGCACGTCCTCAGCTGTGCACAGCGTGAGTAGAAGAATAAATACACGGAATTACGACACTTACTGCCTCCGAGAATGCTGTAAGCATAGTAGGTGAGCTCAAAGTTACCGGCAAGGCATCGAACACTTACGAGTCAAACATGACGGCATTGGTGTACTTTATCGAAATTTAGTATTAACATATTAGTTACGATACACTTTGACACGTACTCGTTGGATGTATTTGCCCATACCCGTTTTTGTGAGTCCACGTCCTCCAAAGATCTATAAAGTGTTAATGATCACACCAACGTTTTCAGGCTTAGGCTTACCTGTACGGCATCCCGTGCTGTTTCCTGGGCAGACTGCGAACAATGAACTTTGAGAAGGGCGATTTGACTATTCATTTCTGATGAGACAATTGATCATTTAATCATTCTATGACGTACCCAGCAATGCGCGACGAATCCTGTTTAAAGTTCATATTCGCCATCTGGTATGTAATATGTTCAAGCCAGGCTTGTGCGGTTTCTATTCGAATGATCATCGCAGCAAGCTTGGAGCGGATAATTGGTTGAGAGTTGAGGGGCCTTCCGAATACCTTCCTCTGTGCTGCCCACCTAGAAAGAATCACAGCAAATCAGTCAGTTCGAATCGGTACACATTGCACAACCTACTTCATACACTCCTCCACAATCATCCTCTGAGCGCCCAAAGTTGAAGCAGCAATACCCCACCTTGACCAGGTAAGGAAATTGACCAGACCAGCAACAAATCCTCCTACCGTTCATGATTAAAGTTGCTTAGGATAACATTTAGTCCTCCACCTTCTGGTCCCAATGTGTGTTCTACAGGGACCTGAACATCGTCAAATGTGATATAAGCAGTTCCTGCTGAATGCCCATATCCAGTGTCAACATGTCTTGTCGCTACACCTTCTCCACGTTCAATTAGGAGCACGTTCAAGCCCTTGTCAGTTGCACAGGCGGTGACAAAGTAATCAGCGAAATTGCCATTCGTAATCCATTTCTACGTAAAGTCGTTACCGCGTTAGTAAGGGAGAAACGATTTCCACTCAATCCATTCACCTTTGTTCCTATATTCAATTCGTCCACGTTAAACGGGGATGCTCATAGTCCACCAAAGGTTTACTCACCATTGACAATCCAGTGTTTGCCGTCCTTTGTCTTCCGTGCATTGGTTTGGATCTTCGATACATCGCTACCGGCATATGCTTCCGAGATAGCCAAGCATGCGAGCTTCTTCCCATCGAAAATCTCATTCAAGACACGCTCCCGGATATCCTGTCTCGCGAAATTCGCGATGATAGGCAAGCAGATAGCTGTGCCACCGGCAAGGCCATCATGATAACCCCTTGCATGCAAACGAGTTGTCTCTAGGAATAGGATGAGCTCGTGGAAGTAATCAAACTAGCAGAGCAAAACGTCGTTTAAAGGAATGAAAATGTGTAAATCGGATAATTCGAACCTGTTCAGGGGTAACTGTGCCATTCATCAATGTACGGCCTTTTAGGTGTTCCCCGGGTCCTAGCCTCATCGCATTCAAGTTGACTTTTGTCATCTCGTCAAATACATGCTGGCTCGGTTTTTCTCCGTTTTCTTGCACGGCTTGTGCATCCGGGAAAATTATTTTATCGACCAACTTTCTCGTCTCCTTCTGGAACGCCCTATGGTGCTGTATTGCCTATGAGCTGGAACCGATTTGATCCACACACCAGGAAGACATACATCTTTATAATATGGGCTGACCAAACCCTCAGTAAGCCAAGCCGGCTCTGCGTAGGGAACCATACTCAAGGCTCCATCCTCTCGCGGGAAGCGGGACGGCGTCTCATCACCAATCACACCAATCTGCAATCGGGCATACTGCGGGCGTTGCAGCACGTCGAAGCGGTGAAGGCCGAAGAACGCTTCAGTTGCGTCCTTGCCGGCTGAATGCAGCACCAGCGCTATCAGCAACGGCTACACGTGTAAAACAGGTGATGGACAGACGTACCTATTGACTTGTCCAGCAAGACAGCGAGGCCACCAGGGTGGAGGTTGGCAAACTTCGAGAGGTCGAACACTTTGCTGTCGATGACCACCCACTATGGACGTATTCAAGTCCTGTAAGCCGCATATAACCTTGGGTACTCACCAAATCACCTTTCTTGTTGTGCTATTCGAATGTTCAGCAAGGTCATCAAGCGCTTAAGGAACTCTAGAAGCTTACCAGTGCTACGTCCTCCCTAGAGTATTGCCGGGTACTAGATGAATCCATGATAATCGTTGTCGCACAAATGTGGTTTCCATCAATTCAGCCCATTGCCCTTTATGAATAACCAGTAGTGTGAGGAGCGCATGTATGTAATGTACCGCCATCGGCGAATTTAGTGCCTAGGGACTCGGCCATGGTACGACAGACCCGAGTTATGGGTGTCACATCTCACACTCATTACAACTCTATTTCCGGCGTCATCTGCTCCTCATTCAAATTATTAGTTTCACCGTGTTGACAACTATCAGTGATCTTTGTCAAGAATTTGAGCATCCAGTCCTAATAGTCTAGCAAATCGGACATAATCTAAACAGCAAAGTACAGTAGTATACTGCATCCCAGGAGCTGTACATCCTTCTATCACCCCTGTTGTCACAGTCTAGTCTCCTTGGGCATCGTGCGTAATGCCTGTCGCACCCCAAGATCTCCAAGCACGTCTTCCGCTATTCACGGAGTGTCCACGTGAGAAACAGTCACCTGAAAATTTGATTTGTGCTCACCTCCCCCGAGAACACTGCGTATCAAGTTTGTCAGTTTGTCAGTTTAGATTCAATAGTATAACTGAAACACGTACGCGTCAAATGGCACAGTTCGATGGTACTAAACAACGGGTCAGTCACTCAATCAGTAATGCATGCCAGAATGAGGATCAGATGGCTACGAACGTGTTCAATAAATTTACCCATGCCTGTAGAGTGTAATTATATGAGCCCAGCGGGTCAGAACAATATGAAGACTCCTCACCTGTCTTGGTGATACTCCTACCCCCAAAGATCTGTCGACCCAAAAGTAAGGTATGCGTTCGATGCAAAAATACTGCCCTGCCTACCTGAACTGCGTCCCGTGCCGTTTCTTGCGCCGTTTCGGTGCAATACTTCTTTACCAGCGCGATTTGCCTGCCAAACATAGCAACTTCAACATGGCTCGTAACGTAGACAACAAGGAAACGTACCCGGCTAAGTACTGAGATTGTTGCTTGTAGTTCATGTTGTTCATCTGATATGTAATGCTCTCCAGCCAACTTTGTGCGCTCTCAACCCGAGTAATCATAGCTGCGAGTTTTGATCGAATGACCGCTTGAGAGTACAGCGGCTTTCCAAAGACCTTCCGTTGATTAACCCACCTGAATAGAGAGCCTAATTCAAATCCATACATACAATCAATAAAATAGAAACCTTACTTGAAGCATTCCTCCACAATATACCGCTGAGCACCGACACTGCCACAAGCCATTCCCCATCTGTATTTTGTGTCAGCAGGTACAGTAGACCCATGGCATGTAGATATCATACCTTTCGTGG
Source organism: Amanita thiersii Skay4041 (assembly GCA_002554575.1). Classification (NCBI taxonomy): domain Eukaryota; kingdom Fungi; phylum Basidiomycota; class Agaricomycetes; order Agaricales; family Amanitaceae; genus Amanita; species Amanita thiersii. The sequence goes on from KZ301975.1 coordinate 107,088, forward strand.
TTAAAGTTACTCAATATAACCTGGAGACCTTTGTTTTCTTGCCCTAGTAGATTCTCATTCGGAACAAAAACGTTATCGAATGTGATAAATGCGGTTCCTGCAGCTGTCGAGTAGGATGTCTTGATTGGCTTTGTCTCCACCCCAGGTCCGCGCTCGATGACGAGTACAACAAGCCCTCCTTGGTCAGTGCGGCATCCAACTGTGAAGTAATCCGCAAATGTTCCATTGGTAATCCATTTCTGGCATCACCTCAATAATACAATTCGGGATAGCTTGTCATACAATGCGTACCTTACTGAAAAAGAGATCGTTAACAAAGCTTGAGAAAGGGATGATGCACCATACTCACGTTCCAGTCACAATCCAACCATTCTCTACACGTTTGGCATGACACTTGAGGCCAGCGACATCACTTCCTGCAAAAGCTTCCGAAATGGCCAGGCAGACAAGTTTCTTCCCGGAGAAGACTTCTTCGACAATCTTATCACGAAGTGGAGGTTTTCCAAAGTTGACAATTGGAGGGAGACCTTGATATTCCATTAAGAAAGAAAGGAGATATGACGGTCAAGTTGGCATACCAATATAGGTTCCACCACCAATACCATCGTAGTACCCGCGTGCATTCAAACGCGCACTCTCTTGTGCCATGATGAGTTCATGGAAAAAGTCGAACTAGGTGCAGAACTTGAGCAACACAATCACGATGTAATACGCATGAACTCACATCTTCGGGTTTTACAATGCCATTCATCAACACGCGACCTTTCAAATGGGGACCAGGTCCCATCCGCATTGCGGTAATATTCTGCTTTGCCATCTCTTCGAAGATATACGGGGACGGCCTCTTCCCATCTTCCTCCCTTGCTTGGGCATCAGGCATCGCGACCTCTTCCATGAACTTCCTGAACGCAGTTTGCAACTTCCGATGGTGCTAATACAACAATCATCATTGAATGTCACTTCGCATCCTAAACTGGCCAACTTACGTCTTTATAATATGGTGAATGATACCCCGCCGAGAGCCACATAGGTTCAGCATATGGCACCTTACTCAGCCCACCCACCTCACGGGGGAATATCTGCCTCTCCTCTCCCACAACCACACCAATCTGCAGCCGCTTATACTGCGGCTTCTCGAGAACTTCGTATCGGTGCAGACTGAAGAACGTCTCAGTCGCATCCTGACCAGCTAAATCATAGCATTTTTAGCAAAAGCACCAAACGATAGAGTAGCACTCGGCGCGCGGGCACGGGATGGGTTAGTGACGTACCGACGTCTGCATCAACCAGGACGGACACTCCTCCAGGGTGAAGATCCGCAAATTTGGATAGGTCGTACACTCTAGAATCCACCACGATCCACTGTTTATGATTATGATGAGCAGACAACGGAGGAGATATTTTGAAGAAACCGTACCAAGTCTCCTGGCTTGTTATGCTTTGCTATCTCTTCCTTCGTGTATTGCTTGGTAGTCGCCATTGTTGAAAGAGTCTGGTATCAAAACGGTATGAAGACGGGAATAAAAGTTGCCGAGAGCCTAAGCGCCCACCGGCGAGAATGGAGCGAGCATGGGTAATAGCATGGTTTGCGTGGGTTTCACGTTGGCAGGCCATCACAAGGTTACAAGTCAACTCTTATCCACTCATTCAATCACTTTTATTATTGTAATTCATTTGAAACCTCCATATAGATATACCTCCAGTTATTTTCACACTATAGGAGCACAAGTGCTGCTTCTGAAGCTTGCACTCTCACCTTCCCATCGGATACGGTCTCCTCCACTAATTCTCCACTTGCAATTCCAGACTCAAAACTCTGCCCGGCCCACGTGGTGACATTTGCCTCCTTTATATCAGCACCTGGCGCTTGCAATCGCCGGACCTTCACTGCCCGATGCCCCTTTGGTACAAACCTGGATATGTCAAACGTCGTACTCGGCCGAGGTACCGCTTGCGTCTGGTTGAATATCTCAAGATTGATCAACGCCAGCTTTGTCGGAGATGTATGGTCAGCCGGACTGTTGTCCTCCCAGAAGCCATACACAACCAGCTGTCCCGCAGATTGATCGCCTAACGCCGTTGTAATTGTTGACCCATTTGCTTGCCTTCCCGGGAAAAGATTCGCAATGCGGAGTGTTTTGGAGCCTCCAAGAGTTTCGGCAACGAACAGATATGCCGAGTATGACGGGAAGACTTTGACAGGCCCATTCGTATTTTGGACAGGGTACCTAAAGGATAAAAGTGTTAGATTTATGGCCCATTGATAAGGTTGTGTAATACCATAGGTTGTAGAAGCTTAAACCTTAAAAAAGCCATTAGGAACTATCAACGATACTTGGGGTATATCACAACGCACCACCGTGATTTAACTGTGTGCTACTCTGCAACGCCAGCGGACCTCCTTGATGTATATAAAGCCTGATAGAAATCATACCGGTGTTTATATCGCTTGAATAACCGAGTCCGGCACGGAACCCTTACCTGGAGACGTTTAGTGAAGCTGCATAGAACGTCGTATCAAGCTTTGTTCCGTTAGTTAGTATAGGTAGCTTCCGTTTGAAGACTTACCAGCCATAAGGCCTGTCCAAAAGTATTACTGACGTTATCACGCCCAGAGCAGGACACCGAATTGTATTCACCTTGGTGGGATGCATGAGTTTATACGTTGCATGTAAACTGCAATTGCCATACCAATTGTGAATGCATCTAATCCAAGCTGTTCACGAATCGTCTTAATTCGGGGTTGCCAAAGGTCGAGGTACCTGTTATGGCGTGTTATAGAGTATCTTCAAGAAGAGTGAAATGCAAGTACTGGGCTAGACGAGTGTGATTAACCTAGCCGAGAGTCAGGGACCGACACAGAGATACAGAATAGAGTGTCGTACAAGATTGGGCAGGGTTGCAACAGCAATTCTCGGAGGATCGCAAACCTATTTCGCACCAATTGGGCTAGAGAGTCCTGAAGTCGCACGGAGATACGTACACTGTACTGGTATGTATGCTCGCTGCAAGACTTCACGATACCATCCCTATTACCACCGGCTGCCAATGTGCTCACGCAGTCAAGCTGAGAAGTAGCTCCTGGGGTATTAAACGGCCAAAGTGGGTCCTCAACTGTGGCAGCTATTTGGAACATCGGTGACTCCAAGTCGAGTGTATCTGTAATGTTTTTTGCCCAAGTCTACGAAATTAAAAGTGAATTTTTGCATATTTTTGTAAAAGCTGGTGTAAACGTACCCCCCATATTGAGGAGTAGTTTGCGGGGGTAAATGCGAGGTAGTGATCGGGTTCATTTCCAACTGAACACATAAATAAGGTCTATAAGTGAAAACACGTATATAATGATCCCCTACTTTCAAACGCAAGCAAGTCTGAGCTGCTAAGCCCTTGTACAGCTGACCTTGCCACATCCAAAGCACCAAAGTAATCAAGGTCGTGCAAGTCCTTTCCAAATATTCAATGTATTAAGAAATAACCAAAATGTCCCACTAACCAAGTTCATGATCACTTTCGTTCCATCAGGCAAAAGTTTCACCGAGTCCCAAAAACCAGGACCAATTGTCGTATTGTGCAATACTCCCTTGTCATCAACAAAATTAAACAAACTAATGTTCAAGTTGGGATCCCAATACGTAGAATCTGCTGTGATACCTCCTATGCGTATTTGGGCAGGAGTACCAGTGCGTACCCACAAGTTATCAAGCAGATTTTTCGTAAGCGAATTCGGCGAAGATGAATTCCCAACAAATTCTTCAAAGAATGCCGTTTCGATGCTGAAGCTGCCTAACGCCGGATCAAGCCTATGAGACGCTGTTAGTGGAAGTGATGTAGGTCCATTAAGCTTGAGAATCGGGAGGTTCGACGCCTCTATGCATGCTAGCGACGATAGTAAGCCTGCCAGTACGAGAATAGAACCCATCTTCTGCGCGTGTACAAGGATGCTAAGGGTCGCTGTGGATTTAAGTATTCATTAATGGCCGCTGTATCTCAGCCGGGCCGCAAAGAAGCTTCGCTTCCTTTGAAAAATTGCATGTGGGTTGTGCATGACTGTCTCAGGACATCTAGACTTCCTTGGGAGTCAACATATGGTCATGGGGTCGTCATGAGGTGCAACATGACTTGGTACCACGTATCGTCTGAGTGTATTTGCTCTCCTTGCTGTAGAGATTTTAACTTGATGGGTTCGGCGCAGGCAAAGCATATTGTATATAGACCAATGACAGGGACCCTATTGGAATGAGGAAAGAGGAATGAAATGCACTAAATTCGGTTGTTATGGTCAGAGCGTCTTGCCAAACAACCGCATTGCCCTGCTTCAAACAATTCCAACTGTCATGAAATTTACTAGGCGTATTCATTGGATCATGTACAACAGAATGTTTTCTACCGATGTTCCCAGTATATTTGAATGAACGCACATGTGGATACCTTCCCAGAGAGTTGTGAGCGTGTGAGCGAGAGTGTCGGAATCGAATTGCCGGATGTTCCGTTTCAAGTCCCATCACAATGCTCCGCAAAGAACATATTGACTAGTATGTCCTTGACCGGGCTGAAGGTTATTGAAGTAAGTATTCTAGCCATCACTTCAATAGTCATACTCACTCCTTGGATCAGTTTGCTGGACTTGCTCCAGGTCCCTATGCTGGTCTCGTTCTCGCTGACAATGGGGCAACAGTCATACGTGTAGATAGACTCTCAAGCTCTTCAACCGACGTTCTTTGTCGTGGAAAGCGCTCTCTTGCTATTGACGTGAAAACAAGTAGTGGGCGCGAGATTCTGAAGCGGTTGATTTCCACAGCTGACGTGGTTATTGACCCATTTCGACCAGGTGTATTGGAGAAATTGGGGTTGGGACCTGATGTCTTCCTAGGACACGGGGAGAGGAAAGGGCTTAATGATGGACTGGTGTTTGCCAGGATTGCTGGGTGGGTATAATCATGTCTTTGGTACAGGCGCTCTTTACAAGATGAAATTTAGATTCCCGAGGACTGGTATTAACAAAGTTTGTTATTGTGCCAATTTCTTTGCTTACAAGGTTCTTGTAGGACCGTACAAGGATATGGCCGGTAATAATATAATCTATCTCTGGGCTGTCACTCTGGCTGATAGAATTCTTTACAAGGTCATGACATCAATTATATCGCACTTAGTGGCGCCTTGTCGGTATGGAACAAAACAACACATGGAGTGATAAGGATTGAGATACTCATAGATGTTACCTGGGACTGCCGAGAAACCAGCATTTCCGGTAAATCTATTAGCAGATTTTGCAGGTGGCGGCCTAATGTGCGCCGTTGGTATACTCCTTGCCTTATTCGAACGAGCCAAAAGTGGCCGTGGTCAAGTGGTTAATGTCGACATGGTCAGCCTTTATGCTCTCACGTCAATTTACAAGCCTCATTATCAAGAATCAAGGTGTCAGGAACGCGCTATATCAGTTCGTTCCCACTTTTACAGAAATTACTACCACACTCTGCCCTGTTCGCTGGGGCAAGAGGGACGAATATCCTCGACGGAGGAGCTCCGTTCTATAATATCTATACTTGTAAAGATGGAGGGTTAATGAGCGTGGGATGCTTGGAACCTCAGTTCTTCGCGGCGTTCATCAATGGCTTCCTCAAGGCTTTGCCACAAGATTTTGCACTGTCGGATGGATGGCGCCCTATGCTCCAAAGTCAAACGAACGTCGGTGAATGGCCAAAACTTAAAGAATTCCTGGAGAAAGGGTTCTGTACTAATACCCGACAATACTGGGCTGACGTCTTCCTCGGTGTGTCTTTTCGACTTTTCTCGCTTGAACTTGTTTGACACGAGAAATCGGGTATAGGAACTGATGCCTGTGCAGTACCTGTTTTATCCCCGAAGGAAGCTAGCGCAAACTTCGACTCACCGCACCCGACTCCTCACCCAAGCATCACTGGAAGTTACGGGGCTGCAAAAGTGAATCTGGCAACTGTGAATCTTCAACCAGGACTTCATACCGCTGATATCCTTACCGAACTGGGTCTATCATCTCACGAGATTAAACGATTGGCAGGAGAGGGAGTAATTATGGACAAGTCGAAAGGATCCGTGCTTAATCACAAGCTCTGATAGCATATCAATAATGTACAATATATACCCTGTGATACAGATATGGCATGGCAGCGAGGAAAGGACGCGTTCCGAGGGGAGTGGAAGCCAGGATTAGTGATGACGGCTGTGAGAGGGCGATTATATCCGGAGTTGATTACACGTGCCGTCCGATCACTTTTCTCTCTTCTGAATCCTTTAATCACATGGCAACTCCACCTTTATAACCCGCTATTCTCTCTGCTTTTTATCTTCATCAACCCCTTCTTGCAACGAAATGGCATCAAAGCAGCTCAAGCAGTTCACCAGGGAGGAAGTTGCGCAAGTGAGTACTTTTAATCTACGTCACCGTTTCCATACTCATCGCCATCCTTCACGTAGCATAATACGGAAAACGACCTAGTGAGTTTCTTGTTTGTTCCAGCAAAACCACATTTAACAGTTTTGTTTTGCGCAGTGGATTATTATCGACGCAAAGGTTTATGACATCAGCAAATTCAAGAACCTTCATCCAGGCGGTCTGTCTGTTCTTTCAGATCCAGAAATAGGCAAGTCGCTTCACACAACTTCATTACTCCACGATCTCACAGGTTCATTAACCAAATTCTAGCCGGTCAAGATGCTACAGAAGCCTTTTTCTCATTACATAGATATGAAGTCCTGGAGAAACCGCAGTATCAGCGTCTGCAAGTCGGTGTAATCCAAGGCGAACAGAGCGTCATATACTCACGAATTACCGGAGAGATTAGCAAAGTGCCTTATGCAGAGCCTACCTGGCTAACTCCTGGTTACCACAGTCCGTACTTTACAGAGGTACGTACCCATATAATCTGTATACAACGCAGCGTGTCCTCATTCACTTTGACCCCGAATCAAGAATCACCGGGAATTCCAGCGGGCTTGCCGAAAATTTTTCGAAACTGTTGTACGGCCTGATGCAGAGGCTCGGGAAGCAGATGGCAAGAGGCCTTCCCAAGAAGTTATTGATAAAATGGCGTACGTCCCTGCTTCATTCCTCCAGCAAGCCATATAATTTCAGTGATACAGTGAGCTTAATCTCCACGCGATGCGAATGGGTCCCGGAAAGCACTTGCAAGGACGAACCCTTATGGGCGGCGTTGTGAAACCAGAAGAGTTTGATTACTTCCACGAGGCATGTTCTATTCTGTCTCTACCCGGTTTCGCGCGGCTTACGCCCCTAAAAGCTCATAATTACTCAAGAATTTGCTCGTGCTAGTCTCCGAGGTTACGCCGATGGTAAGCATTGCAACAGTTGGTATCAAATTTGCATAGCTGACATTCCGGAACAGGTCTGCTTGGAGGCAAAGTCATTGGGTTGCCACCCGTGTTAAACTTCGGGAGTGAAGAATTGAAGGCGAAGGTTATCCCTGAGGTGCTAAGTGGCCGAAAGTTCATTTGCCTAGCGATCTCGGAGGCACATGCCGGAAGCGATGTCATGGGTCTTCAAACAACAGCAGTCAAAACTGAGGATGGCAAGCATTGGATTATCAATGGTCCGTAGTATAATGCTAGAATTGTTGCCTTATTCTCATGCTTATTCAGGAAGCAAGAAGTGGATAACGAACGGAACGTAAGTCCATTTGCAGTATTATGCGTGATATCCCCATCCCATTTGCTGTTATCAGGTTTGCCGACTACTTTACGGTTGGTTGTAAAACAGAGGTGATATTCTTTCTCCATTTGAAGTTCACATATGCTAACCATCATATAGGACGGCTTTACCGTTATCCTTGTGGAGCGAGGTCCTGGTGTGGAAACTAAACAGATCAAGACAAGCTACTCCTCGACTGCAGGCACTGCATATATTACCTTTGACAATGTCAAGGTTCCAGTGGAGAACACTCTCGGTGAAGAAGGCGGTGGTATCTTTGTGATACTCAGGTTCGTGCCAGTCTATCAGACTTCTGGTATTTCCTGACACTCAACCAGCAACTTCAATCACGAGCGATGGGTCATGTGTTGTGGGTCTGCCAGAGGGCAGCGGGCAGTTGGTATGTGTACATCGCCAATCAAGTTTCAAGCATGCTTACGAGTTTCTCAGTCGAGGAGTGTCTCAAGTATGAAATTACCCATTGTTGAGCCCATTGCCCCCCCTTACTTACTAATGCATCTCTAGATGGGTGAATCAGCGAAAGGTGTTCGGCAAGCCCCTTCACTCCCAAGCTGTGATCCGTAGCAAACTCGCCGCCATGATCGCACGATGCGAAAGTAAGTGGATCAGTCTGCTTGTTACTGCATATCCACCTTAACCCACCTCAGGCGTACAATCTTGGCTAGAAAATATCACATATCAAATGTGCAACATGGTAAATGCAAACTCACTGAAACCTTCAACATGCACATTGACATTATACTCCGTCAGACCTACAGGCAACAAGCTAACAAGTTGGCTGGGTACGCAACATACCGTATTGTTCGCATATAAAATAACTGACTCGCTTCCACAAATCAGTCAAATTGCATTCCTAAAGAGTTATTCAACAGCTTGCGGACAAGACACGGCGCGTGACGCAGTCCAGATATTTGGTGGCCGTGGTATAACACAATCAGGGATGGGTAGATTTATTGAACATGTAAGTCATCTTCCCCCATCTTTTGCTCCTGCAACCCGACTTAATGGGTCTCCAGTATCACCGCACCATTCCGTTCGACTCCCTCCTTGGTGGCGCAGAGGATGTCTTGGCAGACCTCGGTGTACGGCAGGCACTCCGCATAATGCCAAAGGATGCACGTCTGTAACGAATAGTACCCTATAACTTATTCACTCCTTTGTTTCTTGTATACGTCTCATCCTTTTCCAGGTTTACCATATTACTTGTAACCTATCTAGCTATTAAGTCTTGAATATTGTTTTCTTCTTTCTTAAAAGACAACAAATAAAATAGACTTTCATCATTTCACCCAACGTGCCAAGCACAACCCCAACAAGGTTCTGAAAGTTTTGGTTGAAAAGGTCTGCTTCGATTACACCCATAAGACGTACAGTACAATAGAAAGAAGGATAACCAAAAGGGATACAACTGAAGAGGCAGAGCTGAGAATAACTAATACGTAGATTTCACACGCAGAAAAAGATATCAGGAGATCAAAGAGAAGGCGAGAAAAGCAAGCAGGAAAAAAAAATCGAGACTAAACAAGAGAGAGAAGAGATTCAGAATGCCAAAGAAGTCCTCATCCCGTTCAACTTGATCATCTATATAATACATACCACCACACACACACCAGTGATAGAATCAAGAAAACTGCCCATCAGTCTGCATCATCATATCCCCCGCCGACCGAAGGTCCATCGCAAAGTTCTGCTGCAAATTCTGATAATGAGAGAGCCAGTTATACGCTACACACCCCAGCGAATTAATAATCTGCCCAAAACAGAAACATGGAACACTCACAACTCCAACTTGTCGCATCCGACAGCGACTGCAAGTTATCCATGATCTGCGTATCGATCTGCAGCGGCGGCTGGAACAGGTCTGCCATGCTCGCCATGCTCAACCCAATCGCGTTAGCCCCCATTCCCTGGTTTACTACACCTGTAGTACCCATTGAGGCACCAGACACACTCGGCCCAGGCGCAAATGGATCCGAGGCACCACCCATTGGCGCAAACGAGTCAAACGACAGCGCAGCCTGGTTCGGCGGAGGGGACAGTGATGTGCGCACGGCCCCAAATGAGTCTGAGGACGCTGCCTCGCTGCCGGGCGACATCCCCGCCGATCTGGCTTTCCGCAATGGGTGGTTCCTGGGTAGAGAAGACACCGAGTGGGTTGGTGACTGCGTTTCCAGCCGCGCCATTGGCGCAGCGAGGAGGCCCTTGAGGAACCTGGCGTACAACTTGGGTCCATGCCGGTCGTCAATGGCAATGTCAGAAGAGCTCAGGAGGTCGATCACGCCTTGGACCTTGTTACGTATCTCGATACGCTTTTCTTGTGTTAGATAGCTTGCGAACTTTGGTTGTAGTAGCTTTTGAATAGCGGAATTAGAAAGGGCTTTAGGAGAGTAGTAACTTACAATGAGTCTTACCTTGACTAAGAAGGCTGATGCAAAAGTAATGAACACGCTTTGGGCTTCAGGTCCATGCCTCCAGTAGTGTCCTTTTCAAAACCAATTAACTGACATTGAGACAGACCCTGAAACAGGATACTTACTCATTTTGGGATCTCCACAGATATCGTTGACAACAGCGTGCACAACGTCCTCCGCAGCACAAAGACACTGGAAACAGGATCAACAACGTTAAGACATTAGAAACCCAAAATACTGACCCTCATCAAGAATGGGTTCTCATCTGTATTGTTTTTTCCGAAAGCATGTTGGAACCCATATGACAGAACAATAAGTCTGCCATAGCTATATGCTAGCTTGAGTAACCCAGTCCGGAACTTATTCTGGTAGTCCTCGGGGTCTGTATTCTGTTCAAGAACTTCAAACCATCTCTCGCGGAGGCTCTTAAGCTCATCATCCGTAGCAGCAGCGAGGCCTTCGAAATCAGCATTCTACCAAAAGGGCGTTTAGTCAAACTGGCACAATGTCAAAATGGAACCATACCCTGTTGAGACCAGTGGGATTCTCGGGATCATTGAAAATTTTGGAAATGAAGCCCGATGTCACCCGAAGTTCATGGTTATATACACAAAGCTGAATATCAAAGTTCCTCATATTGTATGGCGAACTTCGCCACCAGTCTTGAGAGTGGTTCGCCTGATAGTCCATGCTGTTGATAGTAGGTGGCTTGCCATATTGTGCACCAGTGGACCTATCAAGGTTGAAACAGTTGAGCCACACACGAGCACGGTTGAGAACCTCTCGTGCTGCCATTTCAGACTCGGGAATTGACGTGACAGGCAAATGAAGATTTAGCTCTGTCGCCGTTCTAGAAGAAAAGAGAACAATGCAGATAAGAAACCCGAGCACCGACCGTGTATGGAAATGACAACAAACCTTATGGCAAGACCAAGATAGAGCCAACTCCTCTGGTCTTCCCATCTCTTGGCGGGCACGGGATACAAACTTAGCAGGATGAAAGCATGACACATATCCACGTCCTTCCTTCCGCTGATAAGGGCCGTCCCCGCGGCGAGTTGTGCATAGTGCATTGCTTGTTGGTACAGATCAGGACGTTCTGAATAGAACCGAGATGCTATGGCACAAACTATTGATCCGCATTAATATATAGAACCATGCCAGGGCAGAGTATGTCAAAATACTCACTGACGGTGAATAAGAAAGGACTTCGGAAATAAGTATTCGGCGCAGTATACAGCACTGGATCGAGCAGCGAGACTGAAAGATTCATACTGTCAAAGTATCTTTACCAATCCCTGTCAGCCACACCCCAAGAAAAAGAGTACATTGACATACATCTTAAACAGCTTCTCTGCTTCTTGCACCGAAATGATACCGCGAGCCAAGATATGTGGAGGTGCATGAGAACTCGAAAGCCGGTTACTCAAATTGTCAGGAGCCGATACTATTTCGCGAATTAGTCACTCCACTAGAAAATCATACCTTCACAGCACTCACTGGATCTGAAAAAGTTCTCACTCGCAATACCAGTGATTTTATCTTCTTGCTCCTCCGGATCTACACTACCACCTCGTTGTTTGATTTTCTTCAGACTCATCTCACCAAAGAGTCCAAATGGTGCAGCTTTGGTCGGTATGATAGCACCCTTATCAACCGGCTTCTTCAAACCCGCATCGTTGGCGTTAAGACTTGATGCAGATCCTTTATTGCGAACGATCTGGCTCCCAGCCGGACTCCTTCCCTCGGGAAGTTCCACCGAGATGCTGACTGCATCTTCTTCGTCGTCCACAGTATAATAACCGTCATCATATTCATCAACTTCATCCTCCTCATCACCAGCAAGAAGATTTTTCGGCATACTAGCACCGGCCATATCGATATGGTCTCCAAATGCACCTAGACTTGCTTTTGCCTTTGCGAGCCAGTCCGCTACGGCCTTAGGCGTCCCATCCATGGACCTGTTCCCATTGGCCGGCATCGAAAATGTAGCCGCCGTAGGGGACATGATAGGCGAAAGTAAATCAGGGGTTTCTGAAGGCTCATTCGCATTTCGATTTGTCGTTTCAAGCTGAGCCATCAACCTTTCAATTTGCGCGGCTTGCTCGCGAATTTGGTTGAGCAGGTGTTCACGTTTACTATGACACAGCAACAATTAACAGTGATTGGAAATTTCACAATAAGAACATACGGTGGTGTCCGGCGTTTTTTCCTTCCAGGAATAACACAATCATTACCGCTATTTAAACAACGTTTGCACGGGTCTGTTTCAGTTCTGAACTCGCATTTCACTTTGAGTGTTTTACAACGACTGCATGCTCCTTGTCTATATGTAACAATGAGATTGAGCCAGAATGCAGTGCGAAACTGGAAATCACATACTTTGGTTTTGCGCCCTCCTTGAGTTCAGGTAGGTCTGCTTCCTGATCATCGCTTAAATCTCCTGACATCTGTGAACGCTGACGTTTTGCTTTTTGGCCAGATTCCGAGATATCTCCAGTCGGCTGATAATATGACGTTGTCTGGGAATGAAGCTGGGTGTGGTTCTGACCTGTCACGGGAGGATTGCTCATATATGCGCCAGGGACCAATGGTGGGTTGTCATCAGAGATGGTGAGATTAGAGAGGGGAATAGAAGAATTGTTGTGGATGCTATATGACGCAGAAGAGTCGTAAGTTAGATTAGCATTATTCTGTGACGTGTACTGTGTAGGATAGACATGGTCATTGGATGTGGGGTTACCGGAGGGCGAACTGAACCCAGTGTAAACAAATGAGCCGGCAGTTGGCACCGATTGGTTTGAAGGGGGGTTAGCCCCAAATGGAGAGACCCGCGCAGATGTCGAGGAGTGCATATAGCCGCCATTTGCATTTGTCATGGGCAGTGATCGTGAACCGTTGACGCCCACAGAACTCTGGGAGTCTGACGGGGAGTATGAGTAAGGACTGTCGTATTCCTGGGTAGATGATCCAGCGGGCAAGAGGCCGTATCCATACTCCTGCTCAAGCTGTAGACTGCCCTGGGTGTACTGCGGCTGGGACTGAACCCAGTTCTGGTGGGTACTATACGAGCTTGACATGAATCCAACACTTGGTGTGAAATGTAAATGGGAGGAGGGGAGGGATTTTGAAATTGGGAGTGGAGATGGTAGGCGTATGTGATCTTTGAAAGAAAGGATTTGTATTTAGAAAAGGTACAGATGAGCACTGGGAGGATTAACACAGGGACGATGATGGCTAAACTCACTAGTTGGTAAGGGGGAGTGAAGGGAGCGAGAGGACACTTGGTAACTTGACGACGGGTTGGGGAAAAGTTAAGATGATGGCAGAGAAGTGAGTTGGGGGGAGTCGCCGCTTCGAAACGTGACCAATATAAATCACAGTTCAAAGAAAGAAAGTGGCGTCGATGAGGGGCAGCAACTCCTGTTCCTACTACGGGATCACCTCAGTCTAAGCTTAAGTATTGCACGAATAATCCCAGCGCGTGTCCTCTCACTTACGGCTACTTCCCTTGAGGCTGTGTTGTGTTGATCACAAATCTACAGCTCCTCCAATTTCCTATTTTTTTTTTTTTCTTTCTCGCTTTAGCAATTCCCCATGCACTCCCCAACCTGCCCCAAACGGCCTGTTCAAACCCAGTTATTTTAATACTAGAACCTAGGAGCGAATTGTTATAGCGCAATCCACATCTTCACTTGACGAGCATCATGCGTCTACGGTAAATGCGTCACAAATTGCCGCTAGATACGCATCTGTGGCTGTATCAACTCCCCTACCTACCAAAAGCAGCCAACAAATACACCTACCCTGCTTATTCTGGGAAGAGAAGCAAGTGCCCCTTCCCTCCTCGTTCCTACTCTTCTACATCCATCCAATCTCCGTCCACACGAGGCGGTGCAGGCTTATACATTCCAGACTACTTGTATACACACATGCATACACGCATGTCCATCCATTCACCCGGTACTTCGCGTCTTGGCATGGCGAAGGCTGTGATCCATGACGTGCCTTGGACGAGTCATAGGCATCCCCAGCCTATCAACCATCCGCATGTGCTCTGTCCGGGTTCGTGTGTATACAACCGCACAGCTCACCGACCGGTTTCTTCTACCTTTTTCTTTCTCGCCAATTTCATTTCATTTCACGCAGGCAGTGCGTAATATTATAATGAGTTTACCATGACACAATCGCACCAGCTAATCATTCTTACTACACCACCACTCTCATCTTATCACTAATTACTTCCCCAAATGATTGATTTCCCCTCATTAAATCAAATCCAGTATCCAATCCACTCTCCCTAACGCACAAAGAAACTCCATTCAGCAGCACCAAGTCACTACCAAAAAAAATTACAACAACACATCACCCAATTAAGCAATTCTTCTTCTAATAACCTTCCTAATTCTGAACAATAAGAAATCTAGTCAGCACTATGGTACTATAATTAAACACCCCCTTGACCTTTTTATATTCCTTACAAGGAGTGTATTTTAAAAGCAACGAGAGAGGGCAAAGCGGTCATGTCAAGTATACTAGAGGCTAGGACAAACTGTTCTTCCTCTCCGAACCCAAAATATTCCTCAGTACAGTCATCCTGTTGCGATGAATGGCTGCTGTTCCGGCACACGTCTCGATAAAGCCCTCGGACTTGATTATCCTTCCCTCCATCTAATCATTTCTTATCCAATCACGACAACCGAAAAAGAAAAGAAAAAACAAAGGCGTTACACCTTCACCCTACATCGTCGGAAATTCTTACTCTTCGCCAACTTTGTCTGACCTGGCATAATGCCAATATTATGCACTATAGATTAGAGATCAGAAATGATCAAAGCCAAATAGCTAGCTAGCTATAGCTATGAATCCATTACTACTGTACCTCCTGCCCGAACCTTGATAAATATTGATATAATGATTCTCACCGCACGAGACCAGTTTCAACCCCCCCCCCCCCTTCATACACCCCCAACCACACTTCAAGCTGATTAAGCTCAATCACACCACTTGAAAAAAAATCTTCATAGCGATTGAATCCACATTCCAACTGCACAAAACGACTAAAAGCGAATACTCATAGTACACCAGCTAGCTAGCTACCTAAAACATATACTAAACAATAAATAAATAACACGTGCGCATCGAAAGAAAAAGCAGTCATCGACAACAAGAAGGAAAGCACCACTCATACTTGATCGACATGAGCCCGAGTTCAATTGAAAGGAAAAGAAAAAAATGCAGAGGTATAATAAGAAATCGCGCAGTTCCTGTCCCCCGGAAAACAATCGCATATATGCATGAGCTCACTTGAGGATCATGATGGGAAGAGAAAGACGATCAAACACCCCTTAATACCCACCACCGATTGCCGTACACCAAACGGGGGTTCCTGCGTCTGCAAAAGCGCCGAGTGACACGGAATTTGTAAGGGAAGGACGTTGGAACGGCAAGTCGGAACGACCAAGCGAAGGGAAGTATAACGTTAACTGGGGGTAAGAGTCACCAACGGCAGACGACGGCGCGGAGCGGAATAGGGAATGTATCGAAGTGCTGTGTTCTTGGGTGGAGGTGTGGCTTGTAAGAAGGGGAAGGAGGGGAGGAACGATAGCCAGATCAGTTACGCGGGAATCTTGAAACAAGTGTTGAACTCGGC
Source organism: Amanita thiersii Skay4041 (assembly GCA_002554575.1). Taxonomy (NCBI): domain Eukaryota; kingdom Fungi; phylum Basidiomycota; class Agaricomycetes; order Agaricales; family Amanitaceae; genus Amanita; species Amanita thiersii. The sequence goes on from KZ301975.1 coordinate 122,857, forward strand.
GGGACCGGCCAAAACAAAAGGACGTTGCAAGTTAAGAATTAAAAAAAAGGAGAAGAAGAGAAGTGCATCGACAAGTCTGGGGGACTGTACAATGAGGAGAATATATATGAATATATAACAACAATGTCATGATGGGGGGAATAACGGGAAAATAGAATGGTGTATTATTATCGCAATAGAAGAGAGAAAGGGGGGAAAGGGCAGATGTGATCCAACCCGTTTGATGTGAACTGAACGGCGGATCTAGCGAGGGACAAATTGCGGTGGCTGGTAGGATGATCTTGGCGTATCTTCGTACAGACTAGATACTGAACCTCTTGAAACCGACGTGTTTACTGACGCAACTCGAAGCCGATCATGCACCTCCTGCTCTGAGACATCAAGCGCTGCAATTAGGGACTGAATTGCGCGTTCGTTGCTCGACACAGAAGAACCAGAGGCAGTAGCAGCATGATGTACGAATGGGGGTTTTGGCAATGGGAAAGCAGCTAGATCGACATATGCATCGGAGCCATCCGTCAAGGGTCGTTCCTTTCCCTTCTTTTGACTCGACATGGAATTTGAACGAGTCCTTATGTGCGTATACAGTTCGGACTCTTGAGCATTGAAGAATGGATTGCTTGCACTCTTCCGCCTCTCGGTTTCGGTTTCGAACGGGTTCGCGTCCGGGTTGATGACCTCGGCAGACTCCCAGCGGTGCAAAACAGACGTCGTGGCGACAGGGGTAGGAATAGCAACACTCGTTATTGACCCATGGGGAAGACTACCAATTGGTTCACTAGCGAGCGTTGAGCTATCCCAAGAAATCGTAGGTCCCGAATCTACGCGTCCGATAAAAGGTCGATGTACAGCCACCTCTGTATTTCCCTTGGCGGCATTGTGTTTAGCGAATTCGGGATGGTACTGAGCGAGTGGCAGTGGGAGGTCAAAGTTCATGGGTTCATCTGACTTGTGTGTCCAAGCTGTTCGGACGCTAGGAGACTTCTTGAACATGGTGAGTTTTTCCATTGGGGACACAACGTCCTGTTCCTTGGCTTCATTCGGACCCTGGTTCTCCGGGGAATGATCGAGCTTGGTCCAGGCCTCATAGTGAGACCTCCGACGCTCTTGCTCTCCGGTCATATTTCGATTGCCCAAAACTGGACCGCGTCTACGATATGATCTCTTCAGAGACCTGACGTACCGCCGATACAGCCAATAACCAATAAGAATGAGTAACAATGCACCAACAAAAGCGCCTATACAACTGGCAATAACAGTCTTCAAGGCTAGTGTGTGAGTTGCGCCAGTTGCACTTGGTGAGGGTGATTCGGAGGGTCCGGGATCAGATGCGGATTGTGAGGTTTCTTGCGCAATATGAGAGGTTAGTTGCATCGTCCCCGCGAGGTCGGGTGCGGACTGTGACGTTATTGATGCCCCAGAGTCAAAGGCTAGAGATGGTGCGGAAGTGCCTTGGTCGGTAGCAACAGTGGTTGGGACGGTTTCTATGCCAGAAACGGTCGGAGTGGTGAACGGGTCGTCCTGGCGCTTAGCGTGATGATGATGTCGACGGGTAATGTGGGATGCCATGGTGAGGGAGTTGCAGATGATGGCAAGGAATGAAGTAAAGGAATGTGAGAGGAGGCCGTCAAATGAGAGGTGTACAATATGAATCCTTCAAGGAGAGATGATCAAATACATTCAAGAATATAAGAAACAAGACATACAGGTCGAGAAACGACTGGGCATGCAGACGGCGAAGGGGGACACGAAAAAAAAAAAAAAAGAGAGGCTGGCGAAGAGAAATAGGCGGAGGTGGAGTTTGGTTACTAGGGAGCTTTCTCACACTCGTCGCACTCCGGGGGCGATGTCTATCAGACTCGTAGCAGAAATTCAAGTAAATTCAAATCTCAGAAACTAGTCAACTCATATCATTCTTGGCCTCCGAGGATCTACTATCCTTAGCATTCCCCTACCCTGTCCCCCTTTTCCACCATCTTCATCATGATTCACGGCCACAAAACCGTAAGACAACATATCCTCCTCACTGGAGCCACCGGCAAGCCCTCTTTCTCTCACTTTATAGGCTTTGTTTCATTGCCAATGACACCCCTACCCAAGGCTACATCGGGGGCAGCGTTCTCACCCGTCTCCTGAGCCACACACTCTCAGATACGTTCCAGATCACCGTCCTCGTCCGCGACCCCGCAAAAGCCACACAGTTTCGCATGATGGGCATCAAGGCCGTCATTGGATCGTATCAGGACACAACACTCTTGAAGCGACTATCGTCAGAGGCAGACTATGTATTTGCATGTGTGCGTTTTTGTTTTTTTCAGGGAAATTGATTATGGGTCCCTGACTTGGCATTCACTTAGGCTGATGCTGATGATCTGGATGCCGCAAAAGCGATACTGGAGGGCTTGAAGGAGCGACATGATAAAACGGGGCAATCTCCTTCCCTAATTCATACCGTGAGTTACCTGAGTCCTCATGGTGATCCCATGTGTCTTTTCACTAATTGGGCGTAATCATAGTCCGGCACAGGTATTTAATTTTGCTTATTTTGAATTAAAATGGCAGATTGTGCATTGACACCGGCTTGGCTCGCTAGGGGTATTGGTAGACAATGAACGGGGGATGCACTCGACCGACAAAGTATATTCGGACCTAAACATTCCACTAATAGAGTCCTTACCCGACTCGCAACCACATCGGATCGTTGACCGTAGTCTGGTGGAAGCAGATAACCAGGGTGAGTTTGCAGACATGTTGTGATATGAGTGACAATGACGATATTGTATTGGAAAGGATACGTGCATACGTACATCATTCTACCTGGGACTATCTACGGCGAAGCATCAGGGCCACTGGTAGATCTCGGGGTGCAGAATGCATATTCGCAGCAAATTCCTCGGCTTGTGAAGTTGAGTTTACAGAGGGGCCAGGCGGGGATGGTAGGGGAAGGGAAGAACACCTGGCCAAACGTGCATATAGACGATGGTGAGGATGGAGTGCTCAAATATGTCCCATTATCAGCGGTGCTTATAATATACATTTGGGACAGTCGCGGATCTATATATCCACCTCTTTGACTTGATCCTGCCTACCGACGCAAATCACAGGAACCCACACCGAGCTGTCCCCGCTCATGGCCGGTCAGGTTTCTACTTTGCGGAGAACGGAGAGCATCACCTGGTGCAAGTGGGCAAGGCAATCGGACAGGCTATGCACGAATTCGGGCTGAGCAGCAGTCCGCGGCCAATGGCGTTTACGGAGGAAGAAATGGACAAGTTCTTCCCGAATGGAACGAGTCTAGGTACAAACTCACGATGCAAAGCTGAGCGGAGCAAGAAGCTTGGGTGGCGACCGAGGAAGACGACGAAGGATATGGTTAGCAGTGTAAGGGAGGAGGTGAAGAGACTAGGGAACGTGTAGCGGTACTGTAGTCTTGTAATTGATGCGCTGACAAGACTAAACCGAAAAAGGCAATAAGAGTGTAAAAGAGCGATAATTGACTGTTGCAGTCAGTCGACAACGTTTTCCACTCCACAGTCAAACTCACGGTACGACTTACCCTTTTTTTCCTCAACTTCCCTTTCTTACCTTTTGTCCTCTTCCCCCTCACAGACGAACGCCTCTTTGGCGTATGCCCCAATAGCTTGTCTATTTCTTCCACTCCTTTTTTTCCCTGTCTATCCTTTAACATGCCCTGTCTTTTAACCCCCCGTGCTACCCAACCAGAGTCAAAACCAGAATCTCACTTTAATCCAATTTATGCTGCTGGTTTCGCTATTGTTGGCGCTATCGCTCTTGGACTCATCATCTGGTTGTCCCTGAGGCTTTCGCGGAAACGAGCCAAGGCGAAGAGAGAAAGCAAACTTGGCCCTGCATTTCTTTCCGTCCGCGGCGTTGTCAAAGATGGAGAGCGCTCTGGGTGAGTCTTCCGCTGTTGTCTCGAGTTTTACGGTTCTTCGTACTGATACCGTCATATGTGCCCTCACCACCAGTCTTTATGGCATTCCTAACACTACCTTTTCCCGCGGACAAATCGACTCTACCATTGTCATGCCAGAAAAGGTATTGGCAAAGGATAAGGATGAGTCTGCGAATGAGACAGTACAGCGACAGTCTCAAGCTGCGGCCTCACTGTATTCACATCATTCTGGACCCTCTCTGGGAGCGATACGTGGCTCAACGAGATTCTCTTTAGTTGATGCCCACCTGCAGCAAAACATCATGTCGCAGTTAAGGACCACTATATTGATCCCTCCGAATCCCCGTGACCGTCTCTCTACGGCGTCCTCCGCAGCCTCTTCCACCACTGAAGACGCACCCACTTCCACTGGCAAAAAGCGCAAAGTGCGACAGCTGTTTACCCCCGTCCTCCCCGACGAATTGCTATTGACAGCATTCGGAGAGCAACTCACCGTGATCCAGTCATTTGATGATGGGTGGTGCCTTGTTGGGCGAGAAAATAGCGTCTTTGCGAATACAGCCAAATCACTGTTTAAACGGGCTTCAGTTAATGGTAACGTTGAAGTAGGAGTTGTGCCAGCGTGGTGTTTCATCAAATCTGTCAAGGGCTTGAGAGCAGAAAGACCCTTGCGAAATTCGAGCTTGGGCATCACTGCTCCCTTGCAGGAATCTGAGGCGACATCGCGCGACGAAGTTTTGTCTTGGTCGAATTTCTGATTGTCCGTTTTACTTGTTTCATGTCTCCCTTCCCTTGTTTGCTTGTAGCCTGTGCTTCGTCTCGTGTCTATCTCTATAACACACCCTCGCATCCACCACTCTATACCCGCGCCACCATCTCGTGCGACTCGACGTCGCGATTCTTGGTCCATGCCCATTCTCCATGACAACGGTTTTCTCTTTAACTCTGGCGAGAGGATCTGGGTTGAACTCAGCAACCAGAGATTAAATGCATGTGTAATTTACATGTATTGCACTACAGAGATGAACCTTTTCCTTTCCTTCTCATCGTTGCTGTTGTATCGCTATTGCATGCTTATATTTATTATTGAGCTGTTTTCTTTTGGTTGCATCTTTGTTCACCATGTTCAATTACCTTTTTCTTTTTTTCCCAATCAGACGCATATTTTTTGGGGCGTCAATTGTATCTTGCTGCATTCTAGAAATGGGTGCTACATAGTACAGTAGTATGTGCCTCTGCGAGTCGCGGGTTTTTGAAAAGGTTTTGTTAAGATTCCAAAGTTCAGCTGTGTCATACACTCTTGGTCGGCGCCCGGTCGACATCGAGTTCAAAGTTTTAAACTTGAACCGGAATTCTGGATCGACAGCCATACGCAGAAGTGAGCAATCTGGTGATGATGTGATGGATGTGATGGATTCAGACTTTCTATAAATAGCATATCTTTGCACACCACCCCACCACTAATTGGCAAAAAAAAAAAAAATTATACATGTGCCACTTGTCAATGTGTAAGCTTGTGTCAGTTCAAGTAGTCCCTGCTTCTTTTTCGACGTATCAATGATGTATCATTCGTAAGCCAAAGGTCTCAGTGTCATCATTATTAAGCCCAACCCCCTCCAAGCCCCGTATTTTCAATCAACCTTAAATAGACTTGCAGAGATAGGGGTGGTGGGGTCCTCATGGGAACAAAAACTTCGATTCCCATTATAACTTGAGAGCAAGAAAAAAAAGGGCACAAGGCAAAAAGATTATCTTCTGATCGATACGAAGACGAGAGTGTTAATGTCGCAAGGGAACAAGATTCGGTTTTTCATTACTGGCGCCACCGGTGAGTATAGTAGTACTGTTGCATAACTGGGAGAAGAAGATGCAGTAGAAGTAGTATGGTTTAGTAAAAACCGGGAGGAGGCGGGGAGATGGGAGAAGGAAGGGGAGAAGGCGGGGGCTTACACCTCAAACCAACACTAACCTTTTCTCATCTACACAATCAGGTTATATCGGCGGTGGGGTACTCGCACGCCTACTGCAGCACCCACAGCGGGCAAACTTTGAACTGACCGTGATCCTCCGTTCGGCGGAAAAGGCAGAGAAGCTGCGCACGTCATTTGGCGTCGATGCAGTCGTGGGCTCCTTTGCGGATCTGGCGCTGATGGAGCGCTTGGCGGAGAAAGCGGATGTAATTTTGTCCATGGTGAGTGTTGTTGAGGGTTCTGAGCGGGAGATTGGCTGACCTGAGGGCAGGCGGATGCGGATGATCTACCAGCTGCACAAGCGATGTTGAGGGGGATGAAGAAGCATTTTGAACAGACGGGTGTCCAGCCGATCTTCATCCACACGGTAAGTTTCCTTTCGCACTTGATTGCCTGTATTGATGACGTCGTCGTGTCCTTTGCAGTCTGGCACAGGTAGGGCGGTTAGCAGACACAGTGACCTGAATCAGAGCTTACCAATTGTTGTCATGAAGGTGTTCTCTCTGACACTGCGTCAGGAATGTACGCCACCGACGAGATATATAGTGATATGAACCCCAACAAGTTCGACTCGCTTCCACCTACCCAAATCCACCGTCATGTCGATCTGGAGGTCATTGAAGCCGATAGGCAAGGTACGTACCATAAAGTTTCAGCTGTGGAGAATGCTTGACTTGGCTTATCTAGGCTATCTGAAGCTCTACCTCGTTTATCCTGTGACCATATATGGCATCGCGGATCACGCACTCGCTAAAGCGGGCATTGCAAACCCCCACTCGATCCAAATCCCCGCGCTTATCCAGGCCTCTTTGTCCCGCGGCCAAGCCGGCATGGTAGGGCTGGGTCGGAACATCTGGCATAATGTGCACATTGACGACAGTATGTGACACAATCTATCTGTCAAACCTGGCATTGACATATAGAGTGAACAGTTGCTGACCTGTACATCGTTCTCTATGACGCCATTGCGGCAAACCCTAATGCGTTGGCCCACGGACACGATGGTATTTATATTGGCGAGAACGGTGAACACACCATGTATGAAGTTGGCAAGGCCCTTGGACAGGCTATGGTTGAGTTGGGCAAAGCCACCAACCCAGAGCCGACTACGTTCACCAAGGCAGATATTGACAAGTACTTTGGGGTAAGCAAATTCATGAATCCGTGGCTCAAGCAATATGTTGAATGCACTTTCTTATAGGGTTCTGATTATCTTGGTGTCAACTCACGTGTCAAGTCGGAGAGATCCCGCTCGCTTGGTTGGAAGCCCAAGAAGACGAAGGCTGACTTTTTGGCGAGCATCAAGCCAGAGGTCGAAGCTTTGATCGCTAAACCCGGGCAAATTCAGCTGAAGTAAATTGGGGAAAGGACTGTATTGTTAGCAAAAGAAATGGAGAAGGTTTGTTCTGTCAAGTCACCCGAAGTTGTACAACAAGTAAAATAATATGTCATTGGAGAGCAATTACGATTTTATGATACACGGCTTTGTGCTGCGGGAAATTCGGCGGCCTCTGAAGTTCTTGCTGCCTCACCATATGTCAATACACCGACGTACGGCATGACGTTGTATTTGAGGACATAGTTGGCTGGGGGTACATCCCTTATACAGCGTGTCAGTGTTTTTTTGGCATCGGAAAGGCATGTTTACTCACTTGAATGATGTTGAGACTTCCCTGAACATGTACTTGTTCTTTCCAGCGAACTTGATATACGCGTCCTCCTTACGGCGAATAATACGATCCCATATTACGACAGAATTTTCGACCTATTGTATGCGTGAATAACTTTGGTTAAATTTTGCTATTGAACTGGACTCACCGACTTGGTGTTATTATATTCGGCTTCAAGGTAGACAAAGAGTTGTTTGGTGTTCCAGTGGAACAGAGGGCTCAGATCTGTAGCATACACGACGTTCAGTCAACACAAAAGGGTTATAAGAGAACCCCAGGTAATCTGACCTGCATTGATATTGAAGTTCACAAACGCCAGTTCTTGTTTACGGTTGGGGTATCGTCGGGCATTTGCGTGATACCTACACAAATCACGCTTTAGTCATGAACTTCCTAACTTCTTCTAGTGAGCACATACACTTTCACTGAGGCAACCTCCAGGCCTCCCTTCGGATTTGCCGTAAAGACAAACGAGGACAGCGCGATCGCGGCCAGAAGCGCCATCATGCATGTCGACAGAAACGACGAGAGATTATTTACGCGAGTGACAACGTTGTGCATGGTAGCACCTCTTCAATTATTTAAGTGTTGTGGGTGTCCAAGTGTTGCGGTTTGGCCAAAGTTGCGACTCGCGGCAAAAAAGTCCTCAAGTTGATCGTGGCTACTGACACGTATTTCGGGAATATTGCCATATTGGGCGCATTTATATTTGTACATGTTATACATTGGCTTCCCCACTATCTAATCGCAAAAAGTGGATCCGTCTAACATGGGTTCGAATCTACCACCACCATCACCATCTCACCTTCTCCGTTCTCACTCTTCACCTGTAAATGCGTTGTATATATCTCAAGACAATGAAAGAATATACTCTGGAGACGGCTCAGGTACTGTCCTAATCACCTCCACACGCACACTGCGTGCCATCACGAAATGGAACGCGCATACTGAGGGAATACTCGGAATTGAAGAGTGGGACCAGAATATCATCACGTCCGTATGAAGCTCTTTCGTTGTGATTGTGATCGAGCTTCAAACATGAATTCATACCAGTCACGCAAGAGACAATAAGCTGCACTTATGGACCCGAATCGAAGAGCCACCCGCATCTATGCGACTAGGTGGAACAGCTGCACTGGTAGACTTACCCGTCCCTACCCTGCTGTATTCTCTCGACGTCAATTCTCTCAATTTTTGTCGATTTTCACTCTTACGATTGTCATCGCAATCTACCTCTGTTAATGATGGTGAATCTAGCTCAGCCACAGAACGAGCACTGGTCGCGCTTCCGAACTTGGTTGAGAGTGGTGCAGTAGGTTGCATCTCCATTATCCAGGATTAGTGTTCTATAGCCTACTTTCAGGCAGATATCTGGGCGCTACCCAGTTGTGAGAGGCTTCACGCTGCAATAGGTCAACAGCTCAATAAAATGGATCCATCTCCTACGGAAGAGTTTAAGGGCAGAAATACCTATGGTACCCGTTACTTTTTTCACCAAAAGACTCACCTTCTATACACTCACTTAAGGGATAATAATGTCCCTACACCTCTACTCCACTACCGTTGCTACTGAGGATATTGGGGGCTCCTCCTCTTCCTTGCCTCTATGGCCAACAAAGGAGTTGCGCTTGCTCTGCGCCTATGAAAACGGGAGTGTGGTGCTACACAAATACACTAGGCGTGACAAAATGAAGTCTGTGGAGGGAGCTGGATGGGAAATTATTTGGAACGTGAGGCTGCACATCGAATCTGGTACGTATGACGCACTTTCGTCTGTCAATGTTCAATACCAACGATCACCATAGTAATGGCCATGCGTGTGTCAAGAACTAACAACATTGCACTGACTGTTTCTGCGGACCATATTGTTGGCCGATATGAACTCAATGTACGTCTTTCGATTTCCTTGTCTCGCAAGAGGCAAGCCACAATCAAAACCATCTAGGACGAATCTGCAGATCCACAGGCAAGTTGCATAAAGCATCGGACAAAGCACCCAGGAAACGGGTGTATAGCAATCCACGATCACGGTAAGGTGTGTGCAGTAGGTGGGTGGGATGGCAAGTTGAGTAGCACCATCTTCTCCCACTCCCCTGCCCCTTTCCTATCTCTCTTTCCTGACTCCACAAACTTTACATCTTGTCCTACCCTGAAGAATTCGATTGTATTCCACAAAATCGCTTAAACCTCTCGGCACCCTGCGATACCACAAGGTCGCATGTCAGGCTCTAGAGTTTGCACGTTCACTCGACTGTATGGGTCGAGTTGGAGCTGTTGGAGTAGAAGGGCAAGGAAAGGGAGGGAACAAAGATGAAGATGAAGACGATATAGATGAAAGGGACCGAGTCGCGCGGTCAAGGTGGTTGATCGGTGGAGGAAAGGATCATCGAGTATCCATTTGGGAATTGATGGACTTTGAGAGAAAAGGGAGTCAAAAGAAGCAGAACCCCCGGCCTAGAGTAGAAGGTGATAGTAAAGGTGTCGGAGATTCAGAGAAAGTTGAAGATGCAAAAGCAGGTTGATTGTATCGATAGTAAAAACTAAAATTGTAAAGTTTATGCTAAACGTTCAACAGATATCTTCGACAACTGAAGGTTATTTCCTTTCGAGATCCGAGTGGATTTTGTTTCTATTTCACAATACAAAGTAGGTTTACAAAATAGACGGGGGTAGATAGATAGATAGATAAATAGACCAGGTCTACTAGATGACGAGTGCGGAGATAATGTACGCCAGAAGGGGGGGGGAGGGGTAGTGTATAATTTGAATATTGCAAAGATCCAGAATGGACATTTCCGATAGCCCAAGGATTATAACAAAAAGAGGAACGAAAAAGGGAGCGATTATAAGCTGATTGAAAATAAAAAAGAAAATAGAAAGGATTTGTGGTCAGATCAGACCAGCTGCTCTTAGGTCTCTTGCAAGACGCGCTTCTGCAAGGGCTTCCCGGTTGGGGAGTACGAGGACGTTACCAAATTCGTCGTATCGTACATGCGAAGTGCGATCATCTTCCTCAACCGACGCACCTGCCGGCACGCCAAAGACGCTCTCGAGGTTGCGCCTCACGGCGAGGTCCCTCTCTATTTCCTCCGGTGATGCAGGCGCCTGCGAGTGATTTGTTCGCACAGAACTTTCCCAGCGTTTTACACGCCAAAAACCGATGACTGATGAGATCAACAGGAACCAACCTGCGAAGATGCTTAGAAACAAAAAGATAGACAACAAGTCAAATCCACAAACCCAGTGTCATAAACAGGAATGACAACCAGTCTCTGGGTGTAATTCCTACCCCATATGAATCATCGGGTATCGGCGCGGGGGTGGTCGCGTCCGTCGTATTCGTACCGTCAGGCGAAATGAAAACGTTTTGGTCCATTTCGGCAGCAGTTGGATTATCTTCAACTGCTGAACGGGAATAAAATCCATATTGGATGAGGGTCAGACCGAGGCCTGCCCTAGAACCAAACTTCGCGGCGTGGGAGGTGTGGAGGAGGTAAGTGAGGAAGAAACCGACAAATTGGAAGAAGAAAGAAATGAAGGTGTTGATTACAAAGACGAACGCAGAGCCTGCCGGTAAGTCATCGACCAGGATATCCGAACCAATTGCACTAAGAGGAGCGTGAACGGTTGTTTCCCAATAGGGTGGGACAGCATCAGCTTGTGCCTCAGTGTAAGACTGGAAGAGATATGGTGGTCAACAATGCTGATGATGGTAAGGGAACTATGCTTACAGGCGGTGCTTCTTTTTGATTATCTTCTGGTACAATGTGTATTGAACCATCTTCTTCCCTTACAACGCGGGCTACCTGGGGTTTAGCCATAACGTTTGCAAAAACGCCATCGTTTTCAGTGCCACCGCCGACTACCCGTGCCTGTGACTCGGAGGTGGCCACACGGGTATAATGTTGAGGTAAGAGTACGCCAATGGCTCTACGAATGATGGATGGGCGCGGGGGGGCAGGACGGGCAGGGGAGGTAGGCAAAAGTCCATTTGTATTTCCATAGTCATTTGGAAGAGCTCTGGAGGAGGGCCGAGGGGGAGAACCAGGTGGGGGGTAATCATACTCTCTTTCAAAATCGTAAGCACCTGGAATGTGATTGGTTGCTTGGCTGCGGTGAGGGGTAGTGGTGGTGGTGGTGGTGGTGATGGTAGTGGGCTCATCTTCATTTTCAGAGGCAAATGCGTCCTCTAGTTCCCTGTCATTGTCAGTAGTGGACGCTGGGTTGTGGAGGGGAGCATAACGATGGGACATGGAGGTAAACAAGAAGAATGTTCAGCAACGCATTGATGTGAGCTGTGCAGGGATATCAGCCGCTGAAGAAACGTGACACTGTGACATTTACATAAGCTGAAGAATAGAAAGTGACCCTGACGTCATTTACTTACCTGGATGCTCACTCGATCAGTCATGTCTTCTCTCCCAATCTCTGCCTTGCCGCTCGCTTCCTCTGCCCAGCTTCTCATCCATAATCTTACCCCAGATCCTCACACTCCATCACCCTCTCTATTCAGAACTCAAGTTCTCACTGAGAAGCCCAGTGTACAGCGCAGAGCAAGGTTACTTGCCCCTCAATCCCACTTTTCTTATGTCACCCCTTTTCCCGTCCCTTTTCCTTTCCACATAGATTTTCCTGACCCGCCACCACCAGCACAAGAACAGGCTAGTTTCATTGAAAAGTGGCTAAGCGAACGTGAAGCCACTCACAAGGCAGATCATTCCAATAACTTCCTGAAAAAGCACTTCCCCAGGAACCGCGATCAACCCCGTATTCTAATTGGCTTGGCTGAATCTTCATTGAAAGACTGTCTCCCTCATTTAAATGTTGGCGATGCATTCGCAACTCTTGGTGCTCCTTCTCTCTCTGACCCGTTCGGTGATGATGGCGACCCAAATCCCTCGAAAATAGAGGAAGTTGTTTCGACCCGCCAAGAACTGATAGATGTTCTCAGCGGATATACCGTTTTAATGTCTGAGGAAACTATATCAAATGATCCACGGGTGGGATTTGCGCCTTGGTCACTGCGATATAGTGGCCACCAATTTGGTTCTTGGGCCGGTCAACTTGGCGACGGCCGTGCAATATCTATTCGTTGAGTATGTTTTGATCCCTGCATACAACTCAAACTTAGGGTAACGACAGTGGTTACCCCCCACCCTTCTGATCCCAACATGACCTATGAGTTACAGTTGAAGGGGGCTGGACGTACTCCCTTCGCCAGGACTGCAGATGGTCTCGCTGTTCTGCGCTCTTCTATTCGAGAATACCTCTGTTCAGAAGGTCAATATTACCTCAAATTATTCTTGATTTTTGTTTGACATTGGGATAGCCATGAATGCACTTCGCATTCCAACTACGCGTGCCTTGTCTTTGATTTCCCTTCCATCACTGCCTGTTGCTAGAGAGAGAATGGAAACTGCTTGCATTTTGACTCGTGTTGCACAGTCGTTCATCCGGATTGGTTCATTCGAAGCACTCAATGGACCAACTCATATGATGTTTTTTGGTGGTGGTCAACAGCAGCCACACTTGGACGCACTCCGTGTTCTCGGTGAATGGGTTATTAGAAATGTACTGAAATTGAATATACCTGAAGGTGAGGCATGGGGAAAGGCCCTGGTTTCTGATGTAGCGCAGAGAAATGCCAAGATGGTTGCTGCATGGCAAGCCTATGGATTTATGCATGGCGTCATTAATACCGATAAGTAAGATTTATCTCTCTCAGTAATTACTGATTACTGATAATTAGCAGTGTTTCTGTACTTGGTCTAACTATTGACTATGGTGAGTGAATTACGGCGTTAGTAGACATAATCCTCACACTCGTTACAGGACCATACGCCTTCATGGATGTTTTTGACCCATTTCACATTTGTAATCACACAGACGAAGGAGGAAGATATGCCTATAAGGTGAGCCTGTGCACTGACTTCCGTGATGGAGCCTAAACGTTATACTCCCAGTATCAACCCGACATGATGTGCGCCAATTGTTATTTTTATTCAGTTTGTTTACTCATATCTTCTTAGCGTCTATGCAGTTCAAGCCCTGCTCAGCTCACTCGCACCTTTAATCGGTGCTGAGATGAGCCTTGGCAATAAAGCTGTATCAGCAGGCTGGGCCGACGATATCACAGATGAGCAACTGAGTGGATGGCGGAAAAAAGGACTTGAAATCAAGGACGAACTCCATAATATGGTTCAGGACATCGTCTCTCAAGAATATCGAAATTTGATGCGCAGGGTCAGTAATGGGCAACAGAGCAGATGGTGTCTATATGCTGACTCAGAGTGCAGCGACTCAGTTTACGTCGAGCGGTGGCTAGCGATGAATCACAAATCATCAAACCTCTACTAGACATAATGGAGGAATACAAACTAGACTTCCACTCAACATTCCGGACCTTGAGCAACTTTAGACCTTCCATGCTTACACCATCACAAGACAAGGAGGATGGTTCACCAGAGTTGCATCATCTCATCAGTCGCATTTTAGCTGTGACGTCCGAACCAGAAGGGCTGGACCACAGCAAAGCTACAGGGGATTTGTTGCAGTGGATGGACAAGTTTTCACAGCGAATCGGAGATGAGAGGGAAGAATGGGGTGATGACATGGAAGTAGAACGAGTGAAAGCGGCCAAGGCTGTGAATCCAAGGTTTGTGCTGAGGCAGTGGTTGCTTGAAGAGGTTATTGGTAAGGTAGAGAGGGACGTTGACAGTGGGAAGCGGGTTCTTGCCAAAGTAATGCATGTGAGTGGAGTTTCTGTGTCGTCAAGGTTTATGTGGGTGAGGCTGACTTGAGCGTAGATGGCATGCAACCCCTTCGAGCCGTGGGGTGGTGAAGATGCTGAGAAGGGCGATGAGGATCAACTGGACTCCGAGGAGAAGGAAGAAAGAAGGTATTGTGGATTGGGAGACAAGAAAATGCTTGGTTTCCAGTGTAGCTGCAGTAGTTAAGCTAGCTATCTCAGAAGCAAAGCACTTTTTCTAGATTTGGAGATATAATCGCCACAAACTTTGTGAAATCCTTTGTGCTCGTTTTTGTCATTCCGGAAATAGTATACAAAATGTATCTTGTCTCTATGTCGCACTGCCAAAGATCTGGTAACGCCTGCAAATACTAGGTCCAATTTCATCATACTGCGCTTTCGTGTGACACGAACTATAGAAGTCGGGCTAATGGGGATGAAACAGAAACGGACACGAATAAGCACATCAAGTTGATACGCATGGTTCAATTGTTCACGTACAAGGGATGCCAAGAGTGAACCACCGAACCAAACGGCATAGCGTTGCCGCTTGTGGGAGATAACTTCGACTTCGACTCCGGACGACTAGTTCGCATGGGGGTTTCAGCTTGCGTGCAAAAGCAAGGAAGAGAAATTATACCTTTTGCAGGCTTCCACTTGCCAGCACACTAGCATCCAGACGCCGGTCAACGAGTTGCTTCAAGTCCCGTTTTAAGCGCTGGCCAAAGTGCTGGAACATGGTCGACCCGCCTGAAAGTACAATATTCTACAGCGCCAAAATCAGACTGTCTGTGCCAAGATAGAAGCAATATTTATACCTTGTACAGTCCGCGACGCACGTCAATGGGTGATTGCTGAATTACGTCGTCGACGATCTCAGGAAGTGGCGTCAGGAAGTCGGAGGAGTAGATTTCAGGGTTGAAGAAGATTTCCGGAGCAAGGAAGCGTTCGTAACCGACGTCAACAGAATATTTCTAGGTACATTGAGAGTTAAGAAGCTTGGTGAGCTTAGATAGGAACCACTTACGCGCCCAGTGACGCTATGCTCTCCATCATACCGCTCAAAATACTTGTAAGGCTCTTCATCGTACTTCCTGAACTCTCTAACAATATCCTGGCACACATAGCTGTAGCTCTCCTTGACTTTACTCGCAACACGCAGCTGGTCCTCGGGGGGAACAGCGGACATCTCACCACGCTCACGCATCAGGTTGAGCACGAACTGCGTGATATCCCGTCCGGCAATGGGTATGTGCTTGATCGCGCTGCCGATAACATATCCCTCTGCGCAGGGGATGACATGCGTGACACCGTCACCCGAGTCGATGACAGTCCCCGTGAGTGTGCGGTCGGACTGCCGGTTTGAAGTCCAGGAAGCAGCGAGGGCGAGCACGGCTTGGACGGCGATGTACAGACCTTTGATGTTGAACGACTCAAAGAAGATTTCAGCAGTTTGTTCGCGATTTTCTGGCGGATTGAGAGGGGGTTCGGTCTATACCATTTGATAAGAATCCGGACTAATAGATGTTAAGAGAAGTTTGCGGTTGGCGTACCAAAAGGAAGTAGTGATCTTCAGGCTCGGCTCTGAGATACTTGAAGATGGTTTGTTCCCAGTAGCGTTCCATGTGGTCCCAGTTATCTATCATACCATGACGGATGGGATAGTGCACACCATATCCTGGCGTCTTTGCATTCGCGAGTGCTTCGTCCCCAATGAAGAAATCAAGATCTTCGACACCGCGCTTGGAGGCGAGATGGCCTGGCTTTGCGGGCACTGCAGGTGCGCGGGACGTCTGGGTTGCAGACCCACGCGTTGCAATCGCAGTTGGGAATACACTAGTAGATGGTGATGTAACTTAGGTCTCGGTATGCTCAGGACGTGTTGTCAACCCACAATGATGGATCAGAGTTCCCTGCGAAGCTGTCCCCGGGTCAAAATATATGTCATCTCGGGTGTTAAGTGATCTTACCCTATCTTAGAGAAGCCAGTACCATTATCGCATATAATGGGTGCGAGTAAAGACATTATGAGATACAAAGACTGCTGCGTATTATCGTGCTAACATTGATACAATATGATCATCTGTTTGTCACCACCATCTAATCCAAATAATCTAGATGCATCACTATTCAATCGTACAAGCTACAAGCTCTCTGCGCCAATAACATCCGTAAAGCCCACCTTATCTCTCGCCTGCAAGAGCCGAGTTAACTTTATTTTAGCTTTTGATCTTTACGCTTTAGAAGTACATACCTCTGAGATGAGATCATTAGGTATCTCGGGTAAAGATTCAACGATATCTCCATCCCAAGGAAGTACTTGCCACCGAGTTGGCATATTTCCAATGTGGAGACATATATCTTCAGGAAGATGCGCGCCGTACTCCGAATTAAATAGACTCCGGACCTTGGATTCCTCTGAGTTTGATATTAGGGATCTGCAACCCAGAAGCAACTTCTTCCTACACACCTACTGTCATATCTTCTAGTTGTTTTGCCATCCCTTTGACAATGTGATCGAGGGCCTCGCAGTATTGTCGTCGCCGAGCCATCTCGAGCATGAGTTTGTTATATGCTATTTGATAAGAGACATATCGTTCATGTAGTTGTTCAAGGGTGACCAAATGCTGGTGGAGACCATTTAGACCTTCCTCGAATTTGGTCTATGCAAATTATAAATTCTTCTGATTGAAATCAACGGTGATAATCTACCTCGATAGCTTCTTGTGTTTGAAGCATCTCCGTCATGATATCACCCAGTTCGTCTAGATCATCTAGCACCCCACCGAGGTCCTCTAAGTTCTTCTTGAGGCTAGTCAGAATAGACTGAAGCTTATCCCTAAAGGACGAGAGAAGCGGTTAGTAATAATGATGATGCCCATGGGGAGCCAACTAACCTGTTTAGATCAATAACATTCAAGCTTTCCTCCAGTTCTCCAATAATTGCCGGTAGTTCTTCCGTATCCCTGTTTATTTCTTACAAAGGTTGAGATATTGTCGTGAAGTTAACAAAGCATGTTACCTCTGATGTCGTCTTCGCTAAAGATGTCAGACTCTGGGCCCGTCTCAGTCTCTCGCAGTGCATTAGCCATCTGGTCATAATGCCTAGTTAGGTCTTCAAGCCGGACTGCCATTGATGCTTTCATTGTATCCTGTGCTGCAAGACATGCCTGTATAACAGATATGGTACTGGGTTGTTCTGCATTAGTCGTTGTAGGAGAGATATGGGGGAAGACAGCGACGGTGGTAGGGAAGAGGTCGGCGGGGATTGAGTTCCGTATGGATTCAATCGTCCCGGAAAGTGTCTCGGAGTATCCCTCTGTTTGCCCAAGTAATTCCTTTCGATGGGTCAGAATGATAATTATCACCGCCATCAGTAATCTAGAGTGGGAATATAACGTACGTCAATTGCAGTCCGTTCACTATCTATTGTTTCTAGAGCATCTTCTATAGCTTGATCGTCCACAAAATCCCTCAATGTCTTCCAACGAGATCTGTCCTGAGAGCGTTGCTTCTTCGACAACGAAGAGCCATTGATACCATTTAAAGAGCCATGACCGTTTATCACCGGCGTACTATTACCACACCTCTTTCGGCCTGCTTTTCCTGCTTCATCCATCTCGTCATCTGAAAACTGACTTCCGAAAATTGAAGAATCTGCAGTACTCTCGTGAAATTCAGAGGGAACAACCTGTGCGCCGAGGGCGTCTAGAATCTTGTCCAGAGCGTCAGTATGCTTAACACGTAGGCCATCCCATGACTATTGTAGAATCAATTAGTGATCCGGAAGCAAACGGAACGTATACATGAAACAACGCGGTCATTTATACATGCCTGAATTTGCCTCAACAAGTACGCGCGCTTCTCCTGAATACACTTTGCCACATTTGCAGCCATCTGCGGAACTCGTTTCTGCAGTTAGTTGATGTCAGTTCGACGTAATTCTGCGGCCCACCTTGAGTTGCTCAAGTGCAGCAGTTGATATCCATTTGACTTTGGCGTCGAGTCCCATGATGCTGATGGAGGTCTGGGCAGATGCATTGGATTGGGTATGAGCTTTGGAACATAGCTGTTCGCCGTGTTGCAAAGCCTTCTTAGATTGAAGCACGAGGGAAACCAAGTGGGGCTGTTGGTGTGAATTTTGGGATGAAACCATCGTAAGTGAGTGAAGCGAGGGTGGAGTGTCGGTTAAGACGCCACAGACGGTGGCCAGAGACTTTCACAATTTCTCGGACCGTTCGACATAAATGCTAAATTTAGTAATAAAGGGCGCATGTCACAATGTTACAATGTCACATGCATTTTCCACATGTTTTCACTGACACTGGCATGCCTTTCTATTACTCCACCTCCATAACAGTTCTATTTCTTGTATTTCTTGCCCACGGCCTCAAATTTTTCTTCATTCCCAGCCCATCTCTTCACACCACAATGATAATATCTAGGTTACAATGCGTTCACAGAGTGTATTGACAACCCAATGCTGTCAGATATCGGTTCTCTGACCTTCTAAATGTTCCTCAGCATTCTAGCCTGAAAATGAGCAACACTAATCCATTAACTAATTGATTGCTACCTCTGTCATCGTGTGGCGCTATTCTTATCCCGATTCGTCCAGATGATCAGTAGACAATTTGGACTGTCCCCTTCTGAATGTCATATCATTCGCCAAAGGAACGCGAGTTAAATTGATATACAGCCGGCAGGTGACTTTATCTCCTGACTCCGGACGTACTTAACCATTTTAGTTTATCAAGGGAAAAAATTCATGGATGAGTAATCCGTCAATAACTTTGCCCCTTTGCGATGGCGGTCCAACAATTGCGCCATTAGTAACTACCAAAATCTAGCATCTCAGGTCTTCCGCTGATACTGGTTGATCTGAAGATAGGACTACGTGTAGAAGTTGCAAAAACTTTGGGATGGCGTACGCAACTCAGGTTATCTTCATAACCGATTGATCCCTATCTCTGCCTAAAACCCCGTCCAGAAATGACGAGAACGGTGAATTTGGAAAATTGCTCGGTATATTGTCGTTCTCCCTATCATCTGGTACAAGTCTATTCAGTTTTCGCTGCCTTACACGTGGGAAGCACCGACTCGGAGTAGTCTGATGGAATGTAGATGTGGGAATCCACGGAAATTAGTGAGTATCATCGAAATCCTTCAAAGGCAAGTCACTACGTGATGGGCGGGGCCCTAGACGACTGCGGAAATAATGACATTTGTTGCAACGCCACCCCGGAACTGCCAATGATTGAATAATATCTAATCTATTGGTATAGAATGCTTATTCATGCACCCAACTACCTTCAGGCTCCAAGATAAGCCCGCCTATCAACGAGAGCAGAATTATTGACTTTTCAGCGCAAGAATGGGGATTATCATTCTGGCTGCACCTATGCCGAATCAGCTACGTGATGTGCTCGCTCAACACAAATGGCTGGTACTTGACATATCAACGTGTCAGCACTAAATATAGACTTTGATTTCTTAGAGCGGCTATCAGCTGCAACATATGTTCCTCTTCAGAGGTTAACCGATGATCAATCTCGAGATACCTTGTTGAAGGATCATGCCATCTCTTGACACTAGAGGTCCAAAATATAGAATCGTTATTTGTCGTATTTATGGGCAAGGTTCTCCACGTTGGCTCATGGTTATGGTCATCTTTTCAATCGATCGGCCTTGTAAGCAAGTCACAGAAGAAGCAGATCAGTCAATGTGACGCACCGCGGTGTTGGCGCGGCGTTCTTGAGCCTGTGGCGAGTGGTCTTTTGGTGGATCATGTTGGTATGTGAACATCTTGACAAGATTAGCCATTATCAAGAATCTATGCGCGGTGGAATCTAACCCCTTTTGGTCGACTACATTTGCGAGTGTAATAAACCTTTTTGTAATTTATGAATAAGCGAGAAACAACCCTCCATACTGCCATTTTTTCCTGATGAGCTTACTAACTACGCATTTTTTGTTGTATAGTTCCATTCTTCACTACGCCTTGCCATATCAAGGCCATCAGAGGACCAGGCAACGGATGAGTAATTCACAGACCACACTCTTGGTTCATATTCACCATCTTTTGCAATGCCGATTTTGGAAGCTTGCCCGGGACCAGAGGTATATAATATGGCCAGCAACGCACTGAAACAGTAGCCTTCTGCTCTTTTGCTTGTAAAACCCGTACAATCTCCCCATCGAAATGGTCAAGATCTTGCTTACTGGTGCAACTGGTATGTCACGTACGCTCCTGCGAGGTCGACCATGCTTGCTGAGACTCTATTTGCACTAGGCTACATTGGTAGCTCTGCTCTCTCCGCGCTTGTGGACCACCCCGAGCGCAGTACATTTGAGATCACTACCCTCGTCCGCGATGCGCAGAAAGGAGAGAAGCTGAAGCAATTCGACATCAATGTCGTGATTGGCTCTCACCTTGATGGACCTCTCTTTGAGAAATTGTGCTCCGAAACCGACGTGCTCGTTGCATGTGTAAGTTGTTGTAGTGGGGAACGATAATACAATCTGACAGATTGCATACTCATCCTAGGCCGACTCTGACCATCCTGATGCTTGCCAAAACGCCTTGAATGGCTTGAAGAAACGCTTCGAAGCCACCGGTGTTGCTCCTATATTCATTCACACTGTAAGTTACCCTTCATGGTTTCCATTATTCTTCTGACTGATATTCTTTTCGCTTAGTCGGGAACTGGTAAGCACGAATCAAGTCCGGTTATTCGAATTGAAAGACTGACGTACCCAAGGTGTCCTTGCTGACAACGCTATGGGTCGGTCTACGGGCACCTTCATCTGGCATGATGATGACCCAGACCAGATTGAAACCCTCGAACCCACTGCACTCCACAGAGATATCGAGTTGATGGTCATTGACGCTGACAAGGCTGGTAAGTTTTGTTACCTATCATCTTCTATCCACACAACTGAGCAATTCTTCAAAGGCTACGTGAGGAGCTACATCATCAGCCCTTCCACCATCTGGGGTCTACCTACTCACACCATTTCAAAAACCGGCGTCACTCACCGCCACTCACACCAAATGCCTTTGCTCATCCGTGCCTCCCTCGCTCACGGAAACGGTGTCATCATCAACGAAGGCAAGAACATCTGGGACAACGTGAACGTTGATG
Source organism: Amanita thiersii Skay4041 (assembly GCA_002554575.1). NCBI lineage: Eukaryota > Fungi > Basidiomycota > Agaricomycetes > Agaricales > Amanitaceae > Amanita > Amanita thiersii. The sequence goes on from KZ301975.1 coordinate 144,306, forward strand.
AACGTGCGCATCACTATGTATCCTCGATTGTGCTATGTGATTGACCCAGCATCTGCAGTTGGTCTCCTCTACTCGGCTGTTTTTGACAGAGCCCGTAAAGAGCCAAACGTTGGCCGTGGCCGTGAGGGCATCTACTTCGGTCGTGGTGACGAATACGTTTGGGCAGACCTGAGCAAGGCAGTTGCTCAAGCTCTGTTTGACCTCGGCAAGGGCAGGAGCCCTGTTCCCGAAAAACTCAATGACGAAGAGGCTACAAAGATGTTCGGCGTAAGTATTGGAGTCAGTGATTTCAATCATTATATCTCTGAACTTTTGGCCCCCCCTGCCAGTTTGTTGTCCGCTGGCTCGCATGCAACTCTCGTTCTACTGCTAGACGCTCTTTGTCGACTGGCTGGAACCCGAAGAGGACCACCAAGGAGATGTTGGCTTTCGTCAAGACAGAAGTTGAGGCTATTCTTGCTGGTGAAAAATAGATGGCAGGCAATAAAGACACTTGTATATGATTTTTGTTGTGCACAGCTGTATCGATATCAATTGTTAAAAATCAATCGTCCGAAAACCATTTGCATGTGGAAGAGGACAGGGGACGCCGGCCCGGCTTGAAACTGTTAAAGCTATTCATAGATCGTACTGACCAGTTGCTGACAGCATGAACACCGAACATCAAGTCTCCCTATTCCATAATGACCATCAAGTCGAAATCACCAGATTTTCTGGCTGCTATTGACGAGAGTACTATTCTCTGCCTTGCTTGCTCTTGTTCAATACCACCGTCCGTTATAAAGCGACAGAGGCAAAGACAAAGTGAGAGTCAGGAGAGCAGACAATTTGTAGGCGAAGACATATTCTTCACAAATTGTTGTAGGCGGCCGATATGCCCCTCGTGTATTTCTGGAAATGCAAGGCTCAGGCAGTATGATCCGTGTCTCCATTGCCTTGCAGGGGTAAATGTTGTTGGGATGGGCCAGAAATCGAAGAAGGATACAGAACAAGGGAGTTCGAGTTCGACTGTGGTCAGAGATCAGGATGTTTTTGTCCTCGGAGATGATGAAGATGAAGATGAAGAACCTATAATAGACTTTGACCTTGCACTAGGAGAGGCCCCTCCACCGTATGAAGAAAAAGTGCGAGAACTATCGACTCATGTTTTGGAGGAGGTAGAAGCAGAAGCACAGGAACTGGTAGAACCAACTCCCATCAAATATTACTTGTCCCAGAGCGATACTCTCCAGGGCATTGCCTTGCGATTTGCTGTAAATGTATGGTGATTCTTTTTAGTTGTAATCTCTCGCTGAGGAGACGCTTTATAGGGGCGTGAACTATGTCGTCTGAACAATCTACCGCCTAGTACACTAAATACTACGCCACATGTATTGCACACGAGAACGTTTATTATGCTCCCGCCGACAGCATCAAAGGCAAGGAACCTCATGGCTCAGAATGATGTGATGGACGCTGAGAGACAGGCCGCCAGAAAACGTGAAAGGGCAAGCCGGCGACTGCAGGTGATTACTAAGGAAATTGATTGGGGCGTAGCGAGGGCGTACGTGGCCCTAGCAGAGGATGCCGTAGAGAATGGGGAGACGCTGAGAAAATCGAAAGAGTTGGGAGAGCCGTCTTCGTCAGCAACGCTGTCGATGACGGCAATTGACATGTATCTGGAGGACGTTGAGTGGGAGAATGGGAGAGCTTAGATATACTTAGGGATAGATAAGATTAGATGGTGGTAGGCAGTGGCTGGATTTGATATTGATGATTACGATCCAGGGGAAACGGATCCGGTTAATTGTACCGGAGCTGACGTATCCGATGAGTGGAACTGCGATTCCAAGACACCAAAAATATTGGCCAACCCGCATGTCTTCCCAGCATGGTGATAATACCCCAAACCATGTCTCGTTTCCTTCTTTACTGCGAGAATCATGTCGCACAGCCCACAGTCCGACGCTGACCTCGAGAGTCAACTTTCCACTAAGGAAAATACTTGCGATCATATTGACAAGAGCAGCTCTACAAACAGGAGATCATGGTATAACTCACTCATCATTATTCCCGCGCTAGTACTGATTTGTACAGGTTTTCTCGCTTGCCGTTTGCATCGAGGAACCCTCCACCACCTCCTAGGCCATCTATCGACGATGCTCTCCCAATTCCGGAAGCTACTGCCAACTTTTTCAGTGCCCTGACATTCAATTGGATTACCCCACTAATGACTCTGGGATATGCCCGGCCCCTGGAAGCCTCAGACCTGTATAAATTACAAGATAACAGAAGTGCCGCTAGGATTGCAGCGCTTATTAATGCTTCCTTTGACCGCCGCACTAAGGAAGCTGCAGAGTATAACACTCGCCTTGCTAATGGCGAGATATCTCCTGGCTTGAAGGGAATTTGGTGGTCATTAAGAGGTAATAGGGAAAAGCGTGAGAAACAATGGCGAGAGGTAGATGGTAAAAAGAGGGCCAGCTTGATATGGGCCATGAACGATAGCGTGAAATGGTGGTTCTGGTCAGGTGGTATCCTGAAAATCGTTGGTGACACTGCCCAGGTGACAAGTCCGCTTCTTGTCAAGGTAAACCCTTCAATCGTCATTTATGCCCATACACTTTATTTAATTTACACGTACAGGCAATCATCAGGTTTGCCACCGAGTCCTATGCTGGGCACCGGTTTGGAACTAATCCCGTTCCTCCTATTGGGAAAGGGATTGGTCTAGGTTTTGGTTTGCTTGCACTTCAGTTGGTTGCATCCTTGTGCACACATCATTTCTTTTACCGCAGCGCGTCCACTGGTGTCTTGCTACGTGGTGGACTTATCACTGCAATATATACTCGCTCTCTACGACTCACTTCAAGAGCAAGATCCACCCTTACTAATGGAAAACTGGTTAACCATATCTCTACTGATGTCTCGCGTATAGATTTTTGCTGCGGCTTCTTCCACATGGTATGGTGTTATTTCTGTACAATCACGACCTTTAGCTAACAGTGTAATAGGCATGGTCCGCACCTTTTCAAATGATAATTTGTCTTGTATTGCTGTTAATCAATTTGGGACCTTCTGCTCTTGCTGGCTTTGCTTTCTTCATCGTTGCGACCCCACCTCAGACTTTTGTGATGAGACGCCTGTTTGCGCTCCGTCGGAAGAGTATGTTCTGGACAGACAAGAGGGCCAAGCTATTACAGGAACTGTTAGGAGGCATGAAGGTCATCAAATTCTTTGCCTGGGAAATACCATTTTTGCAGCGTATTTTTGAGTATAGGAAGAACGAGATGGCATATATCCGGTCTTTACTATTGATTCGCTCTGCCAATAATGCAGTCGCATTGTCCATGCCAGTTCTAGCATCTGTCCTTGCCTTCATTACATACTCTGCGTCCGGGCATGCACTGAATCCAGCAGACATCTTCGCATCTTTGTCTCTATTCAATCTGCTTCGCCTCCCCCTTATGGTCTTGCGTATGGTCACTATTCTCCTGGTGTGATAAACAACCTGACTTTTGTCTCTAGCCATGTCATTCAGCAGCATTGCAGATGCGGCGAATGCCACATCCCGGCTTTATGGTGTATTCGAGGCTGAATTGTTGGAAGAAACTCATGTCGTTGATGAAAGTTATGACGCAGCCCTGGAAGCCAAAGACGCATCTTGGACATGGGATGCTCCTCCTACTAACCAAGACAACAAGGGAGACAAACAATCAGGATCACCTACAGAGAAGGGCAGACAATCGAATCACAAGAAATTGCAAAGTAAGAAAGGTTTGAATACGACAGGTGGGCAAGGAGAGCGAAGAAGCACAGATGATAAAATGTTCCAAATACGAGATGTTTTTTTGCGAATCCCACGAGGCAAGCTTGTGGCGATTGTGGGCCCTGTTGGAAGTGGAAAGACGTCACTCTTGCAGGGGTTGATTGGCGAGATGAGGAAAACGTCGGGTAGTGTCGTATTCGGAGGATCCATGAGTTATTGCCCTCAGAGTGCCTGGATACAGGTAAAGGACTTGCAACAAGGTGTCATTTTTGCTAACGATTATCCCTTGTAATAGAATGCCACAATCAGAGAGAACGTTTGTTTTGGTCGACCATTTGAAGAGGAAAGATACTGGAAAGCCATAAAAGACTCTTGCTTTGAACTGGATTTAGAGATGCTGCCGAACGGTGATTTAACAGAGGTCGGGGAGAAAGTGAGTTGTACTGCCTTCAGGGTTTGGAGCCGGGTCGCCAACTGATTTGGGTACAAAAAAGGGAATTTCCCTTTCTGGAGGTCAGAAGCAGCGTTTGAACATCTGTCGAGCCATCTATTGCGATGCTGATATCCAGATATTTGACGTGAGTTGATTCACGATGCCTTTTATTCCTGGCTCATCATTGTACAGGACCCGCTCTCTGCGTTGGATGCTCACGTAGGGAAGGCAGTCTTTCAAAACGTGCTACAGAATGCAAGTTCGGGCAAGACCCGAATACTGGTTACTCATGCATTACATTTCCTTCCCCATGTTGATTATATATATGTAATCGCAGCAGGAAAGATAGCTGAGGAAGGAACCTTTAACCAATTGATGGCAACAGATAATGGAGAATTTGCTAAGTTTATGCATGAGTTTGGAGGGAAAGAAGAGGAAACAGAGAAGCAAAAGGAAGATGAAGTAGACGTTATTGAAGACAATGGCATGAGACAAAAAGAAGATCAAGAGAAAGAGACGAAGAAGAAAAATGCCACACCAGGGGCGACAATGATGCAGGCGGAAGAAAGGAATACTGGTGCTGTTAGATGGGAGGTCTACGCGACTTATTCAAAAGCTGGCAGGGGCGTCTTGGTTCTTCCTGTTCTAATTCTCTCTGTAGTGCTTCTTCAGGCAACAACCGTAATGGCCTCGTACTGGTGAGCGATAGGATACAATGCATCAGCTCATCACCCTTATTGACCCTTCACAGGTTGGTATACTGGCAGGAACGCAAATGGCCACGACCTCAGGGTTTCTATGTGAGTGGTGCTTTTCTTCAAATCGAGTAATAGGATCTTATCCTCCTATTAGATGGGATTATACGGATTTCTGGGTGTTTTCCAGGCCGTCGCGTCGTTTCTGATGGGCAGTACTTTTGCAATGTTCACATATTTTGCCTCGCAACGTCTCCATAAGGTACACTCACCTCTTCTAGCAGAAACGGGGCTCATGATTTGTAGGATGCCATTGAGCGTGTTATGCACGCACCAATGTCGTTTTTCGAGACCACGGTAAATCTTATACTTCTCATACAGAACACGCTCTTAATGTGTCTCAGCCTCTTGGAAGAATAATGAATAGGTTCTCCAAAGGTTCGGTGTTGCAGGGGATGTGAATTCATAGTCACTGAAACCATTTCAGACATTGATACCATTGATAACATGCTCGGAGGTAATTACAATTACTCAGGAACTTGATGATCACTATGATTCACGCCTGGAACTTAGACTCACTAAGAATGCTTGCTGGAACTATGTCATCTATCCTTGGGGCAGTGATATTGATATCGATTGTGCTGCCATGGTTCCTTATTGGCGTGGCGTGTATCTTTGTGATCTATTTGTGGGCAGCAACATTCTATCGTGCTAGTGCACGAGAGTTGAAGGTACGCATGTTTTTGTTATCTCAATTCACTGGTAATAAACTCCGAAATACCATTTAGCGACTAGGTTCGTGTTGTGTTGAATAGCATTACTTGCGCATTAATCAATAGAATACGACAGATGCCGTACTTCGTTCTTCGTTGTATTCTCATTTCTCCGAAAGCCTGTCAGGTTTGGCAACAATTCGTGCATATGGAGAGGCAGAGCGATTCCGGAGAGATAACGAATCAAGGGTAGATGTGGAAAACAGGTGAGTGTCTGGCATATTTTCTGGTAAATTTGGTAAATTGATGAAACAAATGTTCATCCAAATCAATAGGGCGTACTGGCTGACTGTTACAAATCAGGTCAGCGTTGTTCCAGTATAGCAGGGGTGTCTCAACTGACCTCTTTTCTCCAGCGGTGGCTTGGTATTCGATTAGATTTCCTGGGAGCATTGCTTACGTTCATCGTTTCCATGCTTGCTGTGGGCACACGGTTCACGATATCCCCTGCTCAAACTGGTTTGGTTCTCTCCTATATTTTGAGCGTTCAACAATCGTGAGCGAGTCAAGATTCATTTTATAAAGTCTGAACTGAGCCCAGTCTCTATCAGGTTTGGATGGCTCGTCCGACAGAGTGCTGAAGTCGAAAATAACATGAACTCCGTCGAACGCATTCATTACTATGCTTCGGAGATTGAACAAGAAGCTCCACACGAAATACCTTCCACTAAGCCCTCTTCCCCTTGGCCGTCAAAGGGCCGTGTTGAGTTACAAGATATCGTACTGGCCTACCGGCCTGGCTTGCCCCCTGTCCTTAAAGGTGATCACCTTTATGGGTATATTAGGATGTAAGCTGAGCTTGTTTCAGGTATCTCCATGACTATCAAAGCTGGTGAGAAAATCGGTATTGTAGGAAGGTAAAGTGTCACCTTCCTTAGTGACACCCACACTGTTACTTAACATGACGATAGGACTGGGGCCGGAAAAAGTTCCATAATGACAGGTTTGGTGGCATTTCCCGGATGAAGACGATTTATTACTGAATTGTTTCCCACTTAGCATTGTACCGTCTCGTGGAACTAACTTCTGGATCAATGATTATTGATGGTGTCGATATATCAAAAGTGGGTTTGACTGATGTTCGTAAAGGGCTGGCCATTATTCCCCAGGATCCGGTGAGAGTTTTGCATTAATCATGCTTTTGATTGGCACATCTCTGACCGCTCGACCTGTGTTACAGCTACTTTGTGAGAGCAATAAGTCTGAGAGTGTCATTTCCAGGAAGCTGACAAGTACTCTAATAGTTTCTGGTACATTAAGGTCCAATCTTGACCCATTTGGAGAACACGAGGATACTGTATTATGGGATGCGTTGAGACGTTCCTACCTTATTGACAACCCTAAACGGGAATCAACCATAACGTCCGATGAGAATGGCGCCCAGACTCCCACCAACCGTTTCACTCTTGACAGCGTCATAGAAGATGAGGGTGGGAACCTCTCAATAGGACAGGCACGTTTGATTGATCTCTTTTTTTTTTTTTTTTTTTCCCGCTCCTTTGTCTGACATAACCCCGATCAGCGTTCGTTGGTATCTCTAGCAAGAGCACTGGTCAAGAACGCTCAGATCATTATTCTTGATGAAGCAACTGGTAAAGTCTTTTGAGTTGCTCGTTGGACGGGATCAGCGTTGACTGCACACGCAGCATCTGTCGACTATGAAACCGATCGCAACATTCAAGATACTATCGCATATGAGTTCAAAGATCGAACTATATTGTGTATCGCCCGTAAGCGGAGCAATTCCCCTCCTGCACCGATATCACCGAGTCTAACGACAATGTTTTGACAGACCGTCTCAGGACGATAATATCGTATGACAGAATATGTGTCCTTGATGCAGGTCAGATCGCCGTGAGTATATCTATTAATATGTCCGAGAGATGAGGTGCTGAAAATTGGGGCAGGAATTTGACACGCCAGTGAATCTGTATAATATACCTGGAGGAATTTTCAAGGGGATGTGCGAACGGTCATCTATAAGTTTAGAAGATATCAAGCTTGCATCGAAAGAAATAGAATCCTAGAAGATATAATTGTATACCATGCAGTACTGTGGCACGGGTGTGGATAAGTTGCGACGAGACAGCGAGGAAGGATTACGATATTAATCTCACAACATTGTATGTACTTGGGGATATACAACACAAACTACTATGAATGCATAATAGAAGAGACAAGATAGCGAATGCAACGAGAACACACAAAAAGAAAAAGGAAGAAAGGTAAAAGAACAAATAAATCCAAAATCATCAGTCCACAGTAAACAGTTTTTTCAAATAATCTCCGGCTGCTTGCTTCACTGAAGCATCAACTATTGGGTTTCCAAGCAATTCCTTTAATTGGATGATGAGCCGTACCGTTCGCATCGAACATGAAGTGGCTTACTATTGCACGGTCTGCCTTTTGCTTCGTGTTAGCGGTTTGTTTGTTGTGCTCGAATTCGGCTGCTTCTCGCTCCATTTTCAGCCGCTCCACCTCCCTTCTTTGTGCACTCTCTCGCTCTTCTCGCTCCTCTCGCCGCCGCATGTATTCTAGTTTCATCTTGCCTGTCTGGGTCTGTACTTGTAGGAACTGCAGATAGGTGTGTAGCATTCCTTGTGTGATAGGGATGTGGACGACAGTTTGATCGTTTGCCAGGCTGGTGGGAGTTCCATTTGGTGGGGCCGGGCCGCCGGCGGCCGCAGGTGGTGAGTTGGGTAGAGGTGGTATGTCTCGCAAGTTTTGAGGGTTAATGAACGTCGTCGTTGGATGAGAACGCTCGCTAGGGATGCCATTGATGCCATTAGACACCTGAATAGGATCATTTGAAGGAAAGTCGATTGGCTGTTGATCCTCATCTGCATCTCCGTCGTCGACTGTGCCAGAAGTAGGTGGACCTTGCCCATTCGCACGGGATTGGATCGGTCTGGTTGTGGCCGGATCACCGTGCCACCTGGCAGACATGTCGGAAAAAAAAAAAAACATCATTAAATCAAGGTCACAACCAAGGGAGTAAGAAGCCTGGGATGGAACTTGCCTCCTATAGAAGAGTTGGTACCATCCAACACGGTGCCAGTGATCAATGGTTCTGGCTGTGATGTTACCCACATCACACCCTGCCTTGCGAGCAGCCTGTAGTCGACGTTCGTACTCGCGAAGGCGATCAGCTTCCGGTAGATTTTGTATAGACGCACTTCCGCCATGTGGATGAAAGGACTCGAACGCGTAAATCTGTTTGAATAGGTTAAAGTTGCGTTCATAGCACCCTTTAAGTGCTTGATACGTTTTCTTGCTACCGAACACCTCTACAGAACACTAACAAGGGCGGAAAAAAAAAAAAAAGAAAAAGAAAAGTCATGAGTTGCGATTGGGCCCGATATGGATGAATGCGTGGCAACAATACCTCGCGCAAACATGAGTTTTTTGTGGCTCGGAGGGCATTCCAATGCTCGTCTTGACCTTGACCCATGAGCCAGTTGAATAGTTTTGATTTCTCCTCGTCGGTCCAGTGCTTGGCGCCCTGGCCGGCCGAGTCGAGGTCAAAGTCAGCGCTGTCATCGTTGTCGCGTCGTCGCTTGATGACTTGAGAGCTAAGGACGCCGTCGATTTGCTTCCGCTTGACGCCAGGGGAGGCCTGGCCGGTGACAGCGAAAAGCGGCGAGTGTGAGGAAGAGGCACCAGGGTGCGTCTGGGAGGTAGCTGCAGATGGTGGTAGGCTTGGCGGTGAAGTTGACAAATTACGGTAATTGTCCGTACCGCGATTGTAGGAAGCTGGCCCTGGACCTACAGCACCAGGGAGATGAGTACCAAGGGCCTGACCCAAGCTTTGGTGAGTTTGAAAGGGAGTCTTTGTTGGATGTTGATAAGAATGGTTCACGAGGGGAGAGCAAGGGACATACTGAGCCATTGCTGTCGAGATTGGAGTCTCGACGTTCAGGCATGGGCATATGGCCGTATTGCATGGTTGATTCACTGAATCATGGTTGTAGGCAATACATCATGCACAATTATGAGGGCTGTGACACACTTTTGTACCTGCGACACCATTCCGACAAATGAACCGCCCCAAATCAAAGGCCGGACGCGATCAATCGTAACGATGAGTGGTTTGAGTGGTTCGCAGTGGCTCGCTCGCTGCCCCTCCCACTCCTACTCTCTCCCACTCTCTCACTCCCTCTCCTTCTTTCCCACGCTAACACATTAGGTATTCTACTACTAACAATTATACATTTTCGTCCCTATCCGACTCTCCGTCTGCATCCTCTTCCCATGTCTCATCTTCACTCACCACCACCTCCTTCATCTCCTTCGTTATCCCAACTACCGTGTCGTCACTAGGCACACTATGGCGCCCTCCCTGCATTAACGGTGTACTGACATCCTCCGATTTGATGTCCGAATTACCATTCACCCCAAAATGTGGCTGCAGTAGCACCGTCAGTCGCGGTGGAGTCTTCCTTCGTCTTTCGTCCTTGCCATTCACATGTTTCAGCCTTCCTGATTTCGTAGTCTGCTCCAGCTCCTCCTCGAGCGGTTCGTCAAAAATGGCTGCAACTACAGAAACAACATTGTCTGGTGTTGGCGTTTCCTCCACCTCCACCGAGGACGATTCTAGTCTCTGCCATTTTCTAGGTGACACTCGTCTCGGGGTGTCTGGGTTCCGAGCTATATGTCTGACATTTCGCTGCAGTTGCTCTTCAGCGTCAACAACATCCAGTCTTTGGCTCGTCGAGCGACCACGAGTACTAACGCCGCTGTTTATTGATAAACTTGCCTCATCTTTGTGACTTTCCATTAGTGTAAACGGTAGCATTTGGTTCGAATTGCTCCGTAGAAGCCGCTTTGGGGTATCTACCTGTACCGCACGCTTAATAGGAGACCTGCTTTTCGAGCGAGTTTGCCGAACAAATGTTTGTGATTCTTCATCTACACCCTCAGAGACCCGTCTATGTAATTTGAAGGGGACACCGCTCGCTTGGTCATCTATTGTGCTTGCTCCATTCGGGCTTGTCGACTCATAGTGTGTGGCAATAGGCGTGTCAACGGCATCCAAGGAATCCGCCTTGTGCGTTAATAGATAGGGTGTCCATTGTAGCTTCTCTGGTCTTAGCTTCACGTATTGTTTAGCTTCCCAGGTATCTAGATATTCTTCTACCTGATCACGATCCCAGTGAATTTCATAGTGTTTTGGGGCAACAAAAGGTCCATTTGACGTGTCATGGGTGCTATCGTTTGTCAGAGTACGTTGTAGATGCTTCCTCGCAATCCCATTCTTGCGGCCTTTGGGGAACTTGATCGACTGTCCTGGAGAAGGCTTGATTGGGGGTGGCGTCGGTGGTCTGTAGCTTATCATATTCTGTTGTACAAGGGTATTATACACGTCTTCGATGGTCATCGAAGTAGCCGAACTTATATCTGCCATGCGTCCGGTTAATATATCTATCAACATTATTTGATCCGCGACGCTTACCTTCCAGTGTAGGACGGTCTGGAGCGGTTTGGAGATATCGCATGACGGTCAGCGTCCAGTATTTCTTATAGCCTAAAGCGCCCAGAGCGGAAAGCGGCTTTTCAGGCGAACCAACCCTTTTCTCCTTTTTGGAAAGCAAGTAGCCTGCGTTCCGGTTAACCCAACTCACTCCGCTTCGAGCCAAGAAACAGAACTCACTAAAATCAATAAGCAAATTTCCCCAGCCCTGCCGTTGCCTAACCGGGAGGGTCATGATACAACTGACATTGTAATCCTTCGGACTCCGCTTTTCTTTACTGAAATAACCGACAAATCTAGCCCCGATTTCGTCCACTTCCGTGATGACATAAAACAGGAAGGGTTCAACATCATAGAAGAGAGACTTGTGGTCAAGAAACATTTTGGAAAGTAGACAGAGGTTTTGACAATAGATCTAAAAGGGGGTATCATGATTTCGCGTAAAACCCGATCGTATAAGCGACGTACCTTGTTCTTCCTCCCATCCACCTCAAATATGGAAATGTTGCCATCTCTGTAAATCTCATCCCCTGGCGGATGCCTGGCCTTGCATTTGAGCTGTTGACGGGTTTGCACAAATCAATGCATGGAATACTAGAGTAGCTCACATACGCACCCTATGTCGTACAGCACCAAACTTGCTTTTCATATACTTGAGACAGAACTCGCATATCCACAGCCTTCCATCTGGTATTGTCGCATACTCTTCTGGAAATGGCGCATCGTACCAAGTCTGGATGTCGTAATCCCCAAACCGGATCGCTCGTATTCGTAATGAACAAGGATCACTAGCGGCGAGTGGGGTCGTAGGGGTAGGAGAGGTGGAAGTGTCAATTGTCAGGGTTGGAGGAGGAGCGTGCTGAGATGAAGTAGTAGAACGCAGAGGACGTGAGGGTCCAGCGTGAGGCACTTCGGGTGCCTCAGAAGCTTGTGACGTGCTTTGAGGAGGAGGCACCGGAGGCGCCAAGCGCGTCTATCATTCAATTAATGATCATAGTCAGGATAAACTTGTATAAAATATACCTCGGATAACATTCGACTGCGTTCGAATAGTTGTTTGTCAGGCTCCCGAATACTTGTCTTGGAGATGTCTCTATCTTCTGGGCTTAGAATATCGTCAAACATGCCTTTCGGAGGGTCGTCTTCTTCATGTTCCTTGCGTCTGCTTTTTTGCGCTGGAAGTCGGAGTCGAACTTTGGGTATAGTCGGAGATGATAACCTGAGTTTCATCCGCTTTGTACTGGGTGCCGGAGACTCAATTGGGGCTTCATAAACCGTACTAGAGTGCTGCTTTGATGAACGTGTTTTAGATTTCTTCTGTTTCTTTGGAGGTGGCCGTGGTCTCAGTATTGCGGACATTGCATCGACGTCCATGTCGTCCGACTCTGACTCCGAATCATCAGTTGAGACTACTACAACGGCTGCCTTTCCTTTTCCTTTGTATGCTGCACCACTCGCCACTGAACTCGAGGAGGATATAACAGACGACCCCCGAACAGGTTTAATAAATTGAGGATCTTCGGCTTGAGGAATATATGAGTTAGGGGAAGGGTGCGAAACTGGCGGCTCAGGAAACAGTGGCGGACACTGGGGGCAATGCCATTTGCCTGTTGGTGCTTCTTCGATAGGTGGACTCATACAATACATGTGCCATCCTAGGCACTGGTTGTTCAAGTCAATGCTTCTTGGTCATATGAAAGATTACTTACCCCTGTCGCAGAAATCACAGAATAAAATACGATCCTGCCCAGGAGATCATAAGATTATAAGCTTCCGACTCTGTTTGAAGATGCATCATCAAACTCTTACATCATCGCTTTTCAGCTGGCAAATCTCGCAGTTCTTACATTCTGTGCACTTCCAAGGATATTGGCGAACGACATTTCCTATCTCTGCCAGGTTCATGCAACTGGGGTGACCTACAAGACGTTGAGAAGAGACCAAGGAGCGTTGGATGTATTTACCGCTGCGCCCGCACTCATCGCAGGAAACCATAACTTCTGGTTCACCATCCTTATTCTTTTCATCATTTCCTTGACAGAAACCGCATTCTTCTTCACGACGTGGTTTGCGTTTTCTTTTGAGCTGTTTCGGGGGCGGCGGAAGTTCTTGAGCGGGGATTGGGAAATACGTTGCCACTGGCTGTGGTGCGAAAGGGTCGCCTTGAGGACCTTGAGGGTACTGCCGCGTTTGCGTATACTGATCTCGAGGTGTTGGCTGTCGTGGAGACAGCAGTGGAGTGGGTTGAATCTGGGGAATAACGGTATAAATTATTTTCCATGCGCATTGGAAATGGGGGGGACGCGACGCGTTATGTATAGGGAACCACAAGGCAGCGTCTGCTTGTAACTCACATGAGATACATTCACACCAACATCCTGGGCCATTAACGCTGGGTCAATCGCTGGCCCACCTAACGCAGGGTCGATTGGTATGTCTTCGACGTTACTGGGGGTCCCATACTCGTACGAAGTTTCCCGATCCGAGATCGCGCTCGTGGGGAAAGCCAGGCCTCTCATTGCTGCAAAGAGGTGTAGGGAATGGCCTCTTCTAGTTGTACGGGTGAGTGGCCCTGCAAGAAATGGCGCCGTCGTTGCTGAAGGCGGTGAACAAGCTTGTTTGTTAGTGTTTTCCGCCAGCTTATGCAGCGTTCCATTTTTGCAGCGCTTGGAGCCGCAGCTGAAAAACCCGCCGCTTATAATTATCTACTGTAATCACATATCCCTGATCCTTACTCGCTTATCCCCAAACCCTACCACTGCTGCACTTTTACTGTACTTTCCTGCACCTTGGTGCATTGTACTCCGTCTTGTACTGTAGCATAGGGAAAACAGCGACTTAACCGAGAAAAAGGGACCCTGCTTCTGTTGGATGCAATCAAGAAGGCAATCTTATGTTGACATTTACTCCAACTCGCCCGATTTCTCCCCGTCCCTTTTTTATTACCTCTTCTCCTCAACGTATTACTCAACACGTTTCGTCCTTAAGGCAGTTCTTCAGATTATCCCTCCACACCTCTCATCACGTTCTCTCCATCACTCTTTTCAACCATTCCTCTCCTTTCAGATGTATTTTGCATGGAAAGTTCACTTTATTCTAGCCATACATGTCCTAGTCATTGCACACGCAGAAGCGCGTCCAACATCCTTCAGCCGTCGCATTTCAGTTCCTCTCAGGAAAGTTCATCTGCGTGATGTCACCCAAGACGTTCACCCAGTGATAGTAAGTCTCACGAATCAGCCCAGTCCAACTGTTTTAAATGTTATTTTTATTTGGTATAGGTTCACCAACAACATGTCAACCGAGGTACCCAGCGCCTTGCGCGTATGACAGGGCGGGAGGAACCCTCTAATGATGAGCTCAACAAAAAGATTGCTGATCGTTTATCAAGGCTCTCATCCCATCCAAGTAAACGGTTCTATCTTGGGGGCATCCCCGATACTCTAGACTTTTTGAAGTTGGGACATGAGACACATAATAGTCCATCAAACCCTGCAATGCCTGTAAACGCCTTCAAGGCGGACACAGATAAAGCAGTCAAAGACGGAGTTACTCCTGGCCGGCCGCTCGATTATCCAAACAGTATTCCTTTGGATACTTTGTCCGTATATTCCATTACCCCCAATAAGCTTTTGATCTGATCTTGCTTCTAATTCTAGAGCCCAAGATTATGGATGTCAGCCCTTCCTGATAACTACATTTTAGCTCCGCAAACTATTCTGACTCTGCAATTTGTACAGACCTCGGTACAGTTTACATGGGCACACCACCTCGTCCATTCTCACTCCTCATGGACTCTGGGTCAGCTGACCTCTGGGTTGGATCAGAAGAATGTCGTTCCAATGAAGGGGGCAGTTGTGTAAGCCTTGCAATATAATTTCTGAGCCTAAGTTGACTATTACTTCTTCCAGGGTAACCATGTCTTCCTTGGTCCTAATCTTAGCAGCACCTACCGCGACACGAATAGAACATGGTCCATTTCCTACCGCACTGGAGCTGTCTCCGGTAGGATTGTCCAGGACACTGTCACCGTTGCTGGACTCCATCTAGAAAACATGACATTTGGAGTTGCCTTGAACGAGACTTCTGAATTCACTCCGTATGTTGATGAATCCACTTCACAGACGTCTTCTAATCACAATCCAGTGACTACATTCCATTTGATGGCCTTGTGGGTCTTGCCAAATCAGTATGCACTTTTGGTTATTCTCAGCCTTTGCAGCGATGAAGTTCTTTTGTAGCAAATCATTTCTAGACAAGGGACCCCAACTCTAGTGGAAGCGCTGCACAAAGCTGGCCTTATTCCAGAAGCCATCACATCCTATAAGATCCCACGGCTTGCCGATGGCAAGAATGACGGGGAATTGACATTCGGTGGCATGGACCCATCCAAGTATAATGCGAATACCCTGATTACAGTCAAGAACAAGAGCAGACTTGGTTTTTGGGAAGCAGCAATCGATTCTATCAGTGTGAATGGTGTGAACATGGGTTGGAGCAATCGAACCGCAATTCTTGATACCGGCACAGTCAGTACTTGAGTATTTCGGGCTGTTTGATTCATGGAGACTAATTTAGACTTGTCTCCCCTAGTCGCTGATGGTGGCTCCCAGTAAGGTGTGTTTCAGGGGCTCCGTCAAGGAACCATTGACATAACCTGGTCCCGTTTCGGTGTGTAGGACGTGGAGGCAATACACCGTGCCATCCCAGGGGCGAAATATGATGGAGAGAAGTGGATAGTTCCGTGCACCCTAAAAGTTTCGGTGTCGCTTACGTTCGGTGGACGGGAATTCGCTATTGATCCTCGTGACATTGCCTTCTTGCCTATGAATCCAGATGATCCGACTGGAGACTGCATGTCGGGCATCAGCGAAGGTAACGTAGGCCCCGTTGACTTTGAGTGGCTGGTGAGTCAGCAGACTACACCGGACTTTATTTCAGTTGTTTCTTTTTCTAATGAATATATCACCTTTGGTCTAGGTGGGAGACGTATTCCTCAAGAATGTCTATTTCAGTACGAATGTGGACAAAGACGAGATCTCACTCGCAAAACTTGCACCCTAAATCTATTGGACCTTTTTATTGGCTTCGCTGCACTTGCCTCGTGGACAACTGACGCTTTCTTTTTCTTGCACTGCCGCTCCTTTTCTGTTCTTGCTGAGCAAAGAATTTTTACGCAATATCATCATACCTATTCAACGTTAATCAGCAATCTTGGACAATCTTGGTTACCTCTATGATATATCCACGCCGCCTTGTCACCCATCCCCCATTGATACATTGCTTGCATTCTGCTAAAGATTGAGTAGTTCTAAAGTGGACTGTAGTGATACACATGAAACACAGAATACTGAGTTATACGGCATCCCTGCGTGAACTAGAGGAAATAAACAAAAGGAGCGTGAGCAGGTTTCGCAGAAACATGAAAGTGAACATTATAGACAAGGAGATTAAAGAAATATGGAAATGAGTTGACAGGGCTGTAATACAATGATGAGATGCGTGCAGTGGTGGATCGACAATGCAGCAATGTTGGTATTGAGACAAAAGAAAGCTTGACGAAAGAAAAAGAGAAACATTAGCTTGAATCACCAAACACCCAATCGCCTAATTACCACCCTAAGTCTATGCTGATATTGCGTTGTGTACAGGCATCGACGAAGTGTCGACGTATGTGACGTGTAAGGCGAATACATATACTTCCAAGGTGCTCTTGTACGTGGGATAGATGTATGAAGGTGGGGAATGGTTTCGACGTAGTACAGTTGAATTGGTAGAAATGGGAGGTCCACGAAGAAATAATCAAACAACCGACAAAGGGACTGGCGCAAGATAACGATATGCAGCAGAGACGATATGCAAGGCGAATGCTTCAAAATTCATGATCGGGAATAGTCATTGAGAAGTAGGGGTGATTCAGTGCTTCCCGCACTGAGATCCGTTGTTCAGGATCAAACGCAAGTAGCCTCTGAACAAGGTTCAAGAATGCTTTGTTGATAGGATCTACTGGAGCAATAACGTCCTAGAATAATAGGTAAATAGAATGGTAAACGAAGAAATGAGTGGGAGACGAACATGCAAAGGACGAGTAGCTCGAACATCTTTCTTGCTTTGCCGAGAGGCTTTCGGCTTGGGCCAGTCAAGCTTAGCACCTTCTTTGAAGAACTCTGGCTTCGACCTAGCGCCTGCACGAGCAAAACGTTCAGGCATTTTCCCCATCACAGCTTCCATCATGGCGAGATGCTCTAGGTTATCATGGGTTTGATATAAGGCAACACCTGTGAAGAACTCCACCAGGATACAACCCAGCGAATAAGCATCACAAGGGAACGACCATCCCAGGCCTATGGCAGCAAGATGAATCAAGAGTTCCGTACACAGCAGAAAGACGAACCTAGAATGATTTCAGGAGCTCTATAATGTCGAGTAGAAACCACCGTAGAGTGATATTCCTGCTCAAATGTTGCCGACCCGAAATCAATTAGTCTAATATCTGTAGAGAGTAGAACACGCTTTGTCCTTGGTGGTGCATTGCGCTGAGTCTGGTGTCAAAGCAAGATCATCAACGACTATATCAAACATACCTTTCCAGGAACAGGTACACTAACTGTCTTGTAATTGCTATGCACTAATAAAATATTCTCCGGTTTCAGATCAGTATGGATTAGGCGCAGATCATGAAGAACTGCTGACAATTAGGCGTTATAATCATGAGGATAACTTCTGAACATACATGCAACACTGCCCAAGAGTTGTCTAGCAAAATCTTGTATATGACGCCGGGGGAATGGTGCGAAATCATTCTCCTTCAGGAAATCATACACACACATTCCAAGAAGTTCAGAAACAAGGCATATGTGATTTTTGTGATCAAACCAATTCAATAGGTGGATGCATTTACTATTCAGGGTAGCAAACCATGAGAAGTGGACAACAAAGAATAAACAATCTCACTTTCTGTTTGTAGGATCACGCTCTTTGAGTTTCTGCAGGACGCGGATCTCAATCCTGCTGGCATCACGATATTTGGGGATGGCACGAATTATTTTTACCGCTACACGCTTGTTTGTCAGGGTGTCGACAGCTTCAACAACTTTTCCAAAAGTTCCCTGTCCAAGCAGACGGACAGTACGATCTGATGAGATGATGAGCCGAATGTGCTTGCGTTCCTGCCTACAAGAGTCTTACAGCGTTGGTGTAGCATATCGCTAGGCTCGACGATGTAATGACCCTCTTTGTCATCACAGGAGACAGCTTCCTTGTTTGCCTGGACACAAACATAATGATATAAGTAAAATGAGTGTGATAAAATGGAAACAGCCATGGCATACATCTTCATTGATAGCGTTGCCTTTGTCCCATGCCTTGGTTTGTATGGTAGCTTGCAAATGTTGAAGTGTGGAAGCTGCTTTCTTGGCGGGAGGCGCACGGACCTCCTCGATGGGATCTCTTTTTCGCTTCTTAGTAGCCGGGGCGGCATAGGTGGATGAGGTGCTGGCTGAAAGCGCCTGAGCTTCAGCAGCAGCCCTGGCCCTAGTGCGAATGGGAGCGGAATAGATGGGTGGTTGATAAGATGCGGAATAGTGGCCGGTATTTGTCGTGGCTGGTGATGCTGTGGGTGGGGGGGGTGTATCTTCAATGACTATGACTTCCCGCAATCTACCGTCCATGTCTAGTTCCTGTACCTCACTGTAGTTAACAGTATATTGGTGTGCGCGTTTACGCTTGCGGGTAGCCACGGGTGGGGTTGGCATGACGCTTGGGCCATCTGCAGTGGGGTTGGCGGTGTTGAGAGACTGTCTTGGGTGATACTGAGGGAGCATTTGCGGTGGTATATGGTGAACCGCCGCCTGCATAGTCTTGATGGATGTGAAAGACGTGGTGGAAGAACAGAGAGGGGGGAATGGGCAGAGTTTTGTGCTGGACAGGCAAATGAATCCTGAACTAGCACACTCGCCGCTTGTTGTACTTTGTTTGTTCCTTTGAGCCACCGACCTCCTTAAGACTTCCGTCACCCTTGGTGACTTAATCATAGGCTTTTTGAAGTTGTCATCCACGTTAACGACCACTGTATCGCGGTCTTTCTACCCTACGGACAACATATATGCCTCTCATCACAACCTCACTTGTCTCTGAAAGAGTCGGACACATTGATCTCCATGTTATTTATTAGCGCCCGCTCGACTCCTGTCACTCTGGTACAGCCAACCGCATTGTCCTTAGTAAACTGACTCGCACACGTATATACTTGTCTCTGATGTTATCATATCTCGGTTGGCCTTTCCGGGTCTCCTGTCGCTTCCGTGCGTTGCTCCAGGAAGGCCCGGACATCACATGTTACTTCTTGGTATCCATCTGAGAGCAGTTCAATTGTTCCCCCTTCCCTCAGCTAATAACCTGAGGTTTCACACCGAGAATGACATACATGATGTCGTTCTCATGCTACAAAAACGGCTAATCATGCCGCGTTCCCCTTCGCGCAGATTTCCCATTACATCGAATCAGTCGGAATTTCAACTTATCCCTGCCTCATTGCAAGTTAGTGGATTTTACTCATCCATATTGCTGTTCACTGAACAATGAGTCTAGCAATCGTCTACGATTACACAAGACTGTAATACTTGTTTTACATAAATCCCCCCACAGTAATGTGCACTTTACACGAGTTTAGCCAAACTTAAGGTATTCTTGCCGACATCCGTAGAGAAGTAGGCATTCTTAAGGAAGACATCGCCGACCAGCCATTCATTGGCTCCTCCGATATTTCCACCCGCAATGCCGGAGACACAATCTCCGCTGGGGTTCCGAGGATCTAGTGGTTGGAACGCAATATCTCTAGGATCAATGGCAAATTCGGTTCCACCGAATGATAAAGTTATTGAGGCGTTGGTTGTGCATGGCACTGTGAAGCCGCCCTGACCATCAGATTGTGAACCCTGAATGAGCTGATGGACTGCAACGGCATCCTGCTCGGGCGCGATGATTAAAGTGGTACCTACAACGCCTCATCAGTGCATTACTCCTTCCGAAGATTAAAGACAGCATTACCGGTGTCGAGGATAGCTGTGCGTCCTTGGAGGCTAGTATCTTGACCGTCAACCTTAATGGCATCCATGTTAGCTTCCCAGAAACCATCCGGATTTACGTTGTCAACAGTAACCAATGTCTGCTGGTCAAATTTGGTTGTGTCCAGAGCACTATCATTCAATTAGTCTCGCCATCGTGGAGAACAGCATTGTTACCCACCCAAAGGTCACCTCTCCGTCATTTTTGCCATCATCAAGGCGCGGGATCTTGAAAGAAGTGATCGCTGCGGGGACTAATCCCGCTTTCGCGAGAGCCTCGATAGGTGTGAGCGTTTGTTCCTCCGAGAGTGTCTTTCAAGCTTTATTAGTAGGTAGCACTTCGGTTTTTTTCTAGAGTAACAAACCGATTTTGCAAGTCCCATAATGCCGTCAAAGGGCACACTGTCATCAGAGAAGTCCACACTTTCCTGGTCGGCCACTCCGAACGTGTGACCAGGTAATGCCAATCCTGCGATTGAGACATCGTCCTGGACTACAGTCCCAGCAACCGCGCCTGTGCCGTATGTTACCTGGAAAGATTGTTGACCAGTCTTAAATGAATTCGAGCTATTGGGACCCAAGAAATTATGATTTCCCTTTTACCAAGAGTGACATCTTAGGTCAAGCATTGCATCATCAAGAAACCACTTACACAACCTCCTCCAGCTTCAGATTGGCAGTTCTCACTGCCCACCCACATGTCTGCGGAGCCAGAGTCCATCAAAAGTATAAAATCGCGAGGTGGGTTGCCTATTTGAATAGTAGAGAGGTACGACACATCGTGGCCCCTTTATTCCAGGTTAGCGGTTTTTTTGCAGCATTCGTGGGGGGGGGAACGCACTCAATATCCAAACCCAGGGAGTTAGGTGTCGAAGGTTGGTTGGCAGCAGTGACACCATCAGGTGTATCACTTACGAGGCTGTGGATCAGTCACTTTATCGCCCTGGAACACAACAGTCACTTACGCAGCAGTGGTGCCATTGCCAGCGCCTTGAGAGTTACCAATATCAGTGCCATTATTGGCCCCATTGCCAGCAGCACCAATGTCAGTGCCGTTATTAGCACCATTACCATTGGCACCAACATCGGTGCCGTTATTAGCACCATTGCCTATTCCGTTTCCAACGCCTTTGCCATTGCCTTTATCGTTTCCTTGTCCGACCGCTTTACCGTTGCCATTGCCACTACCGTGGTCAACACCTTTGCCAGCACCCGCACCAGTCCCATCTCCTTGGGCACCAACGTCAGTGTTATTATTCGCGCCGTTGTTGGCACCTTTGCCAAGCCCCTTTCCGGCTCCCTGTTGACCATGAGCCGTTGCTGTCGAGTTTTGTCCTTGTTGCTTTTGCTTATGCCCTTCTAAAGCGTTCGCCTTATTGCCTTTCAGGGTTGCCCCCTTGCCCTTTGAGGTCTTGGGGACACCATAGCGGCTATAGCGCTTCGAAAGCCTTTCAGCATCCTCGATTGCCACAATTCGCCTCCAGAGCTTGTCAGCAAGCTCTTCGTCGGACGGCAACTCGCGGCCTGACATTCGCGCCAGCCGGCGATTACCACGATTAATATTTTGTTGCAAGTTCTGAATGGCAAGATAATTAATCTCTAATATGTGGCGGCCAAAGGGAACATGTTGCTCACAATGAGTGGATGAATATCTGCCTTGGACCTCTCTACACGCCTCAGTGGGAGCGTGATTGCACCTGTACTACGCCTTGTAGGGTTGGGCGCTGCCTCCACTCCAAGTTGTGGCGCAGCG
This sequence comes from Amanita thiersii Skay4041, assembly GCA_002554575.1. NCBI lineage: Eukaryota > Fungi > Basidiomycota > Agaricomycetes > Agaricales > Amanitaceae > Amanita > Amanita thiersii. The sequence goes on from KZ301975.1 coordinate 166,243, forward strand.
AAGAGAATACTGGCCAAAAGAACTGCGAAAGAAGTCTTGAACTGCATAGTAACAAGAGTGTGAGGTAATTCTTGATCTCAGATCTAGTGAAGGAAGACCAGCTTAAGGATGGACGAGCCAAGAGTCACTGTACGAAAGGATGTGGAGAAAGGAGGGAACGGAGATGCCCAACCTGGAGCCCTAGAAACAAATGAAGAGAAGAAAAGAGAGAAATTATAGAACAACAAATCAGTGTGATCCCTCCTTTATATTTTCCTGGAGTGGCTGCGCTGAACAGGTCGGTTCTGAAATAGAAATCTGCTTGTTCCAGAAGGGCAGCGTGTAGCTCAACTGAAAATCATTGTTGCTAACGAAGAAACTACCGTCAATCAATACAACAGGGTTAAAGATAGAGCATTCAATACTTAAAGCTCCACTTAACGGGTGCGATCCTGGTCAAGTAATGTGGCAAGATCTGTCTTCTGGAGCTTGGCTTACAATACAGCAATGGTGAAGGCCAAAACCCGTTGGCCCATTGCATTTCAATAGCACTGTCTTTGTATCTTTATGAGACTGCATATCACTGCTATTCATACACAGGGCTGGGAAAAATTTGATATTTTCTCAAAGGTGTCTGGGCAACGCTTTGGTCAGATGATTTAGCCAGAGTATTATATATTATATCATGATCTAGTTGGCATGGAATCATTAGGGGTGGCAGATGGTCGTAGAAGCCTTCACAAAATATATGGATGCGTAGCCATGAACGTACGTCTGATGGTACGTGCTGTGTAATTGTCGGGAAATGATTGGGTAGGTCACTGAAAAGTGAAGTGATTAGCACCATTTGTACATTTCCATCCGTTGGTGATCATTTTCGTTTGGCCACTAATTGGAAGCTTGTTATCAGTAATACATGCATGGTATATTATAAACACATGTCACGCATTTGGTTGCTGGTGATCCAATCCTGGTGGACACGTCCAATGTTCTGCTATTTGAGGACTTACTCAGAGAATCCCATAGTATGCTATGCTATGGATATATACATTGCTGAATGACTGTACCATACTGGATAGACCGAGACAGGTACACTAACAGTGTTATCCATACATTAACCCTTGACTGTTGGCTAGAGGATCTTAGTCATCTTTTACACAGTTCTATATCTATTGTTATGAATGTTATGTATGTATGTGGCATTTCCAGATGAAAGATGTTACGATCTACAGCTTTGCTTTCACAGCGGCATCATCAATATGGGCATGCACTACCCGGTAGTCCTGGGAAATATCCTTAAGGGTGTCACGATACATCTCTCGCTAAAGCCAGAAAATTCAGTCATGTTACACAGGTGAGTTAACCGGAGAATAGGGCTGACCTTGATTAAACCCCAAACCCCTCCCTGGGCATTGGCGCTTATAACGTCCGCAACTTGTTCTGCCTTGGCTAGCACTTCGGCGGTACCCCCAGACACAATATGATCCAACAGACCATCAGCCAACGCCTCTGGTGGAGTGTATCGGTAGCCCTCCAAAGCAATCTTGCGCTGGAGGCGGTGGTCACCGAACTTGGCACGCACAATAGTGGCGAAGGACAATGGCCAGACAGCGCCGAAATGTACCTGCAGGGGGATAAGCTAGGTATAACACTTCCCCACTCCTTTGCTGGAGTCGCTTACCTCGTTCATGGTCAACCATGCATTACGCTTACTGCCATCTGTCATGACCCTGTAGTCACATGCAAAGGCAAGCATGAGGCCGCCCGCAAAACAGTGCCCATTTATAGCAGCAATTATAGGCACTATGAAGTATGGTCAGGACAGCTAAATAAGAATTGAGGATAGCTTACAAGGGAAAGTAAGGAGACGGGTTAACAATGGATTGAATGTACCTGGTTGAGATAAGCGTCTAGGGTCAAAAGATGAATAATTAAGCGTTACATGCGAAAAAGTTGGAATCTTTGAGGACATTGGCAAAGTCTAGACCTGCAGAGTGTATGATTAAGCATTGCTACGATCCAAAGTTTGATAATCGTACCATTACTAAAGAACTTATCTTGGTCCTTCTTGCCAACAATAATGAGGGCTCCCTTTCCACCCTCCTTGTCTTTCTCGGCTTGGGCCTTTCTCCAGTTCCCCCGCCAGTGTTTCTCGACTGCATCAAGTGCGGGTTTGAGCGCCCGATCCACCAAATCGACAGTTAAGCGGCTGTCTTGTCCATTATGTAGTTCAATGACCCAAAGGGTGGGTTTGGCTATAGGGATTCAGGCCATTAATGATAGCTGTGCATGATGAAAGTGAACGTACGGTGTGTTAAAGTCACAAGGGGATTTTGTGCAGGATATCCAAGTGGGTAGGACATGATTCAACCACGTTCACTGGATGAAACGTGAAGGATAGTTATTAGAAGAGGAATTTATATGATTTGAGGTTCGTCATGTGATATGAAGTGCGGGCAGGGGAGGGGATGACCGTGCTGCTCCTTATATATAATGGATTAGAAAGATAATAATCTGGTTTCGTTATAAGTTTCGTGACGGAAGCTGTTGATGTTCTTCGGACTCTTGCGTCGGCGGTGCCACACTCCTGACAGCTACTAGTTGATGGTGAGTGCCACAGACCAAACATACTTCAACACTTCCGGCTTTCTCCACTTCAATCAACAATGGCCGGTGACGACGCAAGAACTGCAGAAATAAAGGGTTTGTTCTCTCTCATTCTCTCCGAATCCCCCATTATTATTAACTTACACGCACACACACCTGCTAGCCAAGCTCAAGGAACGCGACGAGTTCATCAGAGAATCATGGGTCAAGGCAATGGAGGCAAGACTGGTTCGCGACGAGCTAGAGAAGTGCCAAAAGGCCGAAGGTGTCAACCACTATGAAACATGTAGATGGCTCTCCGACAAGTACCTCCAAATGTTGAGAGACAACCGTGTGAGTCGCAATAGGTAGTCATTCTTCCAATAGTCTTAAAGGTCATGTTGCACAGGTACAGGGATACAAGCACATTGACTTGTGATTTGCCGAATCTATGGTTAGACTACAGGGTACGTCTACTCGACACATGGTAGCATTGAACAGGTCCTGAACGTGCTTCCTGCATGCAGGCCATACAACTTAGGTGCTCGGTCAAAGGAACAGATATTAGTTTCGCCGTTTCAGTTGAGCCTGTTCCAATAGAAGGTACTCCACAATATAATCACAATGGGCATGACAGCAACTTTATCGAGTAAGGCTATAGCCGTAGAATGCCTGGACACAGCTGTTTCAGTGAGTACGACTGGTATGATGATCCGAAACGCACGCTGCATTCGTTCCTTGAGGAATTGCGGCCGACAAAGTTGTTTCAACTCCGGCAGTGGCCACAGTGGAAGCGCTTTCTGAGTGTGAATCCTTCTTCCCATTTCCCACCAACGCTGTTTGGTTCATGGCCTTGGTTGTTTTACTCTCCAGAACCCAGGATATTCCTCCAAGAACGTGGGCCATAAACAACCCGTCCTGAACCATGCAAGATTTAGCTTAAGTTCATTGTCAAGTCGACACGGAAAATAGTGTGACCTGCCACGTTTCATTCAAATGACCCAGACTTGTGTAGAAACTGCGACCTGCAGTACCACCACTCTCTATCCCGGCTCCATGAGTTTGATACCATGCTAAAGGGCTCATTGAATAGAGTCTTTCTGGCATTCAATTGAGCTGTAACTCACCTGTAGGGTGTGGTGTTCCTTGGTCAAACTTTCGGACACCATCATCTATGACGTTGTCAGCAACCCCAGGACACAAGTCATGCTAGCGACACACCTGTATAGCTGCTCTCGTCTGCAGAGAGCACTACAACTGCACCCACTGCTCGTGGGTCAGATTTGAAATTGTACCTAGAGCTTCATTTGCCTTTGTCCCTTAGCAAGTCAAAAATCTGATCCTACATTTCGTCCCGCACTTTCCAGTTACGAGGCAACATGTTAGTGCTTGGATGTGATCCATCGAGGACATTCACAGTCTCCGGAAGTGGTTCAGCACTTATTTCCGCGAATCTGTAATACTAACTTACTGCATTTTGCAATGGTGGATGATAGTCGAAAAAAGCACCTATATGGATGCAGTCGAGATCAATTAATTATGTATGAACGATTCAGTTGGAGGTCCTGCACAGACCGACTTCACGCCCGAAGAAACTGGTATTTCGCAGGCAGTCACTAGCAGAGTGTATTGCAACAAAGTTCCCGCCCTTATCTAGGTAACTTTGCAACGCGGCTTTGCCTTGTTCGTCGAGTACTGAATTCACTCGCTGAGAGAGGAAGCCTAGTCGAGTGTTCCATGAATTCATACTGTACCTTCGCCTGTATTACTCAAGAATAATAATGCATCATATTGGGATAAAACTGGATCGGTAAACTGATTCTGGTCTTCAGTATTATCAAATTGGACGTTGATGGAAGAACCCTGAGATTTGAGGGTTCGAATTGCTGTGGGTATAGAGTCATGTCTGAAGTCCCTGGTGGCGGAATAGATCAAGACTCGTGCGGCATTGGTAGTTTGAGCAAGGGAATGAATGACGGTAGCAAGCAATGTGATGAGTAGTATCGACATGATTGAGGAAGTGCCAGTGGTGGAGTGGATAACATTTGAAAGATTAGTAACGTTCTCACAGAAAAACATAAGTCATCAAATGGGAGATATTCTATATAACATTAGGATATATCTACAGGTACAGCAAATGGAGTAGAGCATATAGTAGAGTGGTAGTAGCTCCCAAACGTTGAGATTAATGCTAATACTATCGATATTGAGCAAGAAAAAGCGAGAGTAAGCATATCATTGGTGGCGGCATTCAGGTTCAGTACCCATGCCCATGCCATCGAATTCATCGTCGTCGTCGGACCCATCCACCCACGCATCCTCGTCATCGCCGCCAAACTGAGATGCAAAGGCTTGGTCAAAGAAGTCTGCGCTAGCCGGGAAATACCGTTCACGCACTTCTACTAGATCACTCTCCTCGTACTTGGCTTCATCCACAGCTTCCGGGTATGGCTCCAACTCTGGTTTTTTCGGCGGTAATAAAGACGCAAGAGCCTGTTTCAGAATCCATCAGTCAGCGGAGCCAATACATTCAAAAGTATGGGATCTTACTTTAAGGTCAACCCTCTTGAGCCAATCTTGGTCTGGCATTTCTACAGAAACGACCACAAAGAGATCTCCCTTCTGGTCGGCATTTTTGTAGACGGGCATCCCTTCTCCACGCAATACAATACAAGATTCTGGTTTTATGATCTTGCCAGGTGGACTGGATACCTTAATGCCCCGACCATCCAGATGCTTCAATAAGATTCGAGAGAATCCTAATATTGCTTCAGACAACGTTACAGTGACGCGTGTAAGCAGGTCATTTCCAGAGCGTTCAAAGGTTTCATGGTGCATCACTTTCAGAGCAAATATGACGTCGCCAGGAGGTACCCCAGGCTGCAATAATTTCAGCGGCGGAAATTAGGGTGTTGAAGGAAAAATGGCAATACCTTTTGATCACCTGCACCTGCAAGCACTATTCTTTGCCTGTCTGTCATCCCCTTTTCTATCACGATTTCTATTCGTGTCTTTTCTGTAACGGTTTTTGCACCTTTACATTTCTTACACCTGAGAAAATTCAGCACAATGATTTAACGTGGCAGTTCGTCATACCTGTCCTTCTCCTTTAGCTTCTCACCTGTTCCATCGCAATCATGACATTTATTTCGCGCTGTGCCGAAACGCGAAGGTGATATCTATGAAACGGTTCTGTAATAGTAGGTGAATTGATTCCAGGCAGACGCACTTGAGTTTGGGTAAAAGTCCAGCCTTTGCCTTCGCATGTAGAGCATGACTTCGGTTTAGCACTTCCACGTGCCCCAGATCTGAAAGAGTAACAGAATATTTTGCAAATGTCCAGAGGGGTGTAACTCGGAACTTAGGTGGACACACCCTTTACACTGCCCACAGACTACCTCTTTCTCCATATTCATTTTCACTGACTTGCCATTATAGAGGTCTTCTAATGTAACTTGATATTGATGAACGTCATCCTGACCCTTAGCCCGCCGTCCTCCAAAACCCGCTCCAGGGTCAAAGTCAAAGTTAAACCCAGCTTCGAAGAACTGAGCGAACAAGTCAGAGGCGTCCATTCCCGGACCTGAGCTCTTGGATAGGCCATCTATACCATAACGATCGTAGACTTCTCGTGACTGGGGATCACTAAGAATTTCATAACTACAGAAACTTGTCAGATCAAAGTGATAATGGAATAAAACCAAACATACGCAGCTAGCATTTCTTGGAACTTTTGGCTAGCATCTGGGTCGTTTATGTTCTTGTCCTATTGAAATTGTTCATGTTCAAGAGGTTGAACATGCGTAAAGCTTGTAACATACGGGATGATGTTCTTTAGCCTTGTAAGCTGTTCAGATATAATATAGAGAACTGGGCGACTTAATCCAAGCACCTTTTTCCGATACGCCTTCTTGATGTCCGCTGTATTCGAAATCAGCTAGGTACGACAAGTAGACAAAGATCATTTCGATACCTTCAGTCGCATTAGGACCAATACCGAGGAGATCATAGAGTTCAGTTTCGACAGGCACTGTGGGAGACGATAAGGAAGACAGTTGAGGACGGAGGTATAAAACGCACTTCACTGTAGGCCAAGGAAATCTCCCCGAGATGTGTGGAGAACGCTTTGTGTAAAAAAGGAAATAACGCGCTTTTTGGGGTTCAAAAATCTTTTGAGTACAGCCACCGACGCGAAATTTTGAAGCGGAGTTTGAGCACATGAGATAAATACTTTCTGCGGCTCCCATTCTTACTAAATATTTTATCACAGGGTCTTCAATTCTAGGTAAGCTAGCTTTACGCGTTCTCCATGCTCGTTGTATGATGGTAATCATTCTTATCTACATTGTCGGACTGGGAAGCTCCCCAAATATGTCGAACAATAACTTCTGATCAATCTTTGCCTTTGTGTTGTGGAATCATTCTGACGTATCACCTCTTTCGTTTTGTTTTCACAGAACTTGAGCTCAGAGGGTCTACGGAGGAAAAAAAGAGTGGGCCTTGTTATGCACGTCGTTTTTTGACTCCTGTTATCTAATCCCTAATATTCATATGTACATATGTACAGCACCATGAACTTTTATTTCGGAGCTGCTAAGACGCTGGACCGTCTCGACGCAAAGCAAGGATCAATAAAGGGTTTGATTGCAGATATTCCAGAGAAAGAACGCAAAAGATCGGCTGCATTAGTCATTGAAACATTGAAATGTGAGAGTACCATCCAGTCTCAAGTTACCAAGGCCAGCTCAGTTGGACGAGTGTACTAGACAAGCCTGTTTTGAAGGATGTGATTTCAGCTGCAGATCTATTGAGACAGGAACGTAGAATAAAGACACTGAATCTGGCCCTCGTCCTTGTACATGATCTGTTGTTCACGCCTGGAGGTATACAGGCTAGCGGCGGTCCCATCAAGCAGGCTATCATGAGACACAAGACTCGCCTACATGGCGAACTTCAGAAGATCAAGATCAAACGGGGTGTGAAATCCAACTCTGAGTTGGTACAATCTGAGGATGAGAAAGCCGGTACGGAGATTCTGCCTAGCCCGCCTGCCATTTAACCCCTTTTGAAACAGCCCAAATCCCCCGTTATATCCGAGTTAATACCTTACTTTGGACGACTGATGAGGCTTTACAGGCATATATCTCTCAGGGGTTCAGCCTGTCAAATTCCCTCCCAACTGAGTAAGCTCATCCACTGATCGGCCCTGGTATGGAACCTTGACTAGCTGGACTCGTGGTAGACGAAGTTTCTCAAAGGACGAACACATTCCCGACCTCCTTATTTTCCCTCCCCAGACGTCATTTCAAGAGGATACCAACTACAGCAGTGGTAGGATAATTTTGCAGGATAAAGCATCGTGTTTTCCTGCTGTGGTGCTTAATCCACCCTGCAAGGAGGATGCCGTTGTGATTGATGCCACTGCAGCACCAGGAAATAAGACATCACATTTAAGTGCCCTAATGCGCAATAAAGGAAAGGTTTGTTCGATCACTTGTTTAGGGACTGGATATGTGAAGTATGAATGCATCCGGCATTAGCTCTTTGCTTTCGAGAAGGACAAAAAACGTTTTTCTACACTCAAACAGATGCTCGAGAAAGCCCGCTGTTACAATGTAGAGACTATTCACTGCGACTTCTTGGCTGTGGATCCGACAGATCCCCAGTTCGCCCCAACTACCCACATGTGAGCCAACGAGCTCCTCATCAGCCGAAACATGCAATTTTCTACCCAACCATATAGCCTGTTAGATCCCTCATGCAGTGGCTCTGGAATCATAAATCGACTAGACCATTTGCTTGACACAGGTTGGTATCTTAAACATTTATTCCCAGAATCTCCGACAGACTGAAATCATGTCCATGGCATAGAACAGAGCAATGATGGAAACGAGGAACGCCTCAGCAAACTAGCCTCATTCCAGTTAATGATACTGAGACATGCAATGAAGTGTATGTCCTGGTCAGCTTTGCTGTGTCAGGACTGATGATCTATTGTGTTTCGGGATTGCGAATCTTCAGTCCCGAATGTCCTTAGGATCGTGTATTCGACGTGCAGTATACATGCAATAGAGAACGAGCGTGTGGTTGAAGCTGCACTAAGTTCCGAAGAAGCTAAAGTTGGTAGCTTTACCTTAGCTCCCCAAAACGAGGTGTTACCAACTTGGCCACGACGTGGGCTCGCTAGTGAAATGTCAGATCCAAGTGAGCGTATCTGGTCTCCAACAAATGATCACATTCACGAGTAGCTTGCTTCTAGATCGTGCTGCTTCTCTTGTCCGGTGCCTGCCAGGGGAAGATAACACGAACGGGTTCTTTGTATCGTGCTTTGTGAAGGGTGGCAAACGGAAAAAGAGAAAGCTAGACACAGACAGACTCGTTCATATGCGGGAGTCCGAGCCGAGTCGGACTTGTAAGAAAAGCAAATCGTGTAACTCATAGTTCACTTCATATCTACACTTTTTATCCCAACTAATGATATTGTAGAACAGCAGTGGGGTACAGGCGAGACAATAATTCATGCTACTCCAAACGTAAGAGAAATCATTAATTTAGTAAGTTTCGTGAATTATGAGGGAGCACCCCCATCATCAGAATAAAACCCTCGCGCCCAGCGATTGCTATAGTCAAAAAGGTTAATACGAATTTGCATGAAATAAAGAGTTGTTGGATGCTATGACTACCAAGTATTAGCAGGGTAAACTGAGAGCTTAGCTGATCTGCTGTTGAGCATATTGTCCCTGGTAATAAGCCGCATAGTTGCCATAGTCTTGGTTTGGTGGATAGCCTGAAGCTTGTTGATAGCCTGCCCATGCACCAGACCCATATCCTGCTGAGCCACTATATCCGGGGTAACCAGGTTGAGGTGGCCTGTATCCCGTATTTTGAACAGGAGCTGGCTGCTGCCATGCTTCGGGACGTCGCCAGGGAGGGATATTCGAGCCACCAGCGGTGATATCATGGCCCATTGTTGGTCCAACCCATGTATTTTTTGCAGCATCACCACCAGCATTCCCCCCTTCACCGAGCTCGGCCATCAAGCTGGCATACTCTGAATCGAAACCACCACGACCTTGAGGTCCTGGGGGACCATTGGGAGGTGGTTGAGCATTGGGATCCTTATTAACGGTGCAATCACGTGCCATGTGACCTGCACTTCCACAAACGCGGCAAATGATATTTGCCGTGAAGTTACGTTGTTCGGGACAGTCATACTTGCGGTGGCCAACTCCACCACAATTTTGGCAAATCTGGTTCTCATCGTCACGAAGAGTGCCATTAAGTGCAGCCAGCTCTCTGAGTTGATTGCGCTTGTGGTCGTTTTGACCTTCAGGTGTGGAGGCCGCCTAGGATTAATCAGGATTAGTTGTTGATAGCTTCTCTGATAGCTGTTGGATACGCACAGTTTCAATCACCCTATTTATCATCTTGACGCAAGCCCGTACTTTGTCATCAGAATCAGCGACAACAAGACAATGCAAATCTTCCTCTGCATCTTCGGCGTATTGATCTGGTCTGGCTTTTCCCTCCTTGACACTACCTTTGCCACGTATACTGATCTTTGCCCCACTTTCACGTTCCATTTTTTTCAAACTGTTACCTCGAGGGCCAACAAGCAAGCCAAAGAAATTAATCTCTGGGAATTCTTTGACAGGAATGTAAACCTTCTCAGAGGGTCGTTGAGACCGCTTTTGTTGATGATATTCAACAGGAGGGCGGAAATTTGGATCATTTTTCAAAGCTCGATCGACGAGTCTGATACGCTCATCTTCAAGTTTTTTTCGGTAACGTACTTCACGTGTGTTAGTGCGTCGGCCATGTGAATCATACGTAGGAGGAGGAGAAGGGGACCTAAACGAAAGGACCTTGTGAATATATGCGCACTTCCAATAACAAACTCAAACCTCACCTCTCGCGCTCAGGAGGAATGAAGTCATTGAGCCTGAGCTTCCGGTTAATCTCCTCCAACCTTAGGTGGATTGCATAGTTATCAAGTTGAACTTGGGAAACACCTGCAGCTGAGATGGCAGTAGGAAGTCCTGGAATCTCTGCTTTAATCTCGCCCCAACGGCTTCGCCTTTTGCGGGGGGCATTAGGATCGACTGATTAGAGTACAAATGGTAATGTATCAAGGTTAGTATCAATTGTGTCAGGTTAGTAATGTGTGAGGCAGGCGCTGAATGCATCTGAGAAACGTGAAACTGTTGATCTATGTCTAGTTATAGGAGTCGCTATGCAAACTTTTACGACACCAGACACCAGAGGAGGATGTTCTGTGAACTGATGTATGAGTAGATAGCTTACCTTTAGGATCACCATTTGAAGGCGATTCCTCTCTACCCCGTTTTCCGGGACTTTCATGTTCGTTTTGTGAAGCAGGCCGCGGATAAACAGATGGTGAGGGCTGAGCTAATTGAGGCGGTGCTGTTTCCTCAGTTGGTGCTGGACCAAAACGACGTCGCTGACCAAGAGGAACTAGAATTGAGTGAGTGCACTAGTATTAAAGATGTCATATTATAGCACGCACCGTCATTTGTACCGGTTATTTGACGAGTTGCAGGTTTCCACATGAGATAGATGAAGAAGCTACGAGATGACGGTTAGGGTAAGGGAAGAAAAAGAATCTTGTGGTAGAAGAGTGACAAGTCGGGTTCCTTCCCTTCGTGTCATTCATATTGAAACTCCGCTAGAATTCTTACTAATTTCGTCATCGGCCCCGGTATGGAGGTCCTAACTCATTAACACTCAACACCGTACACGTTTCGTCGGGTTGTGCTCGTGTAACTACCAACAGAGATAAGCTTCAGTTTTCATGTCTGGAAAGCGGCCCGCAGAAGGTGTGTGGATAGGGCTGGAAATCATTAGAGACTCAATGAAGGATTTAGGTGCATTAGACTCATATTCAACTAACAAGCGTCTCAAACGAACGGACGATCTTGGCGAGTATATTGACATTGATAATGAAGAGAATGTTATTCCACCCTCTCCTCCTGATACCTCAATGGTTCCCCGTGGTGCAACTATCAATTTCAGTGCCTTGACCCGCAAATTAGCTGAAGCCCGACGAGAAAAGGAAAAGGATCCAGGGCAGCTATCTTCTCTAGAAGCTCATCGTAGACAACAGGATAATCTAGTTTCTCATATCTTCATGGACCGGGACTTCTCATGGTTGCACCTTAAACCTGATCATATATCTCGGCCACTCTGGATTAGTCCTGAGGATGGACATATCATTCTTGAAGCCTTCTCGCCTATTGCGGAACAGGCTCAGGATTTTCTTACGGCCATTAGCGAGCCAGTTAGCAGGTATGTCTATTCCATCTTCTATCACTACTTGATTAAGCATTTCCCATAGACCGGCATTCATTCACGAATATAAACTCACTTCCTACTCCTTATATGCCGCTGTTTCTGTTGGGCTACAAACGGAAGATATCATAGAAGTAGATGTTGTCTTGTTGTTTTCTTTGTTTGTGTGCTAATTGCCCAACAAGGTTCTCAATCGGCTGTCAAAGGTAGATTCTAATTGTTTACATGAGCACTAAATCTTCTCATGGATCAGGTTCCTGTTCCCGAAAGTATTGTGTCCTTCATCCGTGAACGGACTTTAAGTTATGGGAAAGTGAAGCTTGTCTTGAAGCATAATAAATATTACGTCGAGTCTAGCCACCCAGAAACCCTACAAATACTATTGAAAGACAGAGTTATACGTGAGGCGCGCATAGTATCAGCTCCCACGGATAACAGTATTAGGGCAGCGACGTTCACTACAACCAAGGCCCCAGTCAAAGGAGATTTAGTTATTCCGGGAACAAAAGAAAGCGACAAGAAGAATGAAGAGATCGCGAATGGAAGGAATGGTCCCACAACATCTGCAGCAACAGATGCAGATTTGTTCACTTCAGTTGTAGGTGTCGATGCTGGTAAGTGATTCTCCTTGCAAAATTCAAGGCATTAACTTACCAATAATAGACGAAATTGACGAAGACGACGAGAATGTTCACGCATTCGAGATCGACGATGCAAAAATAGATGTGATTCTTCATTTATTGTCCCTGGAATTAGCATGCTTAGTTGATTTTATAGGATGTCAAAAAGCGGTGTAACGAGCTGGAATATCCCATGCTAGAAGAGTATGATTTCCGAAATGATACCGTCAATGCAAATCTCGATATCGACCTTAAACCTGCGACAGTCATTCGACCTTACCAAGAAACCAGCTTGAGTAAGATGTTCGGCAATGGGTAATATTATTTTCCGCCATGAGTTCAGGGAAATAACTATCTTGGCAGGCGAGCTAGATCTGGGATCATTGTGCTCCCATGTGGCGCTGGCAAGACGCTAGTTGGCATTACTGCAGCATGCACTATCAAAAAATCGTGCCTCGTACTTTGTACCTCCTCGTGGGTTTGCTTTAATAACCGCTTATTCAACGATCACAGTTTGACACTCTTGGTACCTATAGTGTTTCGGTGATGCAGTGGAAACAACAATTCATGCAATGGTCCAACGTGACCGACAAACAGATTGCTGTCTTCACAGCTGATCAGAAGGAAAAGGTCTGGAATGATGGACCCCCTGAAACGGTCATGCTAATTATACACAGTTCGCCGGTGACAGCGGAATCGTAGTCTCAACGTACTCCATGGTAGCGAACACCCACAACCGATCACACGAATCCAAAAAGATGATGGAGTTTCTAACATCGCGAGAATGGGGTTTTATTTTACTTGATGAAGTACACGTGGTCCCCGCAGCGATGTTCCGTAGGGTTGTTACTACTATCAAGGCACATTCTAAACTTGGTCTTACCGGTATCACCATATTGTGTACTCCTTTTCCTGATTTCACTGACAGAAGAATAGCTACCCTGGTGCGAGAAGATGACAAGATTGCTGACTTGAATTACATGATCGGTCCAAAGCTTTACGAAGCCAATTGGATGTGAGTATGCTGATTCTTTTATTTGCAACACACCAAACTTTCTCGTATCCCGATAGGGACCTCGCCGCAAAGGGACATATTGCAAACGTCCAAGTTCGTCCCCTTTATTTGACGCTTCTTCAGTGGCTAACTTACTTCAGTGTGCTGAAGTGTGGTGTCCAATGACACCCGAGTTCTACCGTGAATATCTTCGAGAGCAATCACGAAAACGAATGTTGTTGTATTGCATGAATCCGAATAAGTTCCAGGCATGCCAGTTCCTAATCAAGTATCATGAAGAACGGGGGGACAAAGTCATTGTATTTTCAGACAATGTATATGCACTTGAGGTTTGTAAAATACACAAGCTATGCTTCTTCTATTATGTTTTAAACTCTTTATTTCAGGCTTATGCAAAGCGACTCGGGAAGCTCTATATCCACGGAGGAACAGGGCAAGTTGAGCGGATGCGGATCCTTTCCTGGTTCCAACATAGCCCCCAAGTAAACACCATATTTCTGTCCAAGGTAAAAGATGAGCCACAGCTGCTTAAAACTTGCTCAAGGATTCGGCCTAGGTCGGAGATACATCAATCGATCTGCCAGAAGCGACTTGCCTTATCCAGATATCATCTCATTTTGGTTCACGCCGACAGGAGGCTCAGCGATTAGGTGAAAAATAATATTAAATCTGTTTGAGGCTGCTAATTTTGTACAAGGTCGTATCCTGCGTGCCAAACGACGGAATGATGAAGGATTCAACGCATTCTTCTACTCGCTGGTTTCCAAGGATACGCAAGAGATGTATTACAGTACAAAACGTCAGCAATTCTTAATTGATCAAGGATATGCATTCAAAGTCATCACCCGCTTGGATGGACTTGATGAACTGCCGGACTTGGTATATAAGACACGGGATGAACAAATCGAACTATTACAATCTGTACTGCTAGCGAATGAGAGTGAAGCAGATCTCGGTTCAGACATTCGGGCAGGTGAGGGCGATTTGGCGGGCACAATAACATCAAAAGATTTTGGACCAGTCAAGTTCCCTTCTGCTCAGCGGGCAACAGGGTCGTTGTCATCACTGAGTGGAGGACAGCACATGTCATACGTAGAACAAAACAAGTCAGCGAACAGAAGGTTAGCACGCGAGGCAGCACCGCGACACAAGTTGTTTGCGAAACGGGATAGGGAGAAGGCAGCTGCCCGGAAGGAGGCAGCGAAAGCGCAAGAGACGTGATACAGATATGGGATGTGGCAACTGTTTCGGTTGATCCCGAAAGGGATGGAGGCGCACTACCTTAGAGTCAAAATATTTTAATTTGATATAGTGGATTGGCAGATTCAGTCATCGTCAAAATGAGACCAAGACTGATTTGGCCCAATCACAACACGTGGATAGGGCAAAAATGTGGTCCAACCCGAACTTCCGTGCCAATCATAGAATCGTGCCAATCATAGAATGCAGACCACATTGTCCGTTGAGCAGACTGGCACCAAACCACCTGTTGGCGACCCTTGCTAACTCTCGGTTGCAGACAAGGCAAGTAGGGTTATTCCTTGATGCCCATTGGCGCCCCATAGATGAACCGCGTGTATGGGCAGAGGGCAGGATGATTTGAGTGAAAAGGTAAAAGGGCTTGCCACCATGCGAGGGCACTGCCTTCAGTCCGAGGCAGACATTCTCAGTTCGGATGTACAGCCATTGTCAGGATTACGGCACAGAAACAAATAGGCAGGCGAGCAGCCTTGCTTGCAAGTTTTCCAGGGTCGCAGTATCAGCGGCCAGACCCCCAATGTATGTTCGATCGCCCGTATTGCTTAAAATGGTTGCAACCGACGTATCGTCGGAGGTTCCTTTATATGCTCGTTGTTCATCTCTCCCTTCTAATTTTCTTGGTCCTTATTTCTCTTCCCCTCTCAAATGTCCTCCAAAAGAGGCCGAAAACGAAACGATAATCTGCCACCAAATCGTGCTAGGGATGTTCAGCGAGCATTCCGTGCTCGACGCGCCGCTCATCTACAGGTACTTCGGAACATGTGAAATAGTCTCATAATTTATGTCCACTAACTTGTAATTTTTTGTCGAATATAGGCGTTGGAACAGAGGGTCTCGGAGTTGGAGGAAGAGAATAGTTGTCTCCGACAAGCACTCAACCTACCTCCCGCCAACCGAACTCCACTGGGCAAAGGTCCAACTGGGAAAGATAAACCCAGGCAGATGGAGAGCGTGGCTACATCCCAGCCCATTGGTATACACTCCAGCAGAGACTCGTCGAATGGTGACTCTCCCGCATCTCGAACAAGTTCACTGTCCCCATGCACTTTTACTGTGTCTATGCCGACACGGTCAATGCAGGTCATTGACAGTGGGGCATGGGATGACCCATTGTTAGTGAACGAGCCACAGTCGGATGTGTCAGGTCATTCTGGGTCGTCTTACGGCCTTACACCCATGAGTGCCCCATCGCCTATGAAGCCCCTCCAATTTGCGTCCTATAGCACCACATCACTCCCTTCGTCCTCTAGGAGTTCAGTCTCTAGCATGTATATGGCCCCTACTACCCACTATGCCCAATCATCAGACAGGATCGCTGGCACATCCTTCAATGGTCACGCCTACTCTGTGCGTAGTGACATGCGGGATGAGCCTCCTCGACAATATTCGAGTTTCCCGCATGCGGCCTTTCAAGCCACCGATGGCGATATACATGTCCACTCCCCGCCACCAAGTATACCCCCTTCGCATGCCCATCACCGCGAGTCACCGCTTCCGTATCCCCATCGACGGTGCCTGACAGAGCCTCAAGGCTACACGTTCAGCCAAGGGTACTCGCATCTGTCCCACCCTACCCAGATTCATGCGCGTGGTCCCGAGTATCCCCGACTTCCAGACGGTGACACCCAGTGCCACCCAAACCCAAACCCCCATCCCCACCCCCACAGTCATCCTCCTACAACGTCCAGAAGCGTATTTACATCTGATGGACGTATTAATTCCATAAATTGACGGGTACATCGACTTACATCTTTTCTAACAAATTATCTTAATAATAGTCCCTAACTTTGAAGTTAACTGGACTTGACGGGGCAATGAGCGTTTAAAGGCTTTGTATCGCTATTTCGTTTTCTCGACAGGGTTCCTAATCCTTGTTATATACCTAAAATGTACTACTCATTTACTAACTTACATTCGCCACATATCTTATGTTCTGCTTCAGGTTTTTTTTTATGTAGTTTATGCGGGCCATGCGTGAGAGGCCTCCTAAATATCAGGGAAGGGCTCATGAATCAATGCCGGCTTGTAATATTTTAACGGGTGGTCACGTCGTCCTCTCAAGTCCAGGCTAAAACACCAATCATGCTCACGTGCGACAGGTGCTTAGGAAGAGATCAAAAGCATCACAATTGTACCCTCGGATAAGCACCGATCAGGGTTTGATCTTGACGCAAAAACTCAAACTCCTGATGGAGTGAAAACAAGTGCAACATATTTGCATATCCGGGACCGAAACATACATACAGACACGGAGAGACTACTAAATGCCGGTGACGTTCAAACAGATCATGAAAGTTGCTCAGGGGACAATCGAGGGGCAGGAATTTTGCTGAACATGCTTGAATGGGCCCAAGTGATCGGGGACGGCACAAAAGATTGTTATCTCCAAGTCTAGCGGCACCATCATTCATTGCTGAACAACCTCCAAATTGCACCAATCGACCCGAGCTTCAGGTCCATATTTTTGCTTCAGCCATCTATTGGCAGCTTGAAAATGGCCGTTGCCTAGGAATCCACGAGAGGCGGAGAGCGGAGACGGATGCTTTTGAGGAGGGTGAATGAGTGGATTGCAGCACCCAATCACGAAATAACTCACCGCGCTCTTCAAGATCAGGTGCTTCTTCTGTATCGGAAGGCATAAATTTTTTCTCTCCTGGGATTGTGGCTGAAAAATAAAAACGTACTGTATTTAATTTGGCTACTCTTTTTGCAGCCCAGGCACCCCAAGCTAAGAAAACTATACCCCGGCTGACGCCGCTGTTTTCGGATGACCCTGCCGAAAGGTTGACCCCGCCGTACTTATCTACTGCATCGATAACTTTATCTGTAAACTGTTCCCAACCCTTGTTGGAATGGGACCCTGCCTGGTGAGCACGGACCGTGAGGCAGGTGTTCAACAATAAAACCCCATTATTAGCCCATGCAGTTAGCGTGCTACAGGAGGCGCGTGTTTCGTTCAATCAGTGATTCTCAGTTTCTAGGTGATTAGAGAAACGCACCCATGCTTTGGCGGAACAAAGTTTGGATACTCCGCTTTAAGCTCTGCATAGATCTTTGTGATGGTGAATTCAATAGAAGTTAATCACGACCTCGGCCCAAACATGAAAGAGTTCCTCACATTTCTTAATGAGGGGGGCACTGCAATACCAGGAAGCACAGAGAAGCAGAGTCCTAGATGATTACCATTCTAAACCAATCAAATCTGTAGGTGTAAAAGCTGTATCTCATACCATGTGCTTGATTCTCTCCATGATAGGGATCTGGAGACACGTACAGTAAGCACATTATTAAGATGCCTTTGTTGTCAACTGCTCACCTTGCCCTATTATCACCACTTTTACCTTACCGAGGGGCGTATTCGACCACGCGTATATGTTGCGTGCTAAGACAGTCTATCCATTTAAAGAAACCGTGGCAACCAGAGATAACTCACGAGCTGGGAACACCTTGAGACCCTTTGAGCTATCATTTAGTCCTTTGACACCCTCTTCCCACAAAAAGCGTTTCAGCTTCAGAAAGTAGGGTTCTCTGATCTCTGATTTCAGAACGTTCAGCCTGCCATATGGTTAACCTAACACTGCTATACACTCATGATGGCCCGATAATCATACCAGCTTTTACCCATTGTTTCACACTCAAGTGATAGAAGTCGCTTCTCTTCTTCTGACAGGGTCTCGATATAAGCTGATATAGAAAACTCATCAAGCTCGAGGCTGGAGGAAGGTCCTGGATCTGAGAATTTCAACTTCTTCGCCGACGGCTCAGAAACGACAGATTTCTTGTCTTTTGTGCCAGACAGCATGTCCATCAGCGTTCTTTGTCGCTTGCCTGACTGAATAATCTCTGTGGTTGGTCTAACATGCTTGACAGACGCGTCTTTGTTGGCGCCATCAATGTTCGGCTGGGCAAGAGGGGTATCGGCGGACGTATCCAAGTTGTCAGTGGGTTTAACTTGATTGGTATCGGCCATGAACGAGAGATTGGACAGAAAGAGTGGCAATGAACACGGTATATGGGAAGATTGTTCGAGCACGGTGACTTGGGGAAGGCCATTAATTTGAGAGTGGCTATTTTTAGTGATAATTATGTAAGTATAAAGGGGGGAAAGGAACCAAACAAGAACAAACTAGCGCACGCGAGAGGGAGTTCGGGGTTTGTGTGCGTGTTTTGGTGAGAAGCGACTAATTGAAGCAGTAAAACTCGATTGCACGTTTGTTGGATTCGCCAAACTGCCTCGCTCACGCTCTTCTCCATCTCCTCCCTCGTCCAGCCACAGGCGCAGCGGTTCATCCCGCAAGCACCTTCAAAATGGTCAACGTGTCCGTCGCAGACTCAACTCGGCGGCTATTGACCCTTCTCCTAGTTCACCAGGTACTGTTTTCGATTGGAGTACCAGCTACCAAGCAGGTTCCTCCAGGTATGCTAATTATTACTCCACTTCCCCATCAAAACGGTAATAAGTCTCCTCTAGTTCCGCTTCTAGGAGTAGTTCTGATGACGAGACGGAGGACGAGCTTCCAGTTGCCTCTCGTGGCCGTACCTTCTCAACCACAACGGCTCGAAGAGGGAGTGTGCGTGCCAACGACAGTAAAAAACCACCGTCGTTGAGGCAATCGAGTCCACACGTACATTCATCTGGTGATTCGACCAGCACTGCTCTTCCACCAGGCCGCTCTGTCTTCACCCGTTCACGTTCACCAGCCGTCGTACGCCCATCGCTGGCTGCAAAACTTGCTCCTAGATCACCGCGACCTCTATGTCCGACACTTGCTCGTTTTACACGCCCAAAGTCCCTCTTGTCTGAACCTATCGTTCTCTTACCGTCGGAAGCACAGCTACGCATTCCTGTTCCTTTCGTAGGTTGCCATTGGTCTCTCAATCTAGATGTACGAAGATTCGCAGAATCAATGTTACTTCTATGTTCCCTGCTATATGCGGTATTCAAAATCTCAGAACACACGCCACCGACATTTCCCGGGCTTCCTCCTGTTGATATTAATAGATGGATCTCATCAGGTACTGTTAACAGCTCAGCTTGTTATCAACCGTAGCTTGACTCAGTTTACATGGACAGAAATTTCCCTTCTCTGCCTTGTAGCCTTCTTATATCTTATATGGACCCATAGTGCACTCTCAAGGAATGATGCAGCTGTTTCTGTAAAAACATCCGATTCTTCACCTTCGACACCCACACAATCCTGTAATCTGCCTACCCCTCCAGCATTGCCCCGTACATTTGACTCACGCGACTCCAAGCGTAGCTCCCTTCCTTCTCAGAAACGATGTGAATTTAGCTACATGTGGATGTCCGTTCCCAAAAATTATCGGTAGGTTCAAGAATGAATTTGCTTGCTTGTTTTCATGTAGTGTCTCCCCCCGTTCTAGAGATGCCAATGACGACGGTATTTCGACCGGCTTGCTCCTTGCGCCTCTTATTGCCTCAGCATTACTCATTGCTGCTCAGAGATTGAGCCCAAGCAGTATTCTACCTCTTGATTGGTTGATTGAAGCTCCCGCTACTCTACCAAACTCGCAACTGTCATTGTCAGCTGCTGACGCCTTGCTCTATTCTCGCTACAACTTGATCAATCTGGCAACTTATTGCTCGTACATCTTATTCGTGCATGTATGTGCTTCGAGAATATTTGAGAGTCTTTATGGCAGATCCTCCACCGCACCAGAGGGTGAACGAACTTCGGTCCCACGGAGTGAAGGTCTTCGAATATGGTACTACGTTATTTTCATGTATGCGTTGACTATATTCAATGTTTGCTTGAAACATGTCTTTCATGCTCGGGGTTGGGGCATATGGCAACGTGCGTGGTAATGATTCTACTCTTCTTCTCCGACCTTATACCTCCAAAGACATGAACAACTTCGACATGGTTGTTGCTTCATTGTTCTATCAATTCGCTCTTTACGTTGCCCTTCGCTTGGCACATCGTGGTTTCACACTTGGAGAGCTCAGCCTAGTGTGTTTCGGTGGAGTCGCGGTTGGAATGGAACTCTTGAATATTACGATCGCCAGGGTATGTTCTACTTCTCATACATTATATGTTTATCTGAAAGAAGGAATCATAGATATGGTCGAGAACAACACCCTTCATTAAAACATACCGACTTCCTACGCCTCTTTTAACATTTCAAACTGCTCTCATTGCTGGGACATTCTTGACGGGGTTTTTGCTCTCGCCTTTTTTAGTACTTTCTCGCCATAATGCACAACGACCCCTGCATCGGTTGCGATTTCCCCAGGAGAAGGAAGAAAAGGAAAGGAATAGACGATATTACGCACTCGGATTTTATGTGGGTACGGCCCTCATCGTGGGTGGATTAATCGGGACCTGGACTTGGTGGTGTCTCGGCCGTCGCAATCCTTGGGCTTGGGTATTATTCTACATTGTAGAAGGAAGAAAGAAATGGAGCCGGCCGGCACTATTGGCTTACTGGGCCCTTCTTGGCTCTCTCAGTGTGGCTGGCTGGAGTCGTCAAATGGCAAGATCACGGAAATACCGCACTAGGGCTGGGACGGAGATGTTTATCGCACCTGCTGCGGTTGATATTTCGCATGGACCATCAACGGACTCATCTTCAAGTGGCGTGCCGCCTCAACAGACTATTACGCCAGCTGGTCCTGCTAATAGTGCAGGGACATTGGGCATGGCATTTCCCAATATTGCAATGCCTAATTTGCCCAATGGGACAAATGTTACCAATGTTGCAACGGATCTTCTAGATGCAGCTGACAAACGAGTACCAACACTTGGGCTGAATGCCAGGCGGAAGTTCTTCCATGCATTGGCCGTTGTAATGTTTATACCAGGAGTAGCCATTGACGTAAGTCTATTCACTCAGATTCAGTAATGCTGCCTTTAATGGTTGTTCTTGTGACGCAGCCGGCATTTGCACATTTGTCCTTTAGCGTCGCATTCTCACTATTTATCTTTGCGGAGTATATCCGCTATTTTGCGATATATCCGTTTGGCGCCGCAATCCACGTTTTTATGAATGAGTTCCTTGATCAAAAAGACAGTGGTACAGCTATTCTTAGCCATTTCTATCTCTTGACTGGATGTGCAGGTTCTGTGTGGTTAGAGAGGTTGGTGTCGGTGTTGTCTGCTCTGAGTCGGTACTAATTCATGAACAGTTCAACTCGGCTTCTGCAATACACAGGGATCTTCATTCTCGGCGTGGGAGACGCTCTGGTTTGTGTCATTGGATCTGATGAGGGAACAATACTCATGAATACAGCAGGCATCTATAGTCGGCAAGCGTATTGGGACACATCGATGGTCGACAAGTACAGCAAAAACGATTGAAGGCAGTGTGGCACTAGCGCTTTCAGTTGTTGGATGTGCATGGGCTATGCGTATTGTTGGTTATGCCGAGAGTTTTTCGGTGAGTCGGAGCCTAGACTGTGTTTGTTGTTGGACGAAAAATAACATTGGCTACAGACTGTAGGATATGTTTTTGTGGTATGTCTGGGAGCAGTGTTAGAAGCGATGTCGGAACAAAACGATAATCTGACACTGCCGTTGTACATGTGGAGCATGTTGGTCGTTAGCGGTGTAGTTTCTAGATAGAGAATATAGTATTGAGAAGACCGGCCGAGGCCGGAGTCGGTGGAGCTTTGCTGGCCGCGCATACATCCCGCTTGCCCAGTCGCTCGCCTTTCAGTTTGCAGTCTCTCTTTGCGATTCTCGCTTCTTCCCTTGGCTCGCTCATGCCCTTTCCCCTCTTCTGACCCATCTCTTCATTCCTGCTTCTTCCTGTATTTGTGGCACCTGCCTTTCATGCAACCCTCGATCTCTACAGATCTCGGTTCCTCTGTTGTCTCTACCTACCATCCTGGTTTATTTCTCCAGCTTCCCTTGTCCTCGACACATGGGCTTTCTGATTCTCGTCCCCCCACTGCTTCTGAACCTCCAAGGCGCAAGCTAACAAGACCATCCACCGCTCCCGCACGAGAAGAATCCACCTTACTGCCTTCTCTCCCTGTAGCAAAGGACTCTATCATGAATGACAGATGTGCAGAATCTGTCCATAATATACCACCTTTGGTTGATAGAAAAGGAATAGACAGTTTTCTACGTTCCCAGCCGAGTAATTCGTCTTACCACCATGACGTCCGTAGTGGACCATTAAATCTAGGTCGGTGGCCAAGTTTTCTTTACAACATAGTATATACTAAGGTTTACTTATGTAGGGCCTCTGCCCCCCCCGTACGAGTTCATGTCAGAGCAATCATCCCCTATTTTTCACACTCAAGAACCCCCCTTGAATGGGTATGTAGAGTATGACTGGGCAACTTTTATGACCGCATATGGCATGGGTAGATGGGATCCACATCGAACACCCACCCCACCTCGATCTACACAAACCATTGTAAGCAATGACCGACCAGCACCATTCTCAGATCCACCAACTTCCGTGCCATTCGCTTCTGATTCTACTACCCCTCAAACACTCCTCGAGATACCTTCAGATCAGTCACAGTATCCGCTGACGACGGCCCCACGATATCCCCCATTTACTGCAACACCCGATCAAGTCGATGGCTTCAATTCATCAGCTATCTCAACAAAGTTGTCTGTATCTCTAACACTACCTGAGATTATTACTGACATTCTTATCTTTTTGTCACCACAGCCTAAATATGCCTTCCAACTTCGCTTTTCCTCGTATGCGCAATTCGTTCTCCACAGTGACCACAACTTCAGCTCTAACAAATGATGCACCCGGCTCACTGTACTCTAATACCGAAGTTCAGACAACCGTTGCTACCATGCGGTGGGCGGCAGCACGTGTTGATATATCACCACTTGCCCTTCCCTCACCTGAACATGAGCTCACGGATCCAATGCGTGGGATAACTGCTGCCATTCCTGGTTCGCATCTTGAGAATGGTGACATCATCCAACATGACTTTCCTGCCACACCATGCAGTGCACGTAAGAGTCGTTTAGGTAGTTTCTGGGAGGGTACAACGGATGTTGATGACGGGGCGATCGGAGCAGTGCATAGCACGTCCCAAATGCGTCTAGCCACGTTCTCTGGTAGTCCATCGAATGGTCAAGGCTCAAATGGCCTCTCAACAGATCACGTTGATGGAGCAAATCAAGCCTATGCCGATACTGTGTCACACGAACTCTTGTTACGTCCCATCCCAGAAACGCCGCATAATAGACCTGACCCCAATTCCTTAGCAGGAGGCTTTCCTACAGAATTGAGTTCATCGCCACAAGCGTTTCTACCTTCTGATGGTACTTTGAGTCCTGATCTGACAGTACAGCCCGTTTCTCCACCCCTCCCGCCTTTATCTGTAACTTCTTCATCAACTGAGATTGGGGAAGCGACATCCCTTCCTCGAAGGGTGTGCTTGACACGACAGTCATCCTCTCCTCTTCCTGCCTCTACCTCACATGAGTTGCGATTGCCAGGGGGCAGAGTTGTATCTGATGGTATAGCAACAGTAAAAGTGGGGCATGCGGCAAAAGAGGAGCAGATGTTCTCCGACTTGGGCTATCTTGCGCCTCCTCCACCCCCTGATGAGTTAGAGCGCAGACGTGCACTGTACAAGTGAGTACTGAGGATATTCGACCAGTTGTTCTTACGAGTTGCCCATAATGTGGCTATAAAGGTTCAACATCTGGCATACAGCGCCTGATGTCAACTTTGATCGAATAGCTCATCTTGTAAAGCTGGTTTTCAATACGAAAGGTTCCTTGATATCCTTAATAGATGGACACGAACAGTAAGTTTTCTAACGTTGTGCCATGCCGTTCCCTTAGTGATCATTATCCCTTAGATGGTTCAAATCGGGTTGTGAGTACACGCCTAGAGTATTGTCGAACAATCTACTGAGAAGTAATTTCTAGGGGGAACCAAAGTTGACAACGCTCCGCGAATACATTCGTTTTGTGCACATGCAATTTTACAACGGTTAGTCTCAGAGCATAGATCCCTGTTTTTTATTTGTTCAACACTACAATTAATGTAGAGGAGATGAACCGCTGGTAGTGCTGGACACCTGTTCAGATTGGCGGTTTGCCAGAAATGTAGGACTCAACTTTCTTGTGAGAATTGATGCTCAGTTTCTTATTAGCCGCTGGTGACTGGCCAGCCTTATGTTCGTTTTTATGCTGGTGCGCCACTTCGGACGCATGATGGATTCAATATTGGCACGTACGTTGTCGGTCCATGAACAAGACTCTGCTGAATAAAACTCATTGATTATTAATAGACTGGCAATTTTCGATGATGCACCATGGAATGATTTTTCTCCGCGACAACGACACACTCTAAAGGAATTTGCGGTTAGTGGAGCGGCAGTAACTTAGTCTCGTCTCAATTTGTATGCTTTCAGGCTATCGTTATGCGTGAAATGGAGTTATGGCGTGACAAGGTAATGAAATACCCTTTTCAATCAAGTCTTTGTTGAATATGAGCAAAACAGATACAGTTGCGTATACGCGATAAAATACAGAGCTCGGTTAAGTTGATCATACACCTTATGAGAACCCGCATTAATAGAGAAATAGATGGAGCAATTCTCCAGGGAGTGTTTGGAAATTGACATGGAGAGCCAGAATCAAAACAAAGATGGGCGAGCTAGTGTCATGTCTGGCTCTTCAATGGATAAAGTTTATGATAATGCCGCCAAGCTGGTCAAACGCACACTTGACGTTGAGGGAGTAATTGTCATGGACATCTCGCATTGTGAAGTTCTCGAGTCGATGAGTACCGAGGGCACTGTATCGGTTACGATGCACCATGGTGACCCAGGAATGGAAATGACAAGACGGCAGTTATCAACGGAAGAATACAAAAGACTAACTTATTTCTTCAACAAATATCCAGATGGCAAGATATCAGAAGGGATTATACCAGATAGTTTTAGACCCTTCTTGCCAAAACATATCCAATATGCTTTAAGTAAGTTTTTGCAGGTGACACAAGAATTACTCTCACACCAATGTTAGCTGTGCCAATTTTCAATATTGATAAGAGACCTTTCGCATTGATCTGTGCTTACAATGTGTCTGATCATGGAAAGCAATTCGTGAGTTGCATCTGTTTTCTCCAAAGTTACTGACCCGCTTAATGTAAGCATAGCTTGAAGGACATGAGTTATCTTATCTCCGCGCAATAGGTTCATAATGTCCTTTCTTTACCTCAACAAGTTCTTATTAAAAATACAGGTGTTATCATCCTCTCTGCTGTCCTGAAACGGCGGATGACGCTCGCTGATAAAGCGAAAAGTCTCTTTATTTCTAAGTTCATATTATTTGTTGTTCCGAATCGCCTGAAACTAATAAATTCTGAAGCATCTCTCACGAACTTCGCACGCCCCTGCATGGCGTGCGTCTCTTTTTCAGCTCCGTATATTGCAGTCGCTAACTTTCATTTCAGATTCTGGCCGCTGCTGAGCTGCTGAGTGATAGTCCCCTCAATCACTCACAAGCATCGTTCTTGCAAACTGTCCAAGCGTGTGGAACCTCACTTGTCGAGACTGTCAACCATGTGTTGGACTTCACAAAACTTAGTGGCAATTCCAAGGCCGGAGGGGTTGAAAATGTCATTGTTCCAACTAAGTTTGTTTAACCTAGTCACGTGCAGTATTTCACCATAGCATGCTAACATCTCTATTCTTCTAGTGTGGATTTGATGCAACTAGTGGAAGAAGCTGTGGACGGATGCTGGGTTGGTCACCGTGCTCGTACAGACATTGTGGGAGGTTCCGGTATCGGAAGTGTATATTCCCCTCCTAAAGATAGTCCTGGATCGCCCCTAGCCACGAAGAAGCAGCATGTCGAGACGGTAGTCGATGTTGGACATCGTTCCAAGGCATGTTGCAAAACTGTGTATTTCTGATGTTCGCTGACTCGGCATATCGATGAAGGGTTGGCTGCTCAAATGCGAAAAAGGGGGAATCCGGCGCATCCTCATGAACCTTTTTGGAAACAGCTTGAAATTCACTAATGTATGCCTCAATATCTTTCAAAACGTAGTTGTTTAACTTTATCATTAGGAGGGGTTTGTCCACGTACAATTGCGCGAACTACCTCTTGCCACGGGTGACAATCCCGATAAGGTAAAAATTGAGCTGAATGTCATCGACACTGGAAAGGTATGTATCTCAAAATGTGTTAGCCAGCTTACTCAAATATTTACACTTTCCAGGGCATCAGCCAGAACTTTTTGAAGGTAAGAAATAATTAACGGCCTTCGAACGTATCCTGTGCTCAATTCGTCTTTTCAGAACCAGCTTTTCCATCCATTTTCTCAAGAAAATCCGCTGCAAACAGGAACGGGACTAGGACTGGCTATTGTCAGCAGCATCCTTGCCTCCGATAGTGTCAATGGCAAAATTGATGTGCGAAGTGAAGAGGGCGCTGGAACGGAGATCAAAGTCACATTTCTAGCCAACAAACCGGATGCTAGTGATGGTCTAGCACACGAAATGGTGTTCAAGAATGACAGTTATCCATTGCCTACAATTTCACTCGTTGGATTTGAGGACACTGAGCACAAAGGCGTTCAACTCATGAAGAATGTTCTGTTGACCTACCTACAAACATGGTGGAACTTCAAGATTGTGACTGGTCCAGAATATGGCGATGTGATTATTATCAATGATGACAGTACACCAGTGAAGCAGGCCACTGAAATACGTGATACTCGCCATTCATTTATTATCATGTCCTCAGCACGAGGGAATCCTACATTGATGTCCATTGCTTGTGAATACGAGCGCATAGGTGGCTTTTGCAGAGTATTGTATAAACCCGGAGGGCCTTTCCGATTATGGACTACTCTTAAACTTGCTGTACATGCGATCAAAATTGGTTCGAGAACAAGACAATCCCCTGATGTATTAACCGAGAACGGAACAACACACTCAGCATCAATGTCCGTGATACTAGACAAGGCTGGTACGAATCCAAACACTGGCCTTTCTCGTCGGAAATCGGAGGACTATAGACACAGGCCACGAAATTTCCAAAGGCGCCCCTCAATGACGCCTCGGTCTGCAACACCTCTTCCAATACACTCAATCAACTCGTTTAATTATGTTGCTCCATTCACTGAGCCAAGCAGAGCACATGAAGAAGTCAATGTGATCAATATCGGTTCGGGCGGGACCCTTCTAAAAGCATCCATCGCTACAGCAGATAGGCCGCTTCGTCGATATCGGATACTCGTCGTTGAGGATAATAGTATTCTCCGTAACCTCCTGTACGTGTGACAATTTGTTGCTAGGCTCATACATTCATCTCCGTGTATAGTATCAAATGGTTATCTAAAAAGGTCAGTTTATGCTTATCATCAGAACGATTGATATTTACATGTGCAGGATTATGATATTCGGGAGGCCGTCGATGGTCGCGATGGGGTAACAGTATTCAAGGACGAAGGACCATTCGAGTATGTTCTCTCCCTGTATCTCATCTAAAGATTCCAATAAATCTTTCCACAACAGCGTCGTCCTCTTAGATCTATCGATGCCGATACTGGATGGTAAGGCAACTGAATTAGAAAAGACATGGTTATGTTCATCAGGCAATGCAGGTATCGCTGCAACAGCAGAAATACGCGAACTTGAGTGCAAACGAGAACAACACTCATACTTTGAAAGTCATCGTACGCGTATACTAGCCTTGACTGGTATGTCCTCACTCGAGGACAAGCGGCGAGCCTTTGATGCAGGAGTAGACGGCTAGTACGTATCTTATGTCACTATCTCACGAAGTTGTAATAACCTTACATATCAATTAGCCTCGTCAAGCCAGTAGCTTTTAAGACGCTTGATGAGATGTTCCATCAGCTGGGAATCTCATGAGCCAGCCTGGCAAGATTTCTACAGATCCAGGAAGGTTGAACCCTACCACATTCATTCCCATTTTCGTCATTGACATAGTTTTTTTTTATCATATTGAGACTAGCTTCTCTCTCTTGTTCATGCCTTTACTTTTTGACTTCGCTCATTCCTCCTTCCTCTCATACATCATTACACTGGTTGTTTCTCCTGTTCAATCGTTTTACCTTACTGACTCATTGTAGCGAAATAGCCTGGCCATGAACTGTGTCCCTAGAAGTATCTATAATCCATTGTACCTGTTCTTGATATTTGTATACATCATGCCCGCCGGCGAGATCCACTGGCTGTAAATATATGTACATTTGACTGCTTAGTTTTTGGCCATCTCTTGTATATGAGTGCAGATATAGCATTTTCAGTCTAATATACACAAAGATGGTCAATACAACTAGATCTACATCGTCCTCCAAGGCTGATGTTCAGCTCTCTAGCTGAAAAGGTTTTAAGCGGGGGTCTCCGCTAAGCTTTGTTGTCTGTGTTCGTTAAGGAGACGATCTAGGGTCTCCCTTTGTCCTACTTCGAGCACACCTGATTGGATGCCTGAGTGATAGACACGGAGCAGAGAATCGACATCATCCATTGATTGTGTGCGGACATCAGCAAGCTCCTTGATCTTGGCGGTAGCATCCTTAATCTGACACAATGACATCAGTATCGACCTCTTAGCAATGAAACCCCAGACAGGAGATGACTAACTTGTTCGTCCGTCAGCTTAAGACCAAGTTGTTCCACACGAGACTTGACGGCATTCCATCCAGTAAGACGGTGGCTAGAGGAAACTTGAGCTGATGCTAGGGGATTGGGGTCGTAATGCCATAGGTGGGCACATACCCAATGGATACATAGCGGGTCAGACCAAAATCTTCCGGCTTGAGGATCTCATAGGTACTAGGGTTGTTGAGGATAGCCTTGGCATGAATGCCTGCCTTGTGAGTAAAGGCACAGTAGCCGCTGGAAAAAAGTGTAGTTAGACAAGTGAACGTAAGAAAAAGAGGAAAAAAAGATGGGACAAACGTGATAGGGTTCATGAAGGGTACGTTGACTCCCACAGCCTCAGCTACCAAGTTTTCAATCTCACGGAGCATTGACAAGTTGTACTTGTTCTTGACGTACTCTGGATCGGCAGCATAGAGGCAAGCGACAAGGCCCCCAAGAGGTGTGATGCCAACACGTTCACCAATACCTAAGATGGCTACAGGTACTTATGTCAGTAGCTGGGGCTACATATCTAACATGGCTTATGACTGACAGGTATCGATGTGTGTTGCACCTGCTTCGAGGGCACAATAAGCGTTGGCGATAGCTAATATATGCATGAATGATTACACGATCAAAGGAGACGTGAAAATTTTACCCATTCCAGTATCGTTGTGGAGGTGAACTTCAATATCGCAACCAACGACACCTCTAAGGGTTCGGACGAGGTCATAGACTTGACGAGGGTTGGCACAACCAACAGTATCAGCAATACCAACACGGTTAACGCCAATTTTGTCTACCGCCTGGTAGATTGAGAGGAGGTCGACCAAGTCGGAACGGAAAGAGTCTTCTGAGGAGAAGCGAACTTCAATATTCTTGGACTTGACGAAATTGATAACTTCAATAGCGGTCTTGGTGATGTACGTCATGTCCTTCCCGTGCGAAAATTCCCTCAAGAATGAAGAAGTGCCGATCACAACATCGACGCCGTCAACACCTATCAATAGGAGATGTATCACTAAATAACGAGGAAATGGAGTGGGGTAAATCTGTGTTCACCAGTCTCCACAGCGATCCTGGCATCGTCCATGTGACACCGTATGTGTGTGAGGATTTTGGCCTTCAAACCGAGCTTGCAAATTGCCTCGCAGTCCAAGCGAGATTGCTCGGATGCAGCGGGGGAGGTGAGCTCAATGTACTCTACACCAAAGGCATCAAGAGCCTTGGCAATAGCAATTTTGGTTTTGGTATCAAAGAAAGCATTGGCGAATTGCTCTCCCTCTAGCATGCCATATGAGTCATACAGAGATTCCTTTCATGATGATCGTATACAAACCTCGGAGGGTGCTCTCTATAATGTTAAAGTTGGAAATATTGGACAGAAAATCAGCAGCGCGAGGCGCATATGGGTTGCGCCGTCTCTGCTCAAGATAATTGCTCATGCCATTGGAACGCGTAGTACCTCGCTTTCCGTTAGATGCGCCATTTGTATCATTGGAGCCGTTTGTGAGTGGTACAGAGACCATCTCATTCTTGTCAGCTGGTATATTGTCGCCGTTGGTGTGGGGACACATAGTTAGATTTGGATAAAAGATTCAGAGGAGATGGAATGTCAGTGACGGTTTGGAAAGCGAAAAGGATTGTAAGATATCTGTAAAATTTCCGAGTCATTTTCATTGGAGATTAACGAAGATGACATCACGTGCATCAAATCAATACGATTTCGGCCGGTCGCCCAGTGAAACTAGCATCAAACGAATACTTGCATTGCCCTTAAGGACCCTACCGAGATACTTATTTACATTTAAATCACTCTTCTTTCGCAACGAGTTTCGTTATGCACACTTTCACAGTTACGATCGCAGTATGCCATTGCACATTTGCGACACTTGTAATGGCCCCTGTACCCACATACGGAACAAAACACTCGGGGCGGATAAGGTGACGAAGAAACAACGGCAGTCAAGTACGTTGGCACTTCCGCGTTGAGAGTGGCTATGTTCTGGTCATGTGCATGAAAATCAGTTTTTGCGTTCCGTATACTCCTCAGACGTACGGATTCTTCTATCCAAGTTGAAAGATTCTTCCGATATAGAAGTGCAGTTCGCACATTCATCGTCGACTTTTTCTTCTTAGCTGCCGGAGAGTTACCTTTTATTTTGAGGTTGCGTTTGTCAGATATTGTTTGGCGTGCACGACCCTTGGCATTCCGACCACCTTCATCATCGTCTTCATAGGGAAGGAGCGTCGGTTCAGTATAGTTTGAGTACTTGAAGATATAGCATATAGATGGTACCTGATGCCACACTGTACGGAGCGTTAGGCCGAACTTACCTCGAGTTCCTCCAAGTGACGTTTTGTTCGTTTAGCAATGACTTCGGGTGCAAGAGGGCGAATGAGTCCAGATTGAGCCTGTCGTCGAGCATCTAGGAAAAGTCTATTGGGGTGTATGTTATTAGATAGTAATTGAGCTGCATACGCTGTTCCCTGGCCTTGGGGGCCATCGGAGGTTAACGTGAGTTGTGGTTAGGGTTCGGTGATTTGTCGAGGGCAAGCACGCAATCAAGGTCAATGTTATTGTCGTCGGATACCATACTATCTCTACGCGTTCCAGCTCTTATTTTGCCTAATCACTGACTACAGATGTCATCTCCCACTATTCCTCTCAAAAATGCACATCACGACTTGCCTACTCCGGAGCCTGAATCACCAATGAGACCTCGCAAGCCCTACAGATTTTCGACGTTATGTGCTACCGTCGAAAATCCTAGCATGAAGGATCAGTATGGCAGCAGCTCCGTACCAATATATCAAACTGCCACTTTCAAGGGCATGGGTAATGAATATGACTATACCAGGAGCGGGAATCCTACAAGAAGCCATCTAGGTATGAAGGCTCTTCCCGCCTGTCACCCCCACTTCTGAGCATCTTTCCAGAACATCATATTGCTAAAATTTCCTCAGCTGCCCACGCATTTGCTGTATCATCTGGCATGGCAGCACTAGATATCATCTTGCGTTTGTTGAAGCCTGGTGATGAAATAATTGCAGGGGATGATTTATACGGTGGCACTAATCGCCTCCTTGCATATATTCGGACACATGTTGGTGTGATAGTGCATCACGTCGATACCACGGACCCTACCACTCTTCGGCCTTACATCCATCCCACCAAAACAGCCATGGTACTCTTGGAGTCACCAACGAACCCTCTCTTGAAGATCGTAGATTTGGCGACGATCAGCAGGGACGTGAAAGAGCGTGCTCCGAACGCGATAGTTGTCGTGGATAATACCATGATGAGTCCATATCTGCAAAGGCCCCTAGAACATGGAGCGGATATCGTGTATGATAGTGCAACGAAGTATCTGAGCGGCCATCACGACCTCATGGCAGGGGTCGTGGTTTGCAATAGAGCTGACTTGGCCAAGGTAATCTATTACCATATCCCCACTGTCATGTCGCTCATACGTGCTTTCAGCAATTGGCATTCACGATTAACGCAGTTGGGAATGCTTTGACTCCAATTGATTCTTTTCTTTTGCTTCGTGGAATCAAGACCCTTGCGTTACGTATGGATAGACAACAAGCCACTGCACAACTTGTTGCAGAATACCTGGATTCTCTCGGCTTCATAGTACATTATCCCGGACTGCCCAGTCATCCTGGGAAAGAAATACACGATAGAATTGCAGATGGACCTGGAGCTGTCTTGAGTTTTGAAACAGGTGACAAGGAATCAAGTGAAAGGATTGTTGGTGGAACGAGACTTTGGGGGATAAGCGTCAGTTTTGGTTGTGTAAACAGTCTCATCAGTATGCCTTGCGTCATGTCGTACGTGCCTTAATCTTCTTCCTGCCCATTACGCTCAGCTGTTATATTCAGGCACGCATCCATCGATCCAGCTACCCGCGCAGCTCGTGGGCTGCCTGAAGACCTCATTCGCCTGTGTGTGGGAATTGAGGACCCTTTTGATCTTCTTGATGACCTTGAACGTGCGCTGATCGACGCAGGTGCAATCACACATAATATCTTAGCGAATAAATATGTCCGCTCAACGGGAGCGGCGGCAGGGGAAGTAATTGCTAAGGCTGTTGAAAAGCTTACTCGGGATGACCAACAACAAAACCAAAGGGAATGGCTCATCAGTGCGCCAGGTAAAGTCATTTTATTCGGCGAGCATGCGGTAGTACATGGTGTGGTAAGTCAAGATAATTATTGCAAACCCAGGGGCATTCGAAGCCTCTACCTTTGCCATTCTTGGGTCTGATGGATTTAACCGCTTCTAAGAGATCGTTACTTTTCTTTCAACTGTATGAGATAGAACGTGCCAGAACTGAATCTCATTTACCTATTGTAGACCGCGATTGCAGCGTCGGTAGATCTCCGATGCTATGGTCTTGCGACTCCCAGAGATGATGGGAAACTTTCAGTTCATTTGCATGATATCAACAACTTCTATCACGAGTGGGACATTGATTCATTGCCTTGGTCCGCTGTTACCCCCCTGCCAGCGGGCGGAGAGCACCCGGAGGAGCTAGATCAAGCCCTTATCGATGAACTCAACAACAAGGTGCTTAATGCACTTGATACGGAGGAGAGGCAAGCCCATGCAGCCTCTCTTGCCTTCTTGTACATCTACATGAAATTGGCTACACTGGACAGCCGGTAGGTTGCGCCTCTTTTGATGGTTAGCCACTGTATTGAGGCTGGCTATAGGCCTGCATTAGACTTTACTGCTCGTGCCACTCTTCCTGTCGGGGCTGGACTTGGCTCTTCTGCCTCGTTTTCAACGTGCACAGCTACTGCTTTACTTCTCCTCCATGGTCGGAT
The DNA here is from genome assembly GCA_002554575.1 of Amanita thiersii Skay4041. NCBI lineage: Eukaryota > Fungi > Basidiomycota > Agaricomycetes > Agaricales > Amanitaceae > Amanita > Amanita thiersii. The sequence goes on from KZ301975.1 coordinate 200,426, forward strand.
CAAGTTGCCCTCCCTTCCGGCACCATCTAATCCCACTTGTGGCCATGTTCACGTATCTCATCAGGGCCGGAGGGCGATACCATCTACCATTGCTGAAGAGGTCAATAGATGGGCATTCGTAGCAGAAAAGATCCTCCACGGGAATCCAAGCGGTGTTGACAATAGTGTCGCTGTGTTCGGTGGTGCATTGACGTACACCCGAGCTGGAGTTGGTCGAAAGGGCGGCATGGAACCGATTCAAGGGCACGTCCATTTTCCGCCATCTGCATCCTTAGCAGTGTTCTTATTCCTGTATCAGGTTCAAGTCCCTCAAATTCTTGCTGACTAATTCAAAAATTCCAAGGGATACAAAGAAGCTGGTTGCGGGAGTTGGTGAAAAAAAGAAGAGGGTCAGTTAACTGAAATCACAGATATGTCCGTTTGTTCTCAAATGCAATTTAGGAACCAGAACTTGTTGGAAAAATCCTTGAGTCTGTCCAGAGTATTAGTGATGAGGCCCGGAGGGCACTTGCGGATCCTGAATTGCCCCGTGAATCACTTTTATCCGCTCTGTCGGTGAGTGTTTGCAGTGATTCTCGTTCAATGAACGAGCTTGCGAACTTTCTCAGGCCCTCATCAATGAAAATCACGCCCACCTTGTCACTCTTGGTGTGTCACATCCGTCTCTCGAAGCTATTCGAGAGTCCACGGCTGATCCGTACGGTTTGAGTACCAAGCTGACTGGAGCCGGCGGAGGAGGATGCGCTGTTACCCTGATTCCAGATGGTAATTTCTCGTCTCCCCGTTTGTTCATTTTGTTATGACCCGAAGACTAATATGCATTTTTCCCTCCTTTTTCTCATTAGATTTCAGCAAGGAGCAGCTTCAGGATCTGATCGGTGATCTGATTCGCAAGAACTTCGACCCATATCTTACATCGATTGGTGGAAGTGGGCTTGGAATCTTGTCACCCTATAATGCACAGCTTAGATTGGCACCTTCTCACGTGCCAAAGGACCAGACCGGCCAGACCACGCCTCCAGAAACACCCCACCTGCCAAACACTAGCTCTCCCCCCAATGCAACAAGTGCCGCACAAGATCTGGGAGGATTACGTATCTCGTTTGAGACTGCTCGGTTTGAAGAGCTTGCTGATTGGGCGAATAACCTTGGTCGCTGGTTGTACGTTTGAGGCGTAATAATTCCTTCTGATGGTTTTGGGGGGGAGGGATGTACCGATATAGCTCTCCTCCATACATAGTTTGGCTTGGAAAACTAACAATTTGTATACTACAATATTACATCTATACCGTCACGTCCAAGCATTAGGCAGACTGGAAAATAAGGAATATTGTCAATAAGATGCGGACGCCTCAAACTTCCGCGTAAAGAGGCTTTTATTAATCAAGTACCCTTCATTAGGCTTATTACTCTCTTTCTGATTTTAAGTCGACAACCCCAGCTATTTTAGGGGTATTGCATTGACGTCACCATCACCGAGAGTTGCCTATTCTCTGGACCTGATCTGCAAACTCAATCTCCAAGTTGCTGTATCTGGCTCATACACGATCAACTGCTCCCAAGTTATAGGATAGAGATTTAGGATACACCGAGCAAGAGCATATTACATAGTGGAACTACATGTATGATATGTATACAATAATCTAGAAATAACAAAATCAGACGGGTATGACCGGGGTTTAACTCCCTCCATTTTAGGTTGTACTGAATGCCATGGAACTCTTAAGATCAAGTAAGGACACGAGCGCACTGAATGCAATGTGAGCAAGAGGGCATCTAGGAGATTTTTTAAAAACACAAACTGACTTTATTCGGCATCAGATACGTCTGATTCGTCAGCAAAGGGGATTTCCTTTGGCCGGAGGTTCACGACCAAAGTTTCTTTGATTTCCAGATGCTTTACGCCAAAGTAGCGTTGCGACTCAAAGCTCCAACTGTAAATTGACGTTGAATTTTTATATCTAGCAGGGCAATCTGTGGGCAACTTACTTTACATTCCCAACTAGCCAAGACTCTAGTCCTTGCATGATTCTGAGCACTTGAGAGTCTATAGTTGGACCCCAAGAGGGCATAGTGGCTTTTGCGGCAAGGAAGTTATCCATCAGACCCTGAGAATATTCGCCGATGAAGTCTGAGGCGCTCTGTAGGCTGAACTGGTACTCCTTCATGAGTACTGTCACTACATTGTTGCCGTGATGGCCCTTTGCTTGTTCCATGTCGTATGAGTAGACGTCCTATTGTAAACCCCATATCTCAGATGAGTGCTAGCTTGAATGAATCAATATATTGACTTACGTTTGCCCAACAAACGAGATCGCAAGCATTTAGCCACGCTTGCTTGAAGATAGGGTGGTTGAAGACCTCGTCTGGTAGATCTGTTCCTTGTGCATACTCTATGAGAGCGAAGCAGCACAAGACAGCGCTATTGTGACGGCGGAGTTGGATGTAAGAGTTTGTGTCTAACACGATGTCCTGTTCTCGCAGCTCTGCCTCCTTTCCGACAGCGTATGTGTAAGCTACACATTGCTCATAAAAGCGTTTTGTTGCGTTAGGACCTGCAAGGCGTAAGAAACGCTTTCGGAAGCTGACAGTGACATTTCTATGAGCTCTGGGATCCAAATATGAGGAAGGATGTACTTACTCTTTCGTTATTCTAGCCAGGATGGAGCCATCGTCCCAATCTGCATCTTGAAGGGCAGATCGGAAGGTATTAAGAATAACATGAGCATCAGCTCCGTTCATGTCGTCACTGAGTTCATCAATAACGAACAGCAGGTTTACCTGTCGGTAGCGATTAGGCCAGGAAGCAGACGCGATAGGAAATGACAAACTTACAAAGTCACAAGCGGTCCTAAACTGTTCGTACCCGGCATAGGAGTAGGTATGGGAAACGAGCAATTCATTGTGTCCTTGGACAAAGAAAGCGCGTTTTCTGTCTGTAAAGACATCGAAGCTATTAATCCACGCTCGTGATTCGGCGCTGGCATCCACGTAGTATGGATTAGTAGAACCCTTAAATGGGCACTGACTCTTGAGGTCTGGGAGGACAAAACGACGAGAAATGGGAGACATATGTGTAGAGATGAGGTGGGAGAATGGATGAGGATGGGTGAACCCGAGGTATGAGAGGACGGTTTTTATAGTCAAAAAAAAAAAAAAATATGGCAGACTACATAGCAGTTAGTCAGAGGGAGGATGTGTTGATTACAGGCGTCCCGATTTCATCTGAATTGGGAGAGAGTGGCGACATTGGAATCTGGAGATTTTTTGGGGGGGGGGGGGGTTCATCGACGTAATTCCGATGCGCCAGATCCACTTCCGATTTCGTCTCGTACCTGAAGCATGCATATTTCGGTATTTCTCTTACCACTTTTGGCTTTCTAACTGTACTACAATCAGTAAACCGGTTCGTTCCCTCCCTCTCGCCCTCTCCTCTCCCCTCACTCGCCCGCTGTGCCATTCCGTCAAACTCTTGAACCTCCCCGTACCACCGCTCTTGCCCGCGCTCGTCTGAAATGTCCGAGTCATTCGGCGTTACTTTCATCTTCCCCAATGTTTCCGGAACCATAAAGCGGTCCGATGTTCCACCACTTACCGTCGGATTCGAGCTAGTCTCTTTCTGCCTTGAAACCCAACAAACCTATGCCCTCCCCCTGTCCTTGACATGTAACTTTAACTAATCGGAAATGAACTGCACAAATCCTTTGTAACCGAAAAAATTTCCCATTCGGCTTGCACCTTTCCTTATCGCAAGCTCCGATCCCTTGTCTTCAAAGAAAAGAAATTGTAACTGTCAGAGAAACTGATTATACTGCGTACTACCGAGGCAATCTCATCGACTGCATCCGAGGAGTTGTTACCTGTAAAATCATGATTAAACTTGTTGCTGTGGGACCACGTTCAGCTACTCCAAACTTTCCTCAGTTCGTTGACTTCCTTTGCCCACGGAACAAGTTCCAAGACTACTGTACAGACTCGGGGCAAATAAATCTCCAACACTCTCCCTTTGAGTAGCCGGCCACGTGTATGATTGGCATTGTATTTGGGGGCCATCATAGTCATGTCAAGCTTCCGCTCGCCCCCTTGTATGAATTAAAATAGGTAGCATTCTCATTCCGCGCATTATGAAGCACTCGATTACTATCTCAGTCGGCCACCATGGTGTCATACTTAAACATGGACAGGTTTCATATCATTTCTACCATCGCGGAAACCATGATCTCGTATTTGCGGGTACCGCGGAGGTCGCTATATCCAAACAAATCTCCTAGTTGGGCTGGCTTACAAAACGCCACCAAGTCGGAGCGCAACACCAGCAGAGTGCTCATTACTGATCACAAGGGCGGCGCTTCTGCACGCATTTAGTAGTTCACTGCTCAAGAAAACATAACACAAGGCAAAGCTTATCGCAAAGTAAACAAAGCAATCATCTTGAAATCAATTTATAAGCATCCTTGTTTGCTCACATGGTTCACACACACCCAAGATACTGATGGACAATGTTTACAAGACGAATTCTGCTTCCCGATTTAGGACAGAAATGCTGCCAGGTTCATCAGCCCTCATAACAAGCGAGAGATATTTCTACATCATATCGTTATCACCTGAAATATATTCTATTACAGATCTGTCCAGTTCGGAAGGTGACAGAAGGAGTAATGTCTGTGCAAGACGCCGTCTTTTTCCACGTCCTGTCAACACAGAGAGGGGTAAAGGCTTTATCTCCCCTTCTCGGCGAATACGCGAAGATGACTAGGGTGTTTGAAATTGACTCATGTGCACACCTTGGGATGTCGGCTAATTTACTGGAATGAGCTTCAAGCACGTTCAACGTCATGGTGCAGTGCCTTTGTGCACTGACGAAAGCTTAATCAAGGTGAAGGGAGATAGTCTGGTATCGCATTTTTATTGGCCCAAGTATGTATGGAGTTGGTTCAGTGATGTTCCGGCGGTCGCAGTCCCCCAGAAATGTCAACCTGGTTATTGAGTGGAGATCACGAAGACTTGGCTACTACTGGTTCGACACGAGGATTGCCAAATTCATGCAACACGACCAGACACGGGAATTACTAAACCATTGTACTGTAGTCCATTAAGTTGGTGCACAAAGATTGGATCGCGCCTGACATATCGATTGTAATCGAAGGGGACCCTTGTTAAAGCAGAATACCGAAAGAAGGAAAAGCTAAGATGTAAGGGGTCTTCACCACAATTTCAGAAGCATATTCGGTAACTGGCATAGCGTCCGCTCGTTTCACTCGGTCTGGTAATTTTGACGACTTGTCCTCGGCGAAGGCCGTAATAACGGGCCACAGGGTCTGCTAGCTGTATTCGTGGCAGCTGAGTCTCCTTCAGACGACTGATATGATGGAGTTGAACTTGGACGCCAAGGCCAAACAAAAATTATTACGCACTATTTTTCAAGAAGCAGTTTCTTTTCCTCTGGTGTGAGAACGTCATGCCGAGGTACAAGTGTATGGTGAGTAATGTTCACAAGTAGATCAGATTCTGAGAATTCTTCTAGCCGATACGTTTGGGCCATTGCCACAATAACCTTTTCCATGCAGGGTACGTAAGAAATTATTGAGCGACGAGATGGTCACAGCCTTACTTTGCGTGCGGAGGGCGTCATATTACCTGGGAAGACGATGATGCCTCGCTGAATATTATGTTGATCGAGGATGCCCAGCATTCTATAGGATAATTTAGTAGCGAATACAACAAGACACTAATGTTGGCGTACTTTCGCATTGTCTTCACACCAACACTTTTCTCTTCTGAAAAGTAAACAAATATTTGGTCCGTTGGATCGTTTCTTGAACTCGTGAAGAAGTTCATTCGCCCCCGACTAGATATGCATAAGTTGAACAATAGTGTATCAAGTTTTAGCATTGCTTACTCGACTACACTATGAGTAGCATAGTGTTCACGGAAATGATGTAGATCCATGTTTATCTCCTCATCCGACACAAGATAGCCCTGTCATTAGATAGATGTAGAATGGTGAATAAGCCTCCTGTAATGCACACAAACCCTGTCTCTGACGAGTTCATGGATAGTCCTGTTCACTTTCCACAATTTTGCGGTCTCGTCGACTTCGGCCATGGAATGATTGGGTGTCCAAGAGTGAAATATTTCAAACTCCGACAGGTCACTCCCAGCGCGACCTGATGTGAGGCGAACAATGCCGCCTCAGCCAAGTACAAGTAATGGAGCAGCACCAGTAGCCACGTTTGCGCTCGCAAACTCGATGATGGTAGTATTGAAGTGAAATCTGAGAGAGATAGTACTCATCATTCTTTAGGGCAGAATGAAGCCTGCTAAAATTTTCAAGGGGGCTGTTGAACCGCCACCACCACCGACGCCTGGAAGCTACGGACAACGACCCTCAAATTCGACAAGTCGCCATATAACGGGTATCAGCTTCGATGATAGAGGTGACCAGATAGTCACTGCTGCTGAGGATGAAACGTTCCGTTTATACAATTGCAAAACCGGCAAGCGAGTTACCAGGCATTTTCCTATTCTCGGTATATTAACACTCAACGTAGGTCTCTCAAGACCTTGTTGTCAAAGAAGTATGGTGTAGATCTCCCAAGATTCACACACAAGAATACAGCAATATTGCACGCGTCTACCAAGGAAGACGACACGATTCGTTATCACTCATTACACGACAACAAGTATCTACAATATTTCAAAGGGCACAAGGGTAGAGTTATCTCCCTTGAGATGTCTCCTGTAGACGATGGTTTCATGTCGGGTTCTATGGATAAGACCGTTCGATTGTGGGACTTGCGCACACCAGCCTGCAGAGGTCTGCTGACAGTTCCATCCGTTCCGATTATCGCGTACGATGCTACTGGTGTCGTCTTTGCTGTTGCCGTCAATCACTACTCCCGCATATTGTTGTATGATCAGGCTAATTTCGATAAAGCCCCCTTTCTCGTCATAACACTCGAAGATCCGACTCTTGCGCGAGTCAGCTATCCACCACGGCCAATATACATGACATCGATGTCCTTCTCTTCAAATGGGAAATATCTCTTGGTTGGGTGCTCTGGTGATGCGCATTATGTCGTTGACGCGTTCGAGGGTCATCTTCTTGCGAAACTTGAAGGACATATTGGCTTAGAACGACGCTCCTTGAGTTCTCCGCCTTCGATAGAGCCTTCAAAAGGTAGTAGTGGAGAGGAAGTAAGTTGGACACCGGATAGCAAATATGTTGTTGGGGGAAGTCTTGATGGAAAGATTCTGATATGGGATGTGCAAAACCTTCCGACTCGCTCTGGGGAAGTTGATTTGAAAGTGCCACCATTACAAGTTCAGCCATTAGCAGCGCTTGATGGGCACCCGGGGCCCTCAAGATGTGTACGATTCAATCCAAGGTTTGCGATGATGTGCAGCGCTGGTGCTGAACTGGTGCGTGCGTCTACCGTGGCTACTGATCATGTATTAACAGCATGAAAGGCCTTTTGGCTACCAGACCCCAGTGGAGATGCAGAGGAAATCGCCAGAGATCTTCTAAAAAAGAAAGTGGCCCTATAACATTACCGCCTAATTTGCAACCCATCAGATTCATTATGGCTTGCTTGATAGTTGTCGAGTTCCGGTGATTGCTACAACAGTAAAATGTATCAAATCTGTCACGAGTATTGCGTGCATGTTTTGTTACAGCTTTAGTCAGTCTGTGTTAACAGTGCGCCCTGGAGCACAAACTACCTGTGAATGTGCGATATATTAATCAGCTTTGAGTACAAGAATAGAACGGTCGATTAGCCAGGTGAGTCACACACTGATACTGACACTGATGCCTTCACTGTCGCCGATGTTCAAGGATAAAAGATCCAAGTCAAGTGCCTCTTTCTCCGTTGATGTTCTGGATTTCGCCCATCGGACACTCCGGGGTGGGGCGTTCAAGATCGTCAACTGAGATATTGTTGCATTTATTGGCGGGGCCGTTGTCCGATTTGTTCCGGGCGACCCGAAGGTACGAATGCCATAGTGGGTTCTACGTCATGTCTCGAGCCGTCAATTTTGCACGTGACCTGTCCCTCCTAACGAACGTGGCAGCTCACTTTCTCTTACTACTGCCAAAACTTATCCCAGCCAATATCCACAAAATGCAACTTCAACGGCTCATTGGCGCCATTCTCTCAGCAAGCGCCCTCTTCTCGCTGGCTGCTGCAGGTGAGCCAGCTAAATCACTATTGTACTATTGTTTGATCACCGTATCCACACACGCTACCACTTGTAGGAGACGCGGTTGAAGCGGAAGTAATTGCTAGTGCTGAGTTCCCCGAGTCCAATGCCTTTGGTCGTATGTGGCTGTTTCCACTCCACCGCACCTCCTGACTTGTCGGGCCTTCGCTAGATGTGGTGAACGGGGAGAAAAATTCCATGACAGTCATTGTTCAGAATAAGTCTGACAAGAACGTGACTCTGGATAATATAGCTGCATCTCTACTCATCCCGGAGACTGACAAACTGGTCAAGAATGTATGTGCCTCCTAAGCATCGCGTGAGATGCGCTCATCAAGGCATCACAGCTTACAGCTTTAAAACTTGGGATCCCGTTGGTTCAAAACGTGACTCTCCGTATTCCATATACGTTCTACAGCGAGTAAGTACTCGTCAAATATATTAGCCTACATGTATTTGACATCTGGCACACAGGTTCAAGGTATCCCAGGTCTGCTATGTTTAATAAACTAATCCTGACCCTTCTCTAGCCGGGGGATCTTCGACTCAACGTCTGGTTGGAACATACCACCGATGTATGTCCTCCTATGATGCAGTGTGTTACTTATCACATTTCAACAAATAGGATACCAAACATCGCGTGTCCGCGTATGACTCTGTTGTGCAAGTCATTGAACCGCAGATGTCTATATTTGACATGAAGTTGTATGTGTTTATTGGTTGTCATCTATATGTGAAAGCCTTTACCCACGAATTTTTGTTTAGGCTCACAACGTACCTTATTGTTTTGGGGGTGATTGGAGGCCTTGGGTATTACACCTACCTTACACTGCTTCCTCAACCGAAAAAGCGGTCCAAACCAGCGACGTCAATCAGTGCACCTGTTGGGACTGTGACAGCAAGCGGTGCGGGAGGCTATCAGGAAGAGTGGATTCCTGAACACCATCTCAAGAAGAATAAGTTGACTAAGAGGCAAGGTGGAGCAGTGAGCGGTACGAGTGGGGATGAGCTGAGTCCAAGTGAGACGAGTGGGACAGAAGGCAGGAGGAGGAAAGGGAAGAAATAAGGGGTTACAGGGCGACATCAAAATGACAAGGTGGAGACCTTTCGTATTGGGGGGTCTGACTATGAATGCTGTACAAGCTCACAGCAGTAGTACCTGTCAGATATCTGTCTATCTATCTAATGGTGGTTAATGATGATCAACTCTGCGTTTATTTGTACATATTTGTATCCTGCATCACAAGTTGATGGGGACTACTTTATTGGACGCCTGATACTCTCATCCCTTCTCCAGTCCCTTTTCTCCCTTCCTCTTTTTCTTCATCTCAGCCCTCCCTCTCCTTCTCTTTCATTGCTGTACACGAAAAATGGCGGCCAGGGTGCGTCTTCTATCCCCCTCTCACCGTACTCTCTTCCTCCAATCCCTATCATCACCATCTAACTCCGCACCCGTTAGGCCCAATTCTTGAGAGAATACAAGCTTGTTGTTGTCGGTGGAGGAGGTAAGAAATAGTTATTACCTAGCACTTCATGTCTGACTAGTTAACATTCCTAGGTGTTGGAAAGTCTGCCTTGACTATCCAGTTCATTCAGAGCCACTTTGTTGACGAATATGACCCAACTATCGAAGGCGAGTTCTAATAGCTCCTTATACGCGCCAAATATTAATCATTAACCCTTAGACTCATACCGAAAGCAGTGCGTGATTGACGATGAAGTCGCGCTACTTGATGTTCTCGATACTGCAGGTCAAGAAGAGTACGGGTGCGTGTTTTACACATTTGCCATTACGTATCTTCATTACAACATGCCGAGTTATGCAAAATTTACTTGTGCTGTCCCTGTTTTTGGTGTTTTTTTTTTTTTTTACTTATTTCAATTGGAATTTGTAACATTCTCAGACCAATACTGATGGCTTTATTTGGCGCGTTTTTTTAGCGCGATGCGAGAGCAATACATGCGAACTGGAGAAGGCTTCTTACTCGTGTATTCTATCACTTCTCGTGACTCGTTTGAGGAAATCAGTATCTTCCATCAACAAATTCTCCGTGTGAAAGACCAAGATTCATTCCCAGTAATTGTTGTCGCCAACAAGTGTGATCTGGAATACGAACGTCAAGTCGGCATGAATGGTTTGTATGCTTTACCCAATTTTGCTTGGTTACCTCCCTGATGGAGTGTCAACAGAGGGTCGTGACCTGGCCAAGCACTTTGGGTGCAAGTTCATCGAAACGTCAGCTAAGCAGCGGATCAACGTCGACGAGGCTTTCACCAACCTTGTTCGTGAGATACGTAGATACAATAGGGTTTGTTTGAATCTGACTGTTAAACATATGGGCTGTATTAATATGAGTGTACTTAGGAACAGCAAACCGGCCGGCCCGCTCTTTCCGGGTCAGGCGGTGGGGCAGCTGGTGGATATGGTTCGAATACCCAGCCTGATGATACCAACTCAGGTTGCTGTGGAGGCTGCATTATTCTTTAAACTGTTGGAAAATTTTCTTTATTATTTTCAACTAGTTCTTCCGGGATACCCTCACTGCGTAGTCCCGTCCACTATGACATGGTCTAATATGCTGTATCTCTCTCTGTTTGCCTGGCCTATCTGCCGTTATTCATGTTCCCCCTCCAATCATCTCTTACACCCGAAAAGACTTCTTTACTCTCCCATTCTCTACAGGAAGACTTGGAGTTGTTAAATGTATATATACTGCAGTTACATCATCTATACTCCATTCCATGTCTATGTTTCGACTTTTTTGGAACTAGACTTGATAGAATACAAATGTAGCGACAATAGGATCTGCGAAAATCAAAATTTCTCATAAAACCAGTATTCTATAGGCGAGCTCCTGGGTTGCTCAAATTTTCAGCTTGTAACAGTGTTAGCACTGTGTGAGGCAAAATCGGTCAAATGAGCTACTTACTTTGTGGCATCTCCACATCTTCATTGTTGACGATTCTTATAGAGTCAATGCCGAGTTCATATTTTCCCGCAGAACCACTATTACCACCCAATAGAGATATCCCTATACTTCGCACCTTTTCTCTATACATCTTGATTTGGTCTTCTGATAGCTCACCCGAGTTCGTGCGGACAAAGTTGTCAAAAGGTATCTTTACAACAATAATAAACATGATAGCCAACTCAGAGGAAACTATTACGCACAAAAATATCTTCCCAGGTATTATCACGACGCTGGAAGTATAGCCGGTGCTGCCATAAGTCAGTAGAGATGGGGCCGTCTGTTTGGATGTTGACAAAGTAGGAGTTGTGAGTACTCGAGTCGCCTGCGAGGCGTAGGCGCAGGGCGAGATAACGGTGGTTGGACACGTCTTCAGTGAGGTTCCCAAACAGAGTTGGTCTGGTCTGTGTGTACGGCCAGTCAGTCTGAACTAGTCTGAACAATTCCAACAGTGTATGGAAGGGGGAGAAGGAGGAAGAGGCAAAAGGGGGACACCTAATACCAGCATACCTTGTTCCTGAAAGCCGCATATCCCCCTCTGATCTTCCCTTCTAGCCCGGGCTTGACACCGAGGCGCATGTCGCCCCAGAACACACCCGTCGCCTGTTTACCTATACTTAGGTTATTCTTGGGTGATGTGTCGAGCTCGAAATGGACAGAAGAGGTCCCGCCGATGTCTGCATCGCAGCCTGTTGCGAACTGCTGGATGTCTTCGCGCGCGTTGAACGTAAATATCGTTCGTGGCAAGCGTGGAGGCTCATCTGCGCCTTGCATGCGCAACACTGCAAAGTAGAGATGTCATTCTTCGAGTTTGTGACTTACATGAGAGTAGGTCAGTGTTTTTAAAGCGCACCTCGTGCGGTGCCATCCCTCAAGACTTGACTCGTCCGCGCAAGGTACAGTGACCAAGGGGATGTCATGGTAGAAACAGGTGCGCGGATTAAATATTGACGTCACAACGTAAATAAACACGGGAACAAAATAACAGTGCGCACCGCACCCTAATAAAAGTTCCTTCTCGAGGTACAAATCTACAGCAACGGCCAGCGACCGGCAATGATAAACATGAAGTAGAAAGAGAGTCGAAGATTAAGTAATAAAAAACTGATCAAAAGTAATTATGTTTCATATCGCTACCTAAAGGTAGATGTGGGATCAATCGAGGTGCTGATGACTGGCCTGCAACAGCACTGATTGTAGGTCGAATGCCTCGCACTATTGAAGTTTGGGTAGAAAATGGTGGTTCCAGTCTCCAGTCCACTATTTCGCTCTCATAAAATGACACCCTAGGCACAGCAGCTAAAGGTGGTGGACGAGTAGGTAGAGAGACGCTTGTAGGCCCCGAGTCATTTATACGGGAACGTGGAGGCGCTGTCGGTTCTTGGTACCCTACTGCATTGTATTGCAGCTGGCTGGAAATGATAGATTGTGCGCTTGCTTTTCGAACTAGAGTCTCAGGTGTGTTCAGCGCAATAAGTGGCGTAATGGGGCGTCCTGCTTGTGTCATAGGTTCGGACTTATTCCAGCTAGAAGAAGTATCACTGCGTTTGTGAACACGCGATTCTCCAGATGACCCTTCCGCAACTTGAGCTGAGGTGTAGGAAGAATCACGAGAATGTTTGAACCCTGGTCTCCTAAACGGGGATTCTAACTTCGATAAAGTTTCCTCATAGTCTCGTTGGAGTGGGAATATACTTGATTCAGCACGTCGTGAGATGGATTGTGCATCAAAAGCAGGTCCAAGCACTCGGAAAGTGTTGTACAAGAGCAAGACATTAATAATACCTTGCAAGAAGTGAGCGAATTACCAGATTCATAACAATAAATAACATACCCAATAAATTCCAGAACACGAACGCGCATATGACCACCGGAAGAGGAACCTTGAAATTCGAAATGACCAAGAGCTGCACCACAGAATAGGGAAGTAGGCAAGCAACATATCCTGTAATGTGTTAAATGAATGCCCCATATCGTTTAGATTTTCTTACCAATAGGAAACCTGTTGGGAGTATTAGAGTTATTTTCCACAATGAATGGAGAAAATGCACCATAGCATGCTCTTTGCTATTCGGGCAACAAAACGTTGGTAATTTTCCATATCTCCTGAACCCTTAGACCATCGTTGGTGTGGGTCAAGGGTGAGTTTGACACCACCCCGAATATTTAACGTGCCACGCAAGACAAGGAAGACAATTGAATACAAAAGAACTGATAAAAGTGATCCTATCAGGATCTAGTGGGGTGTAGTCAGACTTGCACAATATACAAGGGCACTGTCCCAAGCTTACTGGTAGCACATGAAGTAAGAAATTAGCTTTCTCGAAACCAGTTCTGAAGGTACATGTAATAGCAACAGGTCCGTAGATCTGCGAATGCACAGCAAAGGGAATCAGGGCTAGTAAGAACAAAATAAGTCGCCATATTGGTAACATAATTCGGCGGTACTTGCCAGCGATAATCGAAATGACCCAGCCTAGAATTATTGTGGAGGCGCAAACGAAGGGAGATTGGCGTATGCGAAGTACCAAAGAATTGAATGTATGGATAGCTATAGAAAGAGTGAAAAAGGCAGTTGACCAATTCCCTATTTGAGTAAACACAGCTAGGGAGGTTTGAGTAGGGAATGTCATGACAGTGATCCAATGTGTACCTTGTAATGTACAGACCCATGCTTTATATCATCATATCACTGATCAGAAAGACAGAAATAAAGAGACAGAAAGTTGCTCACAATCTGTTATCGCTTGCCTTACAACCCAATGAACACCTATTAGGCCTGACATGGTATTTAAAACACAAGCAGTTAATAGGCAAGCTGCATATGTGCCGAGGTGAGTGTGGAAAAAGACGTATTCCTTCGGTCGAGTGGCCTTGCGAAACAAGCGATAGAAAATAGACAACCAGATCAGTCGCAACAGGATCGACAACACTGCGAATGCGGCAGCAATCGCGAAGACGCTGACAATCTTGTGATACAAACAGTTGATACGCGCTTGCAATTGGTAAGATAGTGAATACTCACAATCGCACCCACGCGATAGGGACGTTGAATGGGGAATTGGTTAGCCATTAGATCCAAAAGTACTGTCTTAGACGAGGTATGTATGTGCCTGCAACACTCCTCGGTGAGTAGGAATGAAGGAAAGAGCTCGTCCAGCGCGGCTTTGAGTACCAAGGTGCTTCCCCAGGAAGACAATTGAGGAGAAAGAGGAGGGATGTGAGCTGTGTAAAAAATGGAGCATGGCCAAGATGGGTAGAATGATGTATATGTCTATTTGCTACAAAAGCAATACAAATGTCGTTGAGAAATACACGCGGATAATACATACGGATGACGCCCGTAACCAGTACTTGTAACCACTTACTTTCGTGTGAAGAATCTCTCAATTCCTTTCCGTTCATCTTGTCCTCTTTTTCTATTCATTCCCACAGATCGTTTCCTTGGTGACTTCGCCCTTTGCTGTGCCACCACCATCTCCGTGTCGCGTGATTGGGCATTCGACAATTCCAGAGCGAAATGAAAGTCTTCATGTTCCCTTTGCATCACCCCTAACATGTCACCATCTTGGCTTGTCCCGTCCTCGAGGAGAAGGGTCAGCGTCTTGCCACATTCGGTACATGTATATGACACTGAGTGGAATTCTCCCCCCGTTGACAACTTTTTATGGCTGTTGTCTTCATCTTCTCGTGGCCGTTTTTTCACGCGCTCTCCTTTATTATCTCCCTTCAAGAATGCCTCTATACTTTGTTGCCCAGATTCAGCAATATCAATCCCTGTGAACCCAAGCGCAACATGGGTTACATTCACATTCAAACCATTCCCAATAAGGTCCTTCCATAGCTTATCACCTGCCAAAGCAATCACATCGACTGTGATATCACGCGTAAAGGGGAATGGTGCCTGTTTAGAACGTCCTGATTCTGAGCCTAAGCGGCTGTCACTATCTACGCAGCATGATCTGGGTGGAGAAGACAATACCTTTCCGGGTGTGCAATACGATTGTCTTCGGCCAAAGATTGGGGCTCTCTTGTCTGGCATCCTTCAAACGCAATGCCAGCTCTGCAGCCAAAACGCGGATCCAATGAAACCCTTCAGAAGATTGGGTGATTGACTGGGGTAGGTTTTTGGAAGCCATCATGCTCTTGTTCACCATCGACTTCTCTTTGACTAGAACTGACGTGTACAGGCTTGAAAAACTTACAAATCCGTGACTTACCCTCAGCGCGATCAATACCTCTAACTGAATTAAATAAACAATTTGGCACTGCCAAATGTTGACTCACCGTAAGACCTCGTACACCCACAAGGAGTCCTCTCCAAATTTGTGTTGTAGTTCTTCTGCCAAGCATAACTAAGTGGTAATAATAGACGCACATATAACAGACACAAACCTAAGCTAACGGATCTGTTGGTTGTTTCTCAGTAGTAAGCACAGGGATCATATGCACCGACTCTACCTACAATAGATCTCCCACCGCTGACGCTTCAAACTCCTCGGCAAGGGCTTTTCCTAGCTTTCCACCCAAGAATCTGATCTATTCGTCTAAGTCATTATCTGCACAGGTTAGCATCGATAATAAAAACTATGTGGGACCTTCTGAAATGGCATCGGCCGTAGATACTTCGGTATTGCAGCATTCCGTAATATGCTCTAAGTGACCATCAAAACACCGCAAATTTTGATGGGTAAAAATTACCTGGCTGTTAGGCTTCTTGTATGAGGCAGTTAACTAAACAGAGTTGAGACCGAAACGCCTTCTCGCCGTCACTTGCGCGTACCTTTGCCAGAAACTTGTTGCGTGCTATCCCCTGGAGCACTGGTCAACTTACAAATTCCTTCCAGTTGAGTTTTCAACGTACAGCTGAAGTTGTATATCCAAGCTTTTCATAGATGTCCTTTCTAACCTTCTCCATGAGTTCAGCAGCGATTGAAAGCGCCACGTCATGCCATGTTGTGACACTGTCTTCACTTTCATTGACTTCTGTTTCCTCCTCAACCGCCTCTCGCTTTCTAATTAGGCCATCATCTTGCCGTGGTGAAGCGTCCTCAGAATCACCAATGATATTGTCTTTTGCACTTTCAGCGGCAGAGGATGGAGTCTGTGGAGTGATGGGTATGATGTATCCCAACCCGTCCCATGAGATCGGAGGAGGTGGGGGAAGTATAGTATCAGCGCCGTGTGGAGCATCGGGAGGAACCTGCGCAAGATGAGGGAATCGTCCCAAGATGATCTTGCGTACAGCCAGAGTGAAATCAATGAAGGCTTCATCAATTGATGCCTTCTCTTAGGGACATTGCGCAATTAGTGGAAGGGGCCCAAGAGGCAGGCCCACTTACTTCATCCTACAATGATATGGTACACCATCTCACCAACTTCACACCCAGGCAGACCCTCTTTGAACATGACCCCAATCTTTGCACTTTCCTTGCGATAGTAATCCAAGGAGACCTATGTCATGCAGAGGATGAGTCAGACATGACAACCATTGAGTGACACATAATTTTATTATACCTTATGCGTATTGGTGTCTATATCATCCCAATAACCTGGTTCCCTTTCTCCTTCCTTATATGTAGCGACATGCACAACGACAAGATCTGGGCAACGCTTTTTGGCCTCTTTTACTTTATCCATTCTAGATATTCCATATTTTCTTGCTGGATAGTTAACCGCTATTAGGGAATCCCATTGTAGCACAACTAGCGGCGTATCTGGAGGTGTCTTGAGTCTAACCATCTCACATGTGGCATAGAACGCGTCGCTATCACATAGTGCAATGACACGTAAAGGGTCCCTAGCGCCGAGATTCTGCGAAAGGAGATGTCGGTACGTTATGGGTGGATTTAGATCAATGGGATCAAAGCCATGTTCAGTGAGTTTCTTCTTTCCTTTCCATGAAAGAGCAGAGGTTGAAGGTAAACCAGAACTCATTGAACACAGTCGATATTGAAGCGAGACTCGAAAGAGGCGAATTGATGTCACGGTGTGACAAGACGCGATTTGGGTAAATAGCGGTACAGGTAAATAATGGTACATTCAATTGTCCATTTTTCATCTTTACTACGGAGCATCATTTCACTGACTCACCCTCCCCGCCGTTTTGGCTGTGCTGATATCAATTGAAAGTAAATCCTTGACAACAACATCAATATATTGAAACAATTAAGAATGACTGCCACACGCACTTTTCCTCCTTTCACTTCTTCAGGGGTTGGCATCAGATCAAGGCGAAGAAGTTCGGATGCTTTGGACACAACGGGATCACTTTGCATGCTAGCAACTGCCACTATCTTCCCTTGCTTAACATAGTATGCGATGAACTTCACTAGCATTAGTACTTTATGGTTATGACATCAGTAGTTGCCCAACCTTCATATCGCTAGGGTTCCCTTTGATAATGACATCATCATATTGGTGACCAACACCGCAGTAGCGAAGATTTTGTCCCTCTTTCAATGAAAGTAAGTTAGGCAGATAATTTATCGGATTTCTGCAGGACTCACGAGCACTCCAGAAATATGGGACTTTGACAAATGGTTGTGGACTACCGGCAATGGTTTTCCCGACGGCTCGTCCATGATTTCCAGCCACCTGTCATAGGATGATAGTGTAGATATACAATATCCCGAAATATCGGTTACGATACCCACATTCCAGTGCTCTATTCTTGTCTCGTTGCTGTCACCATGAGGATAAATAGCAATATCACCTAGAAGAAAGCTAAGATAGGAGAAACGCTTGATGAAAGAACCAACGTTACCAATTGCATAGACGTCACCGTTGTCTTGAAGGCTCCGTACTCTTAAATACTCATCAACCTTGATACCTCCGTCTTTCTCAATTGGAATACCGCTTCCTTTCAAGAATTCTGTGGCTGGGGCCACTCCAACTCCCATAATGACGAAGTCTGCAGGAATGGTCTCTCCATTAATTACAACACCACTGGCAAGTTCCGGGTCAGCCTCATTGGCAACAATCTTGTCGACTTTGGTTGACATATGGAACCTGACTCCTTGGGATTCATGATACTAATCCATAGTTAGTTTTATGTCTGTGAGACTCATAGCACATACCTTTTGAATTGCAGCTCCAACCTCTTTCCCAAGGATAGCCTCGAAAGGATGTTCCTCCATCCCAATAACATCTATAGAGGCAAGCTTACGCTTTGATACAGCCGCAACAACTTCCATGCTTATGAAGGAGCTTCCAATAACCACCATCCTTTTGCCTTCTTGAGCGGCTAAAATTACAATTATAGCAAATAAATTGACAGGTTGGAAGAGAAATCACCTCCATGAATCTTTTGCGAGTCCGCTATGCCTCTAAGAGTATAAACATTACGCAGGTTTGCGCCTTCGATTGGTAGGCGACGAGGCGTGCTTCCAGTAGCAAGAATTAATTTGTCATATCGGAGAGTGTCTTTGCCACCGTCAATTGTCACCTCCTTGGCTTGAAAATCAACAGACGTTACTTCCTTTTAAACCAAACTCAGCAGCTGCAGGATCAGATATTAAATCGACTTACAACACCTAGGCGGATATTGGCTCCGTACTTGATTTTGAGATCGGCGGCTGTCCTCCACTCAATTTTTGAGGCATCAGTAGTCAAAGCCTTGCTAAGCTTGGTTCTGATATCCTAATTAGTGCCCAAAAGATCTAAACCGTGAGGAGATTCACCTATCGATAGGCAGATATGTCTCCTTTGATAGTACGGTAATAGGCTTTTTAAAACCATGCTGCGAAAACTCAGGCCCCGTAAAGAGAGAAATTAGCAGTACAGTTACCTCTCTTAGACTTTCAATCGCTTGGAAAGCCCCGGATCCACCACCAACGATAACGACACCCCTCGCCCCAATTTCCTGACTCAAACGGAGTACCTTCTGTTGCCTATCCTTATTCTCTTTAAGTGTTTCTACAGGATCGGCAGTCACATAGATTTTTCCTTCTTTGACCTGGGTTTTGAACGAATGAATTGCAGCCGGTGCTGGAGCATCCTCTGTGGGTGCTTGTGACTATAAGGACTTGAGTATCATTGCAATGCCTACCAATGTCGCCACTGCAGATGTTAAAGCAGGCTAAAGCAATGAGCAAAATTTACTGGTGGTTCCAACCCTGAGTCATTTAATTTACTTGCCTCCATGCCAAGGACTGTTACATGGTGCATATAGTGCATACTAGTATGTAAGCATGGTAGATACACGTACCAGATGATACGACCGTCAGAGGCTAGGATGCCTTTCACGAGTGGTGCACCATAATGGGTGCAAAATGCACTTGTAGCATATATCTTATCACCGATGCGTGAAAGGAGGACTTTGCCTTTCTCAAAATCGACGTCTTTCCTGATAGCATTGTATGTCAAACCTTAACCAATAAATATAGATCCGTTTGGGTATACTATACATTTGGCCATCATGAAGCTCAGATTCATCGAGGACAGCTATAGTTTGGACTGACATCCTACGGCGTTGAGAGAGGGGAGAAGAGATGATCCTCGAAGTTCGATACCCCAATGGGAATGAAAAGAAACGGGATAGGGTCATGCTCCAAAACAACCAATCATTAGTGAGGTATTTGTGTATGCCGAGAATAGGAATCGTAGTTGTTATTTATATTCCCCATGATGTTTATTTCCATTGCACGGATGCATCGTAAGTCGTCCAAATTCGCTGCGTCCTGATCCAGCTGAATTTGTGTAACTATTAGATATTCGAAATATCACGAAATTGCGGAGACTAAAACAGTTCGCTGTCACCGCATCGGTCTCCGGGTTTGTCAAGGTAATTGTTAGTTTAGCCAAAGCACCTGGGCTGCTGGCAGATATAAACATACATCAGACAGGTAGACCTGGGGTGCTAGTATTTGATGGTAAGAAAGACTGCATTAAGGCATTTCTGGAGAATGCTCGAAGTACGTATCTTGCCTTTACCTTCAACCGTCCACTAATAACAGTATACATAGGCTTGCGTTATCTAGATTTCCACCATGTTCACACTATTCCTCTCAACACCGAACTACGGATCGCAGGTTCCCAAGTTGGCTTGTGCGAAGTTCAGGACATGACTGCCTTGATACAAGCTCTGGACCGACTTGATTTAAAACACTGGTTTCGTGTCCAAATGGGTATGGACAAGGGCTAGATTGAACGCAACAATGTATTGAAATTCTGAACCGTCATACATTTAGAAAGAATCCAAGAACGAAAAATGGTATAAATACAGAATTCAGAAAAAAATAGATCTAAACAGTGTACACAATGTACTTTTTGCATCTCGCATGTGTATTTATTCAGAATCTGGTTTGTAGTCAGGGCGCAACGACCGCACAACTTTGCCTGGATCACGATTAAACGGGTTTCAATATGGACTGCTATGTGAAATGTACCTGCACGCCAGATTTCCTGGTTGTCAATCTCTGCGAGTTCCTTGGCGAGATCTTGGCGGTACGTAGAGCGACCGTTGAACTCGAGGGATTTGCGCGTTTCTGTACCATTCTTCACACTCTCATACAGCTTCTCGAAGACAGGCAAGTTAGCCTTCTCGAAGATCGGAGCCCAGTCAAGGGCACCGCGACGAGCGGTTGTCGAACAAGCATTGTACATGTAATCCATTCTTCAGGATATGAGAAACACAACTAAGATCAGAGTGTGGATACACACCCCTTGGCACCAATCAGTGGGAATAACGATTGTGTCGCTTCCTCAACAGTTTCATTGAAAGCTTCAGAAGGAGAGTGTCCGTTCTTTCTTAGAATTTTGTATTGCGCCAAGAACATTCCTTGGATACCACCCATGAGCTATGCATATGGTTTTTGATTAGATTTTGATCATGAATCACGGTATAACGTACAACACCACGTTCACCATACAGGTCCGAGTAGACTTCCTTCTCGAACGTGGTCTCATACATGTAACCCGAGCCGATAGCGACACCGAGAGCGATGGCTTTTTCCTTAGCTTTGCCAGTAACATCCTGCCATACGGCAATACTTGAATTGATTCCGCGCCCTTCCTTGAACAGTGTACGGACAGTACGGCCGGAACCCTTCGGCGCGACAAGAATGACATCAACATCAGAAGGTGGGATGACATGCGTATCATTTTTGTACACGACAGAGAAACCGTGCGAGAAATAAAGGGTCTTTCCTTTGGTGATCAAGGGTGAAACTTGGGACCACGTTTGGGACTGAGCAGCGTCTGACAAGAGATTCATGATGATCGTCCCTTTCTTGATTGCTTCTTCAATTGGGAACAGAGTTTCACCAGGTATCTATGGGATTGGGTCAGAACCATCAGAATGTGCTGAAGAAGCATCCGTACCCAACCATCTGCCATCGCTTGCTTCCAGCTTTCACCGTCCTTGCGGACGCCAACAATGACGTTCAGCCCATTGTCCCGTGCATTGAGACCCTGGCCATGACCTTGAGAGCCATACCCTATAAGAGCCAGGGTATCGTTCTTGAAATATTCCTGTAATTTAGGCAACGGCCAATCGCTTCGTTCGTATACAATTTCCTTAGTGCCAGCAAAATCCAGAGTTTTCACACCACGGACGGCCTTCAGAAATATCTCAACAGTGTGTTAGAATATTGAATCTGAGAAAGCATACCAAAATAGACGCCTTCTGAGACGTGTTACGTGCATTCCGCGCAAGAAGTGAGTAGCTTGCAACCTGGACAGGAGTAACAGCTGTTTTTGTGAAGACACGAGAAGAACGACGAGATGCAGCACGTAGGACCTGTGAAGCAGAGCGAGAGACGATAGAAGCCATGGTGGTTTAGTCCAGAGTTGAAAGATTAATTTCCCAAACTTTTGAACTGACTCGATTGGCCGTGTCGGCCGAATAATGTCCTACCGAATAAATCCGAGCCATGAGCCAGTCGGGCTTGACCTGTTTGAGAAGCAGAAACCTCTGTGCACAGTGGATTCGGTCCTGGGCGAAATACATTTATGAATTCTTATCATTCACTAGTTTTGATTTGATCATCCATTCCATTCCATACATATAAGCTTCAAGGTCGTCAGGTATCAAGAGAATCAAAACATCCCCTGGAGGTGACCCAGTGTATGCACCTGAGATAATGAGAAGTCTGAGGGAAGTTCAACACAAATGCCATATGTCCTGCACGAAAACCTGACAAGAATAGCTACGGAAAAACCTAATTGGCAAATGTGATGGCACTCTCAACCCCAAGTACTCGTGGAAAGACTCAATCTACACTCGATGCTTACCATTCCCATCATGCGAAACAATATGTGGCGAACGCTTACGGCTTCACGACCTATCACAGCTGCACAATTCTCCTACGGTAGGAACTTCGGAAACTTGGCAAGACCCCAGCTTTTCGCCTGGAGAATTTCAGTGAGAGAAAAACTCGCGCTGTACAAGTTCAATCCTCAATTTCAGATTTAGCGACTGGGACCATTACGGGCTTCCAGGATCCTCTCACATTCAGCACGATGTATATCTTCCTCTGCAGAAAAACCATCGACCATCGATGACATCTCACAGAAATCCGCTATATCAACGGAGCACCTGCCTGTCGTGAGCATGGATGAGCGAAAGGTTTCTATAGGCTGGGATGCACAGACGTGGTCTAGATTGTACGTTACCCCATAAACTGACCAGACAACTTGTTGTCTAAGTTCAAAAGCCATAATATGTGGTTGAGGGATCACTGCCGCTGCCCTCACTGTTTCCACCCAGTTACGAAGCAGCGGCTTGTAAATACTTTTGAGGTTCTTTCAGTAGTGGGCGATTGATTTCAGCTTCTCAAGTCGTCTCTAGATCCCTACTAACATCGCACCTACTCGTGTTGCTGCAATGCCCGATGGGCTGGAAGTCTCATGTATGTGTGCCAATGGCGATTTATAAGGACATCAAGCATCTGAATGGATTTGCTTCCAGGGCCTGGTATTCAACCACATGTCTCGCTATACCCGTGGTCATGGCTCCAGACTAATTCATATGATCCACCTATGGTCAATAAAGATATCAAGACTGAGTACGTCCAGTGAGCGCCATGGTCTGTACATTGGTCAAACATCCCTCCAGGAAGATTCTATGGGGCTCCAAGATTGAACAATCACCACCCACTATGACATACGAAGAAGTAATGGCAGAAGATGAAGGTGGTTTATTCAAGTGGCTTTCGCAAATTGTGGGTTTGCACATTTCTCCCTTGGATATATGGATTCTGAAATTCGACAGGATCAATTTGGATTTTGTTTTGTGTCTGGTGTACCTACAACGCCTGAGGCTACGGAGGAGTTATCTCAACGAATTGGGTTCATAAGACAAACACAATGTCAGTTAATAATCAGGAAACCAGTGATCCGCTTATATCTGTCCAGATGGTTTATTTTGGGACTTCACGTCTGATCTCGCAAAGGGTGACACGGCTTATACAACAATGGCTCTTGGTGCCCATACTGACACAACGTATTTCGTGAGCAAATATGTTTCATGGATCTCATATACGGTTAACTGTTCATAGACTGATCCTTGTGGTTTGCAACTATTCCATCTCCTCTCCCATACAGATGGGTCTGGGGGTGCCACACTTTTGGTTGATGGTTATTACGTGGCTTCAATACTTAAGGAGCTTCACCCTGACGCATATGATATGTTATCCACGATCCCTATCCCAGCTCATGCCGCAGGCGAGCCGTCTGCCTTCTACCGGCCGAATCCTCCCAGAGGTTACCCAGTACTCCGTCGCGACCCTTCAACGGGTGAGCTATTCCAAGTTCGCTGGAATAATGATGACCGTAGTGTCATGAGTCACCTTGAGCCACACAATGTGGAAAAATGGTGGGTCTATAGTTGAAGTGCCGAGTATCTTCCTTCTGATGTGGAGGATTTATCAGGTACAAGGCAATTAGGGCTTGGCATCAATGCCTTACAAGCCCTGACTCAGAATACTGGGTACAATTACGTCCTGGGACGGCTGTCGGTAAGTGTCGTGTCGCTCAATCTCTGCCTTGCTATTATACTCATATCCTCAGTCGTTGATAATCAGCGCGTTCTTCATGGTCGGTCTGCATTTGATGGCAAGCGCCGGATGTGTGGGGCATATATTGGGATGGACGAATACCGTTCTAAATTGACAGTTCTGAGAGAAAAATTTGCTGCAGACCCTATGATCCTTGCTAATGATAATGTCCCAGGAAGTGGAAGGCATATTTGGCATAGAGCTTTGTAGAGTTAAATTTAGTCATTTGTTTGGCAACTTCAGGATGAACAAATAACGCGTTCTCATCTCTAATTTTATCTTCTGGGCTGGTTCGGAGGGGTCGGGTTGAAGGATATCAAATGCCCTGTGTCTCGCAGGCCAATGTCTTTGTTGTATAAAAACCTGCGCATACACCAGATATTTGGCGCGAATACTGACGTAGGTAAGACGATTCTAACGTCTGCCCTTGTACGCGCCTCTGCAGCTCGAAATACACCCGTGTTCTACTTAAAACCAGTGAGTACGGGCCACCCAGAGGATGCCGATGATAGGTAAGTCAAAATCATGAGTTTCGAATTACGCTGAGATGATCGGTTGCCAGACATATAAAACGATATAGTGGCAATCTAGGTTTACTGGAAACAGAATGCTTGTATCGGTATGACGAGCCTGTCAGTCCACATTTAGCAGCGAGGTTGAAGGATAACAATGAAGCAAAGGTAAGTATTATTTTAGGCGATTTCTTCATTCTGATACTGAGGACATCTAGATCCCATCAGACAAAGCATTCCTCAAGTCCGTCTCTGAATATGTTCAGAGATGCGCGTCAAATATACAAAGACCATCTCATTTGTATATTGAAACAGCAGGAGGTGAGAGATGACGTTGTCCATGTTTTCGTTCCTGTATACTCTATGTTTATGTTATTGACGCGATGCCTCTAAAACTCAAGGTGTCCATAGTCCCACTCTGGCAGGTACAACACAGGTCGATTGTTATAGGCCTTTGTTCTTCCCAACTGTCCTAGTTGGTGACTCTAAACTCGGTGGGATCTCCTCAACGATCTCGGCCTACGAATCACTAGTACTTCGAGGCTATATCATCGATGCTGTCCTTCTTTTTCGAGATGAATACTACCGTAATTGGGAGTACCTTCGGCCATATTTTGCCGATCGCGGAGTGCATGTTTCAGCTGTAAAAACACCCCCTGCGAAGCATCCTGATCCTGCTACGAATGCCAAATTGACAGAGGAATATTATTCCACTATTGTTCCAACAAAAGGAGTATCTGAAATCTCCACCATTGTTACTCATTTGGACCAGTGTCATGCGCGGCGGCTCGAAGACCTGGACTCAATGCCAAAACGTACATTGCAGACAATATGGTGGCCGTTTGTGCAGCATGGCCTTTTTCAGGAGGAGAAAGATGTGACCCTAATTGATAGCGCCTACTCTGACTTCTTCAGTGTCTATAACAAGTATAGGCCTTCTGATGGTTCATCTTTATTGTCTCCAGAATTTGATTCATCAGCTTCTTGGTGGACACAAACCGTAGGTCATGCGCACCCATCCCTAACACTCGCAGCTGCTAGGGCCAGCGGGCGTTATGGTCATGTCATGTTCCCTCGGGCAACTCACCTACCTGCCCTGAACCTTGCCGAGAGCCTTGTACGTGGACCAGGAAAGGGATGGGCGTCTCGTGCTTATTTCTCTGATAACGGGTCCGCTGGTATGGAAATTGCCCTAAAGATGGCCCTTCGTGCATATACAGTGCGACAAGGTGGGGAGTTAAACAAGTTAGAGAAAAAAGCCCTCGGTGTGTTAGGTCTCAAGGGCAGTTATCATGGAGACACAATAGGCGCGATGGATGCTTGTGAAGAAGGCATATACACTTGCGAGTGGCACGATGCAAAGGGTTATTGGTTCGAACCTCCGACAATTGGCATTCGGTCTGGTGACCTTGCTGTGACCCTTCCACCCGCAATGACAGGCAGTGATGAGAATGTACATCTGCTATCTGCTTCACTTTCACTTTCCGGCGTGTATGACATTAATGACCGTCTACGAACCCCACTCGCCAGAAAATATCGCGATTATATTCAGAACACTCTAGAAAATATTCGTAGGCAAGGTGGTCCAAGGCTAGCTGCACTTGTGATCGAGCCTCTTCTCATGGGAGCTGGAGGGATGATTTTTGTTGACCCGTTGTTCCAGCGTGTCATGATTGATGTCGTACGCGGTCCTGAAAATGGTTTCACGAGTAACATCGAGTGGCCTGGCTTGCCTGTAATATTCGATGAAGTTTTCGTGGGTCTTCATAGAATCGGTCTAAGAACCACAAGTGACATTCTACAAGTTTCCCCCGATATTGCCGTATACGCGAAGATCTTAACTGGCGGCCTTGTCCCCCTCGCTGTCACATTAGCATCTGAATCTATTTTCGATGCCTTTCTTAGCGGGCGAAAGGAGGACGCGCTGCTTCATGGTCATTCATATACTGCACATGCGCTTGGGTGTGAAGTTGCGAATGAGACATTGAGGCTCATTGACAAGTTGCAGTCCAGCCAGGATTGGCTCGATGCACAACGCAAATGGACGGATCCTGCAACTGGAGATGGGCTAGCTTGGAGCTTCTGGGCTCCTGATTTTGTTAAAAGCATATCCATGCTTGGCCACGTAGAGGAGGTCATGACACTAGGTTGTGTACTGGCAATAAAATTAAAAGATTCTAGTGCAGGTTTGTTTCCTTCAAAGTCTATTGTAGATCATACTGCTCATCATCGCATATGTACAGGATATACTTCACACTCGGCGGAAATATTTTTTGGCCCTCTCCGAGAGATACAGGATTCGTTCGTGTCAGTAGGTCCGTTCAGCCCTTTTGGCATACATTTCAGAACGCTAGGAAATGTCGCGTATTTTATGACTAGTTTGAATACTGCTCCATCTGTTATTAGATCTGTAGAGAACAGAATATGGAAGGCGCTCAATGAGCGTTAGAGACCGTATGTAAGCTGCAAATAATTTATGATCTCATGTATACGTCGTGTAGAACCATAGATTTAACAATGCATGTATCATCAACAAAAACTCAACTGCGCCAATACTGTGCCAAGTCATGAATACGATCCAGTACCACAGTCAAATAAGATGTTTCGTTTAGAAGCGCTTCGAAATGCTTGATGGCCTCTTCCTCCGTTAAATCCAGGCGGAACTTCTCTTGAATCTGTTCATGCACGTCACGGTGTTTGATGTCCGGGATGTTTGCGTCTATCATGAGCGCAACTAAGTTAAGTATCAGGTTTGCGCTCTTGCGAAGGATGGTGAACGCCGTGAAGCAAAAATTCTTGAACCGTGCATAATGTGGTGATTGAGCCCCGCCCATACCATCTACCATCTCTTTACATACTTTGACGGGTGGCGGGAAGGGTTTAGGATCTCTCCCAAGGATATACCCAAAGTCAACTGGCATAAGATCATTTCAAGCCAAAGTCCCGGCCACGGAAAGTTATCAGATACATACCATGGAAGAAGTGACCTAAGAACGATACATTAGCACATTAGCCACTGCACCGTCAAAAACAAAGCCTACCATCAGGTGCGATAAGGAGGTTGTCCAAGTGACGATCGCCCACGCCCAGTAGATATGTGACAACACAGTACCCAGCTGTGAAAAGTAACTTTTACTCACAAAACTCGATGAAAGATCAAGGGTCACTCACCACAGCTACGGACAAACGTGTCAATCACGCCTGGCTCCACACCAGACGTCCCTACGCTCCCTTCATCAGGATTGTGTAGCCGTAGATAGTTAAGCACATTCCCATGTTCGCTAACGATCGCGGCGATAGTCATGCTCTGTATGAATTGTGCCATGCCCTGCGATGGACCTGTCGCCAATACATCATACGGACTCAGTTTGAGATCCAAATTTTCCTTTCGTAGGAGCCGATCCATAAGCGTAAACAACTGCATTACAAGCTGATCTTGTCTCATGTCATCTCCATCTTTGAATATAACAGGGAATGTAGACCCATCGGAGCACTGAAAGGACAATAAGAGCGGATATTGACTCGATTTGAAAACAAATGATTTTTCTGCGATTATGCCTGTGATCTCGATTCGGGCGTTTAAGGGCAATGGTAATGGAGACATAGATGCCAGGTTGTTCTTGGAATCGGAGAGAAAAGACCGAAGTTTCTCAATCTTTTTTGGCCTGGGATCCTTAGACGTCCTCACGTCCTTAGCTCGTTTACCGAGTGTTTCGATGAGCAAACCCTGTCGGCGTAACAATTCTCGTCGCTCTGTTCCATCCTCCGCCTAGTTACCAGGTACATAAGGAACGAGCACAGGAGTAATCCAAGTTTGCACTTGCCTCTAATATCTTGTTCATAAACTTGAACACAACTCTTCCGTACATCTTGGCCATAACCCGATCTTCGAGTGCAACCTCCACCATGAGGTACCAATATAATCTGTTACCTAGAATCGGATGTTTTACTCCGCGTTCTATCAGAAAGTCTGTGAGGCCACTATCATCGTATGAAATAGCGCTGGTAGCCGATCTCGAAGACCTTTGGTCGCTCGCGGCGCTCTCAAATTTCAATGCTTGAACAAGTTGTAATAGATATAATAGAAGCTCCTGCAGGGACACATTCAATCAACGAAACATTTAATATCATGTACCTACATCGTCATCTGCACGACTAAGTTGCCTCACAGCAAAAGCCCTTACTCGCGAGTCAACAGTTCCTGGGCCCAAGAGCTCAAGAGCGTCATCGATCTCGATTTCTGTCCATTGGGGAAGCAATTCCTCGACCGCCTGCTTTACCTCTGACGAGTCTCGCCATGTCACAGATTTGAGGAATTTGGTAAGACCACGCTTATCCCTTGTGAGATAGAATCGGAACTTCCATATCAGATCCTTCTCTTCTGATGCGAGTTGTTGACTTGGGGGATAGTTTAGAACAACCTAAAGGAAGGGGAAAAGTCAACACTCCTTGACAACAGAACAACCGAATAATTCAATACAGACGGCAAGTTCATCTCGTATCTTCGCATTTGGCTTTAGTTCTCTATCATAAGGACTACTTCTGTGACTTCGGACCAAGCGGCGGTGCTTGTCTTCAACAGGATTTTCGCGTACAACATCTGGATCTACAACACTCCAGATCGACACGTCCAATGAGGATGGAGCAGCAGTTGCCGATGGATGAGTTGTAGGTGGAGGTAGGCTAGATGACGTTGTTATTGGCAGTAGAGTTTCCTAAGCAGTCGCGCATATACAGTCAGATAGGTACATTCATTAGGTGTCCTGGCGTACTGGTTCACTGAATATTATCGGAAAGTCGAATCGCGGCAAGTCAATATAAAGGAATAAGTTTTCCGACTTCTCGGTCTCTGCCTGTTCAACCAGTGTAAGAGCATCCAACAGCCAAGATAGGAGAGAGAGGTCAATATCGTACAGCATGAATTTCTTCCATTTTTCGGAAGGCCATCTTATCTAACCAATCTGACTTTGGAAGGTCACCGCGCTCGTACTTCTTTACTAACTGAATACCCAATTAGTGATTCAACACTGATAGATACAACCAAGATCGTACCTTCTCCAGGCGACCCATTTCATCTCTTACATCAACTTTACTTGGTGTCCTTGTTTCCACAGATCCATCTGCCTCCTGTCCAGGCCATAACAATAGACGATGCTTCCCGCGCCTCAGGGTCCTGCACAGTTACCAACAATTTCAATTTGCAAGTAGCAGCAGGATGCAACGACAAGTGCTCACATCTTCTTACTGAACATGCGAAACGTGGATCCACCAACAGGGACAGCATTTCGTGGACCAGCGATATCCCAAACAGTAAATGTGATTTGCGAGCTGAGAGGAAGATCGCAGTAATGGACAGGAAGTGTTATCCATTCATTCCACCTAGAAACGGTTTTATCACTGGTAAACAAGAATGTATATGGGACATACGAATAGCTGTTCTTGAACGCCTTATACGAGGTACGAAATGGAATAGTCAGCGGCTTGTTATCTGCTAGGAGTTGACAAGTGACATAAAGATCTGAGAGGGTTCTTGAGACCTATGGTCATGAGCAGGGAAGGTAATGGGATGATATGGTACACTCTCACGAAGATTGCAGTCCGTGATGCTTGAGTTCTGGATTCTCAAGTATCTCAGTGTATGTTCTCGGTTTTCTGTTGCCTTCCAGTTGTGATCTTGCAAGTGTTCAGGGAGGGTAGGTTGCAGGGATGAGAAACACATACATGCGAAAGGTAACAGGTAGCTTCAAGTCCGATAACTTAGCAAAGGTGAAATCATCACGATTGTCCTTGTCCATGTTGAGACGGATGTGAGTGTTTATAGTGAGTTGGAGAGCGTAACCAAATACTGTAGAAATTACACTAGCAGTTTTACAAGAAAATCAAATAAAGCTAACTATCCAACATCTCACGCCCCAACTGCACTCAGAGCAGGTTCAACAGCTGGTAAAGTCGGCGCGCTATCCAAGGCGACGCTCATTGACTCTTTAGGTGCCTGAACCACTTTCTTGTCCTTAGTATCCTTCCGCGATTCAGCATCTCCATTGTTGAGTTTTGCCTTTTTCCTCTTCTTCAGCAAGGCAACAGTTACAGCATTTTTAACGTTATCAACAATCTCTCTGCTCTGTTCAAGATATTCCGTGTCGTCCAACCTGTGTTTTTTATTTGACACAAGAGGTGCACTTTTTGAGGTCGAAGCCGAGCCCGAATCATTTGGCCGTTCAATTCCAAGCTTCCGCTCGAGCTCCTCCAATTTGGCTTTTTGCGCCTCTGCTTTTGCGGCTGTACGTTGGGATTCTGTTTCAAGGTATTCGGCAATTCTAAAGAAGATAAACTGGAGTGTTACCGGATTGTCAAGCTATTGACTGACGAGAACGCACTTTTTTGCCTCTTTCAGAGTGCTCAATTTTCTGCCGCTCAAATCTCTGCACGAATCATTGTTACTCGTTTTCTGACTACTCATACGACCACCAGCAGCTCGCAGCTGGCTTCCAAAACCACCCTTTCCTCCGAGAACACGAGGTGTGAGTCTAAGGGTCACAAAGTCCGGACATGAGATGGCATCTTTGCTATGAAGAGAACCCAGTGTTGCATCTAGTACTGGTATATGTCCGGAGTGGGTGGAGAAGATAAGAGAGGAAGCGAGATGAACCGGAAAGTGCGGATAGCGCGAGTAAATATGCGCATATAGTGAGGATAATGTTGTTTCGGATGGGACATTGAGGGCTAGAGATGAAAAGGGAGCAAAGGACTGGATGAGGACTGAGGTGGACATGGTGGATGATGGTAAAGCTATTATTTTGAACTATTTGGTAAGGGGAAGCACGTGAAGGGACCAAAGTGATGTCATAAATATAAACCAAGCACAGTTGGAGCTATTCCCAGTGGTTTGTCTCAATCCGCATAGATGGCATCAAGCAACGTCCCCGCAGGAATAGCCTGGCCCGTCCAGTTTTGCGTGTTCATCACGCTCTCAACATATGTCGCTTCACTGATTACTTCCAATGTTTCTCATGTGGATCGCCTTTGGACCTTTCTTCCCACTATATACACCGCCTACTACGCTTTACTTCCTCTTTGGCCGCACTCCCAACCTTTCTATCTGTTCCCATATGCTCCTAAGGCTTTAGGACATGATATATTTAGAGATTTTAGCCCAAGGGCCGTGCTTATGCTCTCTCTAGTGGTTTTGTGGATGTTCAGGTTGTCGTATAACACCTGGCGTCGCGGGCTCTTCTCTTTGTACGTTCCAGTTAACTTCGGCTGCACTCATCTGACTCGCTTGTATTTATAGGAGTGACGAGGATTACCGCTGGGCCGTGTTGAGAACAAAGGTCCCACCCTGGTTTTTCCAGGTGGTGAATATATCGTTCATTGCCATAACTCAGAACATTCTCCTCCTCATGCTTGCATTGCCTTCTGCATCTGCGGCGATACTCCAACCACATGATGCTCTTTCAGCGTTCGATTATCTCCTAGCAGGTTTCGCTCTTATTGTTCTCGGGATAGAATTCACAGCAGATAACCAGCAATTTGCCTACCACTCGTACAAACACGCGTATCTCGCAAGAGAAAAGGGGAGCAAATCGGTCCAGCCATACGATGCCAATAAACAGTGGCCAGGCTCTCGGCTGAACTGGACGCCTGCCGATGCAAAGCGTGGTTTCATTACACGCGGTTTGTGGGCTTGGTCGAGACATCCCAATTTCGCCTGTGAACAGACTTTCTGGGTAAGCTGCTACTCAATCACATGAACAGCCTGAATAATCAGACCGTTAATGTGCTCATAGTGGATTATTACTCTATTTCCTTTGCTGGCTCGGTCCCCTCCAAATCTACCCTCGCCCTCTCCGGACATGCTACTGAAAGCCATCACCCACCCCAGCTCTCACCTAAAGCCTTTAATTCTGCACTGGTTTCCAGAGATACTGCACCTCATTCCAGCTGCTTCACTTTCCTTACTCTTCTTTTCTTCGACTTTGTTCACAGAAAGCATCTCAAAGAATAAATATTATGAAGCATACAGTGCTTATCAACAACGTGTCGGCATGTTCCTTCCCAAGGGAACAGTTGAGAAAGCTCTCTTTATCAAGTTGTTCAAATCTGATCAAGAGGCAAGGAGAATTGATAATCTGGTTTGGGGCAATGTAGAGAACGTAAAGAAAATGCAGTAGGTTTACACTGGACTTTGTACAAGTAATATCAGCATTACGTAGCTGCATGTATACTGGTGAAGACAACAGTGAATGAATTGTTACACATAGCGACAATGGTACAGATGTACAGTACAAAGCAGAACGAAAAACAAGATTCAAATATCGCGATACTTGGCATTGAACTCCTTGTCAACAGGTGCAATGTCATATTCGTAGTGAGCGAGGATGTCTCCCGAAGCTTGGAACTGCCTTTCAATGATTTCCTTATGATGATCTGATCGAGGCCTGATGCGAAGAGGGCAGACGATTGGTGTCGCAGTAATGCCCTGGAAGAATTGTTATCAGTACCTCTGGGTGTTGAAAAATAGTTGATTAGTAAAAGTTGCGTACAGGAGTATAGTTGTCGAGGTCTGGGTACACCTCTTCGCCGGTCTTAGGATCAATAGCAGGAAGGAAGTCAAAGCCCCATATGAGGTTAGCGGCATTTAATTCCTGTGTATGTGGGTGATTGGGTTAGTCATTGTCAGATAAAGTGGCTAAAATGGTTAGGAGACTGGCGGACCATTGAAGTTCTAGTGAATGTAATTCCAGGACATATCCGACGTCCGCCACCAAATTGCATGTTCGGGTGGCGAGCTGGGTCATCTTCAACCCCATCTTTGACACCAAGAGGGTGCTTTAGGAATCGCTCAGGGATAAATTCCTCTGGTCTGTCAAAGTAGCGTTCATCATGGAACATTCCATCTAGTTGAGGTATGATTTGGTAAAGATATAATGAGGGAAAATGAATAGCAATACAAATATTGGTGAAGATGACAGCGTCCTTGGGATAAAGGATGCCGTCAACAACTGTGTCTTCCATCATCTCATGAGGAATTGCCAGAGGTCCAACAGGACGAAAACGAGCACACTCCACGGATGTTAGCAATACATTACGACCTGTTTCGGCTCCATTGTCTCACCTCATCGATGATTGCACGCACGTATTTCAATTTCGGTAGATCATGTTCATCAGGTGTTCTGTCTGAGCCCACTATGCTATCCACCTCTTCGCGCGCTTTCTTTAATACATTTTTATAGACCGTCAAGGCATGAATGAAAACTTGTAGGAAAGAACTTGAGGTGTCAGAACCCTCCATAAGCACGCCACCCAGGTGCCTGTGAAAAGTGCTGAGTTACAAAAAACCCAGTCTTGTGAGTTATCTATGACGTACATGAGATGATCTCGCGTAAGCAGGCCGACAGCAGGTCCCTTTGTGAGTAATTCCTCCATGAAGGCACCAATGCCCTGACCATTCGCCACGCGTTTTTCGACTGTGGCAAGGATATTGTCATACAACCGCTCATGGAGAAACCTGACCTTCTTGGCAATACGTTTCCAGTTTGCATATCGCTCAGGTACGTATGTTAAAATAGGAAACAAGTCAACGGGCGGCATGGTCCCGAACTCTAATGCGTTCAAGAATTGGGGATGTACGTCCATGAAATCTGCAACGTTTGGTGATTGCAGTGTCGGTCCACGGAGGCCATAGACCAAGCCCAAGATAAGGGACGTGGTGTACCGCCTGATATGGTGAGGCCATTTCTGGAAGTAACATCAATATTTTGTTAGTCTTAAAACAGTGGATTATAAAATATGAAATTACGTCTGGCTGATGAACGAGCTCCCACATAAACTGCGCAGCTTCTGCACGTTGAAAGGGAACGATTTTCCGCATGTTTTCGTTTCCAAGAAGTTGGGCCGAGGCTCGACGCATTGCTTTCCACGTTTCCGTTGCTAGAAGCAAATGAAAACATGCGATTCCTGTACTGATCATAATGCTTACTGTATCTCGAGGTTCCCATATTCATTCCATTAGGTGTAATCATGTCAGCAATAGTGGATTTGGGGCGGTTGCAGCTCGCAGACGCACGCTTGTCAATGAGCTCTTTGACTAGCGTTGGCGATTGGATTATGATGAGCGTCTGGTGGAGAATTCGAAGAGACATGACGTCCCCATATTTCTTGGCTTGAATGAAATTGATAAGCTTAATGAAAGATATCGGAGAGAAGGCATACACCAAGCAGTGAATGTGAGATGAAGTTTTCCCTTGGGCAGATCAAGCAAGTTGCCAATGATGGGCAGGGTAGGAGGACCAGGGGGCATATTCGGCAGCCTTCTGCCAATAGTGAGAGATGATAAAGCGAAGTATGCGAAAGTGGTAGCGGCAAGAGTGCATAAGAGTTGGATAGTGCCAAGATGATCAAAGGGAATCATGGCAGACGCGTAGATAGATGGTGGAGAAAGTCACGGAGTGCAGCTGCTGGGTTTTATGAAGGCGGATTCCGTAACCCAAACTCGCAAACTAAACATGTACAACAAGTTGCGGATATTGACCCATAATTGGGACAAATTTTAGCAAGACAAAACGTGTTTCCCTGTGGACAATTAACACGGTGAGCATTTTGGTAGCCAAATCGTGCGCAGAGTGCATCATAAAGATAGACAGATTCCAGTTGTTGTCATTACGTAATAATTCAGTTATTCCTTCCCACGTGTAATCACCAGCCGAATAGCAATCGCGGCATATTGCTGATGGCAATTCTTTCTCTTGTCCAGAACCACCAGGTCATCAAGACGCCACTATTATGGCCTGGCATTGCCCTGGCATTACGATGAGGCGCGGTTTCGCTACCGTTGCTGGCCGCACGCGCACCGTTCCCCAGACTCTTATTGAAAAAGTTGTCCAAAATTATTCCGTTGGTCTACCCACTGGCAAGGCCGTCAAAGCAGGAGACTATGTCATGATACACCCCGAACATGTCATGACCCATGATAACACTGGTCCTGTCATCTCCAAGTATGCTTCTGAATTTTCTATTTTCCCTTGCTAGCTTACATATCATGTTCCAGGTTCAGATCCATTGGTGCAACACGAGTCCTCGTCCCTTCGCAGCCTGTTTTCACCCTTGATCATGACGTGCAAAACAAGTCGAAGAAGAATCTGGAAAAGTACGCTTCAATCGAAGCATTCGCAAGGCAACATGGCGTCGACTTTTATCCCGCTGGACGTGGCATTGGCCACCAAATTCTTATTGAAGAGGGATACGCATTTCCGTACACGCTGACAGTTGCGAGTGACAGTCATAGTAACATGTATGGAGGTGTGGGGTGTGTTGGAACTCCAATTGTCCGAACTGATGCTGCGGCACTTTGGGCAACCGGAAAAACTTGGTGGCAGGTTCCAAGAATGGTTAAGGTCGAGCTGAAAGGGAAGCTAGCGCCAGGGGTTACTGGGAAGGACGTTATTGTCGCCCTTTGCGGCAGTTTCAACAATGACGAAGTTCTCAACGCAGCAATTGAATTCACAGGCGAAGGAGTCGCCGCGTTATCCGTTGACGATAGGTTGACCATTTCAAATATGACTACCGAATGGGGTGCTCTTGTTGGATTATTCCCCGTAGATGATACAACCCTGGACTGGTATGACCAAGCTGTGTTAAAACTTGAACAACGTACCTTTTCGTCCCCTGGATCTTTCGTGATTCCACCACCCCCAGAGCATCCCCGCATTAACAGACGGAGGGTCGATAATCTTCGAGAGTCCGTCTTATCATCTGATATCAATGCCGAGTACTCTTCTCATCTCGTGTTCGATTTATCAACTTTGATTCCTCATGTCTCTGGCCCAAACTCCGTTAAAGTATCCACGCCCCTTCCAATCCTCGAAGAATCAAAACTTGCAATACAAAAGGCATATCTTGTGAGTTGTACTAACTCACGAGCTTCAGATATTGCAGCGGCTGCCTCAGTAATGAGAGGGAATAAAGTAGCTCCCGGTGTTGAATTCTACATCGCTGCTGCTAGCTCCGCCGTGCAGATGGAGGCTGAACTTGCTGGTCACTGGGACATTCTCATCAATGCTGGAGCCAAGCCACTCCCCGCAGGATGTGGCCCTTGTATTGGTCTCGGCACTGGTTTGCTTAAGGAAGGTGAAACAGGTATTAGTGCAACGAATAGAAATTATAAGGGTCGTATGGGAGATCCAAAAGCGAAAGCGTATCTTGCCAGTCCAATGGTCGTCGCCGCAAGTGCCGTCAAAGGGTACATCTGTGGACCTGCATCCCTCGACAAGGATGCCCTACCCCCTATCCAGAACCCCAGCTTCTCCCTTTCAGATGTTTCGACTTCCAATGCTGCCACCCATGTTCAATCTCAAGAACAGATTCTTCCTGGATTCCCTACTAAATTTTCTGGTGCACTGTTATTCGCCCCCCAAGACAACTTGAACACAGATGGGATCTACCCTGGCAAGTATACCTATCAAGATGACATCACGCTCGAGCGTCAAGCGCAAATTGTAATGGAGAACTACGATCCCGGTTTTGCCGAACTCGTGGCGTCGTACTTTCGGAAGATTCCATCCGAAACGGAGGGAACAGTTAAATCCGGGGTGGTTTTAGTTGCAGGTTATAACTTTGGCACGGGATCTTCTCGTGAACAAGCGGCAACTGCATTGAAGGCTGCAGGTATTCCCCTGGTAATTGCTGGCTCATTCGGGGATATCTTCAAGCGAAATGCAATTAATAATGGTCTTGTCTGTCTCGAGTGTCCAGAACTGGTGCAGGATCTTACAGAATTATTCGCTAAAGATGGGAAGCGAGGCGCAGGCGGCAAGAGCGGGGAGATGACTGTAGATCAGGGACTCAACCTCGAAGTAGACATGAGTAATGGTAAAGTTCTCATGAGCCGCAGTGGGGGTCTAGATGTGGCAAAAACATATACCATCAAAACAGTTGGCCCAAGCGTGCAAGAGCTTTGGATTTGTGGTGGCTTGGAGGGATATGTACTCCGCCAAATCAAGGCGGCTACTTAAGCAGGACATGCTTCAATCTGTAGTCCACTCGTTGCATTTAAGGACAGGCATGAAACCTTACATTGGCCTTGTTGGGCTATGTATCACAGGCGGTGATTACAACCAGGTGGTAAAGTTATTAACAGACTCACCTTATATCACATGTTATTGTTTACTGCTCCGTGTGATATTTAACTCACCTCATTGTACTCTGCTCTTAAGGCACATGTTCACACAAATCAGCAACAATTGGCGAGCAGGAGACGTAAGAGAAAGCTATATCTCTTTCATTTACGGAATATCTAAAACTCCATGTAATAATACTCTACCTCATCTTTTGTTCGGAAAAGCACCCGGTTCGAAAGAGGCAATCACAAACAACTTACGGCTAGTCATGAAAAGTGTTGGCGTTCAGGTCTGACCTAACTATCCGAGTCAGCTTCTGAGTTCCGCGCAATATCTTCTAGGTGTTATAAGACGCAAACAACGCATTAAATAACACACACCAAACAAGACCTTGGTACCTGGAAAGAGGAACAAAGATGTAAATAAGTGTCTTCAGCTTCTAAATGGCGAAACAAAGACTCTAGCTATGGTTAAGCACGGCTGTGGACTTGGTAATGACCCGCAGTATTTCCTCAATCGTCTGGATTTGGTTAGGAGCGTATCGCTCATAATTCGGAGGCCGATTGTATGCTATTTCTGCCGTTTTAATCTGTGGAGAAACAAGTCGTTAACACGTCTGTATATGTTTTATATTCGCACTCGTACTAATATATCTGATGTTAGCCCTTTAACTGGAGATGCTGAACTCCGGAAGCGATGCATACGATAGGTTGTGTTACCTAAAGGCGCCGCGATGACATCAGTTGTATGCTAAGAGATTTTAGCAAATATGCGTTGCAAAGTATGTCCAGATTCACACGTACATAGAGCTCCGTATCATACGGCCAGTCTTCACTTCCCAATGGCATGAGTCGCTCGGAGCGGAGCAATTCAATAGTTAATAGTGCCTCCAAAGGGTGGCTGAATATACAGGAGACCTCGCTCTCAGAAGCCTTTAGATCATTGATGAAATCAGGGTTAGTGGATATTGCAACCACCGGTGTTACAAGCAAGTGGTGAAGAGAGATCACGGGCTCCAACATTCCAAGCGTGTGGATGTCTGGAGACTTCAATGGAAGGGCCACTTCCTCATGAGCTTCACGATACTAGAGGGAAGAGGTGAGCACATTAACAAGTCTATAAAAGCTTGATTTGATTCACGAACGGCAGTTTCGATCAGATTTGCGTCTGTCACCTCCAGTCTGCCGCCTGGAAGTGCCGTTTGTCCAGCATGGGTTCGTAGTGATTTGGCACGTGTCGTTAGAAGCACTCGTAGCTGCCCTTTTTGCTCATACAAGAGAACCAATACCGCAGCCAGTTTGCTGGATGGATAAAATGAACTAAGTGTAGTGGTTAGTCAGACAAGTTGAACAAGGAGTCAATGCGACTAACGAACACGTCTGGGTACCCTGTTTTCTTGAAATGAGCAAGGAGCCGCTCGATGCATCGCCTTGGACCTTCGCTGAAATGGTCAAGGAATATGGTTGGATTCTGGCTTGTTTCCAACGGCATTTTGGTTTGCCAAAGCTCGAGTTTGAATGGTCTGACTGCCTTTAATGTAGACTTGGTGAGAACATTACCGATCAAAACGGTACTGACTAAAAGGCATTGACTTGGTAATTCGAAAACAAATTCATCTTATGATGATAGAACGTTTTTCATGTACAATGTCGCTCGCCTAGCGAATACATAAGATCTGGTTCGTATATATACATATATATATAATAGCTATTTAAACATGTTAAATAGGTGAGTATGAAAAACCTCTGCATAATCCAATATAGTATGCCAATCACAAGGGTAAAAACATTCAGCAAGGGCCTGCAAACTAAAGTTTACGGCAATCTACCG
The DNA here is from genome assembly GCA_002554575.1 of Amanita thiersii Skay4041. NCBI lineage: Eukaryota > Fungi > Basidiomycota > Agaricomycetes > Agaricales > Amanitaceae > Amanita > Amanita thiersii. The sequence goes on from KZ301975.1 coordinate 240,052, forward strand.
ATATCCATACTCATACCTACCATAAGCGTCGGGATATACATCGGTTGAATCCATGCAACCATATAGACTGGTTACGCTGCTAGAAGCGGTGGAATAAAGCTTAGCAACTTCAGCCGCAATCATTTATCTGGGCACTTTGACACTCACTGCGGAACGGAAATGACTATTGTAAGGTCGCATCTTGTTAGGCCCCAAACATACACTATCACTATGTGACTGGTTCGTATGAATTTTTTTGTCTCCAATAGTATCGGGTATCGTGATTCTCAGCTTCTTGCGTAGCTCTGCCCGAGAAGCTCCTGGGCTGCTTTGCCCAGAAATGGTTGGGCTCAGAGAGGGTAGCGGTGACGATGCGTCTTTCGTGTCGCCCACTTTGACACAGTGGGTGCTCGACACTTGTTTTGGGAAAGTCAACACAATATTATTCTTTCATTCGGAATCACACTTACTCATCGTACTTTCCTCATTGACGTTCATGGTTTGATCAGGCTGCTGCTGGGTTGTCCGAGACTTCGGCTTGAAGATTTTGAAGAAGCTGAACAGAAGGGGAAGACACATTTGTTGGTGTAAGCGTTAGCAGTTTGGTGTATCTACCAAAATCTTCTTGGATCCTTATATGTTCCAGTAGCAGTAGCAGATGTCTTTAGAAATTCGACATGCCATTGGCCTCGAGGCTCGGGAAACGTACGGTCAGGTTCACCCCAGGGTCTGAGGTTGAATCAGGTTAAGAACAACAGGCCCTCAGTGCGATGATGTCCATCTCGGATCGCTTGGGCCTGTCCTAACGGCATCCTCAATTCCTCCGATGGCACGTCCACACAACAGCTGGGGAAAGAAGCCGTTTCTTTTGCCAAGGGTGTTACCGGATTTAGTGGCCCCATTATCCCAGAATTACTTCCATCAGAAATATGTCTAGATAGTCATGAGTACCTGCCATTGGGAACACGCTCCAGAGCTAGACGGCGTATCAAATCTCGCCAATCGGACGGCTTTTAGGAGTCATCCTGGCCTTCAAGTTGAGGACGAGAAACACATGCGGTAGAGTAGAAACAGAACCATCAAGATGTTAAGATGTTACGGGAATACTGGTTGCCCGTATCCAGATCTGATGCAGTGAAGTTGTGGTGAACCAGCGTAAGCTATGACTGAATACAGTTGGTATTCTCGTAAATAACGCACCGCCTAAAGACTGTAACTGGCCACTAACCATAATAGCCACTGTAATGGTGCCACGACAGTGTTGCCAATTATTTCCTTGAGACTAGAATGTCTAATTGCTGTACGGCCAGGACTGCAGCATTTGGGGATCAGAGCCTAGTATTCAATGGACTATCACCATAATCACGTTCAAATCCATAAGAGAACGTCACGGTTGTAGATTGAGTGTATCCAAAAATGCGATGTAGGAGTAATGTCATCAACATTTTTATTTTTATTTTGCAGAAATCTGTGTGGTTTGAGTTAGTCTGATGTGACTTAATGATCGTGAACTATGAGCCCAAGTATTGTCAGGTCCTGGAGAGTGCTGAGTGTCTGAATCATTGCCAGTGGGTGACGAGAGGGAATAATTGCGAGTCACGTGCCTATTTCCGAGTCAGGAAGCCGGTGGATACTCCGCTTTGGTCTTTGGATTCGGCTTTCCACTAACGCCAGTATCTGCGCATTGCATGTATCATGAATAAGCTCACGCGGTTGACAAGACCAGACAATCATCAAATCAAGTTTGACCCTACTCCTCGAGACTCACTTTCCGATGGGTTTAACGTTGTGCTGTTTTCTTTCCAACAATGTACTGCGCGACTAACTACACGAGTTTAGTACCCAACATTTCGTCTCCTCAATAAGCAAACACGCCTTACACTTTCCCCTCCTCTGAAACCGGAAACCTCGTTTCCATATCGCCTTCTTTCAGTTGCAAACCTGAAAGGATGGTTTGCTGCAGTTAAGAAAGAGAATAATGCAGCATGTATGTAATCGTCAATTCTCGCTACAACTCGTGGCTGACGCGTCAGCTAGTCCTCATTCTTTCTCCCCTACACGAGCTTCGTTTTGCACTTAAGGCTGCTAAAGAGAATGAAGAGAAACTCTTTTCGCCTCAACGTACACTCAAACTTCCAGCAGACGACGTAAACATCATTGCCTTTGGCCTACATGATACTCGCTTGCTTGTTGGTTTCACTCGTGGACAACTTATGGTGTACGATACGACGCGTTTGCTATCACCTGGTACAAAGGAAGTGATGGAATCAAATGTTACGAGAATTTCGTCTGCGCCTTTTCTTCAAATCATTCCCAATCCAAGCAGCGAGGTAGACCTTGCGCGTTTAGTTGCTATTGTCAGAGGTGATGGAGTTGCACAAATATTGGATATTGACAAGTTAGAGGCTCACGGCGGATGGACTGGTGAAGGCGATTCTGCGCCTGTTGCTAGTATGTTTGAAATATTCTGAGTTTGTGATTCGCTGATTATTTTACATTTTTAGTCTCTTGGTCGCCAAAGGGAAAGCAATTGGCAGTAGGTCTACGAGCTGGGGATATTTTCACGTACGCCATGAATAATAAAACCGTGCCACATAAGCAAATTCCGCCGACGGCTGATGCATATCTCGTTTCTCTCGACTGGTTTGGTCCTGCGCACGTGTTCAAAACAACATACCGCACCCGAGAGCCAGAGTCATCAGATGCCACTTTGCACATCCTGAATGTTGATGTCAAAACGTCCACAGGGACGTACTTCAATTTGATGCATCCATTCCCCGCGGATGGCAGGTCCAAAATGCACGCTATGACACTGCATGTCCCAAAGTGGGATGAGGATGCAATGAGCCAGACTGAGCTTCCAAAGTCTCTAGCGATCGTTGGTGATATGTGCTCTGTGGACCTTGAAGTATTAGCACAGAATGGCCCTCAGTGGTTTCAACAGTCCCAGGAAAACCCTGTGCAACTTCCATTGGATAAGACTCAGAATGATACAATATTAGTTTCGCTGGAGTCTGATCTGACAGACACGGAGGCAGGTGTTCCAATCATGTATACCTATCTGAATGATGGCACTCTGCAAGGATGGCATCTTGATTTCCCTAAGCCATATCCTGGCATGGTGCAATCTGAAACCAGGCCAACTGAGTTTGCGCCTGCTACCTCTCAGCTAACTGCGTTCTCTGCACCTCAACAGCCTTCTGGGTTCCCTTCTACTCCTCAACAACCTATAACTACGTCTCCATTTGGTCCAACAACCAACGTATTTGCTCAACCTACAACCTCGCCATTCGCAGAGTCACCGCAACAGCAACCTCCAGCCTCCCCTTTTGGACAACCAGTCTTTGGACAGCCTGGCTTTGGTTCACAAGCAACTTCTGTTCAGCAATCTCCTTTCAGACAATCAGCCAGTTCTGGTTTCGGAAATCCGCCAGCGCCCAGTACTGGTTTTGGAACAAACGGGTTTGGGTCATTGGTCTCAACTGGAAATTCAAATGTGTTTGGGCAGCCTTCGTTTGGCTTCAGTGGTTCTACTGCGTCGACTCAAACACAACAACCTATTACTAGAGAAGCTTCCATGTCAGATGATACTGTTCCACTTGGCAATCTCTCTCTGGGTAATGGTAATGAAGCAGAATCCCCATCGAAAGCTGGTAGTGGCCCTTTTGGTCCCTTGGCTCCTTCAAACAGCAATACTGCTTCTGTGTTCAATGGGGGACCTTTTAAACCGGCTACTGGCTTTGGAGCGTTCAGTAACTTGCAATCACAGCAAACTTCTAACAGTGGCACAGATTTAAAACCTGCTGTTGGATTTGGGGCATTTGGAAATCTCCAGGCCCAATTGACGACCACTTCCTCTAGTGGAAGTAGTGGGAATCAAATCAAACCAGCTACTGGCTTTGGGGCCTTTAGCAATTTCCAAGCAAGCACTTCAACATTCGGGAGCAATACTACAACGCCACCCAATGCAGTGTTTGGAGCTGCATCAACAATAAATTCAGCTTCTACTGCAGGACAACCAGTGTTTGGGCAGTCTGGTTTTGCTAAGCCTGCATTTGGACAGCCCGCCTTTGGTCAGTCTGGATTTGGCCAACCGTCATTTGGGAAATCTAGTCTACCTACTTCTAGTGGTCTCACTGGTGGTTTCGGTGCTTTCGCAAACAATCAATCCAGCTCATTTCTATCAGCCGCCAAACCTGCAGGAGAATCGAGTGGTTTTGGTGCCTACTCAACAGGCTCACCTACATCATTTGGGGCTGCAATAAAGGACGCTGGAGTTGAGCGTCCAAAAACCTCACCATTTGCTTCAGATCCAGGTCGTACAGCTCTCAATTCTGGTATTGCGAAAGAGCCAATCTTCAGCGCAGGCACTGCTAAGCCTGGCGGGGTATCGGATAGTGGAAAGGGTTTGAGCACACCTTTTCAAACTAGTGCCACCCGTGACTCCCCTCCTTCGTCACCTGAGCCTATGACGGCCACAAAGCCAGCATTGGCCCTTGATGATGAGATGTCTCCTCCAACGTCACCAGTCAAACAGGAGGCAAAGCCCATCAGTACAACCCCATCATACCCCCCACCTGGAAATGCTTTCGGCAGCTTCATATCCTCATCAGTCAAACCTGCAAGTGGTTTTGGTGCATTTGGTGGTGTTGATGCCTCCTCACCCTTCTTCAAGAAAGCTGAAGTACCGGCTACACCTATCTCTGTGTTTGGGAAACCTGTTCAATCTACTACTCCGACAACGACGCCTGTTTCTTTGTTCGGAAAAACAGCGGTGTCCACAACACCAATGGCAACACCACCAACGACGAACCTTGGTGCACCGAAGTTCGGATCTACCTCCATGCCTGGTGCTATAAAGTCCGCCTTCACTCCCATTAATGTTGCCATAAGTCCTACCAAGACTCCAGCAGCTGGTGGCTTCAGCTCATTTAGTGGTAAAACTGGTGGGTTCACTGCCTTTGCAGGATCCAGTAAGACCTTTGGTGAACTCCTCAAAACAAGAGATGATTCTGTGGGCTCAGAGGAAGGAAAAGGTAAGAGAATTATCGACCAGTTCTATAAGCCAAGGACTCAAACAAAGATATTATGTTTTAGTAGAAGCCAAATCCGAACCAGTCGAAGGAAAGGGTGAGCCGATTGCGATACCAAAGGAAGAACCTGCGACACCAGTGACGCCAAAGAAGGAAGAGGAGGCTGTATCAACAGAAACGCTCCGATCCCCTGTTTTTACGCTGCCCAAGCACCCAGTCAGCACAACTCCCGCTTCAGACCCCCCAGTGACAGACAAATCCGAAGCCACCGAACTCAAAGAAAGCCTCTCCAAAAAGACGTTGTCATCAGAAGAATCGTTTGTTGAAGTCACCGCAGAGGATAGTAGGGAGGATGGCGAAATTACTGAGGATGAGGGAGATCTTGCACCAACGGATTCAGAGAGTTCCGCAGATGGAACTGACGAGGAAGAAGAGGAGGGTGCAGTAGAAGGAAGTGAAGATGAGACCGAGAAGCCAATCGAGTCGCGTTCTACGTCTGTGGACCCCGCTGGCGTTCCCTTGCCTCAATCACGATCACCTTCAGCTACTCCACAATCTGAAGCTACTTCGATACAGGTTACACCCACAGCACCTTTAGAGAAATCTCCTTCCAACAAAGAAGCAGTCATAACCTCACTTGGGACAACAATAAAGCCACCTGCCGGTTTGTTCACAAAACCAAGCTCGGCTGCTCCCTCAAGCCCTTCACTTGGTATTGGGCTTGGACGACCAAGCACGCGTCCTGCACGAAGTTCTCCCCTAGCAAGTGCTCCCGTATCTAATGCGGATCGAGATGAGGATGATGATGTTACTGGTGTCAATGACGAAAAGTCGACACCCGAGTCAATACCAAAACCGAAACCCGTGGTATCTCCAAAACCAACATTTACCACTCTTCCCCTCAAGGTCGAGTCGGCTGAGGACAAGGGATCTGTGTTACGATCCAACACTCCCCCCTTATTATCAACTGCAAGCACAGTGAAAACAGTTTCTGAATTTCCCGTCATTCAGCCACCTCCAAAATCAGTTTCTGCTCCCCCTACAACACCTGCGCAGTCTGCCACTTCTCTATCAAAGCTACCTCAACCATTCCTGAAGCCCGAGTCTACCACTCCTTCAGGCTCTCCAGGTAATATATTTGGGAATCTTTCGGCCACCTACCCACAGCAAGGTCTTTTCGGTGGTACCACTCTACAGGCTGTTCCGGGTTTCTTGGGTACTTCGCCGGCTGCACAGCCTGGTATGCAATTCCCGTCTCAACTTCCTTTCTCATTTCCTTCTAGTTCCAAGCCATTTGGACAACTACCTTCAGTTCCAAGTACAGCTAGTGCAAATACTCCAACTAAGCTTCCTTTCTCCATTAGTGCAAAGTCTGAGGGCGCTTCCAGATTGGACTTATCTGGACAAAAACCTTCGAGCCTTTCTTCTTTGGTCGCTGCTCCCTCCGGAGGAACCCAGTTAGGGCTATTTGGGCTGGTTCAAAAGGCAAGCTCATTAACACCTCCTATGACATCTTCAGCTTCCCAGCCGCCTCGTGCAGCCACGGCACCTCCATCTGGCCTTTTCGGCCAACCACTAAGTCTTCCATCCAGCTTACCTACGCCAGCACCTTTTGGTATCAAAGGTGCTTCTCTAACACCATCACTCCTGACACCAAAGGAAATCCCCATTCCAGAAAAACCATCTAGCCTTCCAGTTTCATTCCCTAGTCCATCTGCCATGGTCACACCTTCTGCATCTTTAGCTGTTGCAGATGCCCCAATGGAGGAAGGGATGCAGAAAGAGTGCGCGCTTCTGTACAATACCATGAATCAAGAGCTTGAAGAGGTATTTGGTCTATGTCTGTTATGGTCATGTTCACTAATGAGGGGCTAGATAAGAACATTAGCCTTAGAAGCGAATAGGAAGCGAGAGCAACTGGGGAAATCCAGATACGGTTCACGCCAAAAACAAGACCTAGGGGATTCAGCGAAATGGGGTCTCATCGATGCAGTGCAATTTGGCAACGTTTTGAAGCAATATAAGCATGACTTATTGGCCCTGAAAGAACAAAGAGATCAGTTGAAGCAGAAGGTTCGCCAGATACAAAGTAGAATGCTCAAAGGTCTGTTGTTAACTTTGGATTAGTACTCCATTCTCATAAGTTCCTAGCTGGTACAAGGAAGGAAGAAATTTCTCGTTTCACAAAGGCACAGAGTGACAAGGAGTTTGCAAGAATGCTCAAAACCAGAACACTTGGTCCTGAACACCTCGAGACCCAAGCCCAACTAAGAAAGAATATTCGGGTTTGTGGCTATTGTAGTTTTGTACTTTGCATGGGCTTATCCTTGCTTAGATGATACGTGATCGGATTCAGAAGCTGGAAGCTAACTTGAGCACATATAAAAAGAAACTTGCGGAAGCAAGTTCTGGTAAACCGAGCTTCAGGTACATGACAATCACTCCTGCCCCTGGTGGCCGGTGTCTGAATGTATTTTACAGGCCACCAACTCTAGATACCATCAGTCGTGCATACCGTAATATTGGTCTCGCAATCCAACACAAATCTGATGAAGTCACTGAGTTATCTGCACGCGTAGCTGAACTCAAAGTAACAACACCGATGAAGATTATACCTTCGAAGAGGGACCCCCGTCTACCAGATAACGACTCGCGACGACCGTTCAATGTTACGCGACACGTTGCTGTCACTACTGCAGCTGCACTGAACGCAGAGAGGTCTGCTCAAAAGCTCAAGAAGGCTCTATTAACAGTTCGCAAGCAACCCCTGTTGAATAAAAAGGCTGTACATGCATCAGCAGCTCCGATAGCGTTTAAGACACCTTTGAAAATTGAATCCACAACCGAGGAAAGGAAAATAGCCGAAAACTTCTTCATGACACCGATAAAAGGACCATTGTTTGATCCTGTGACAACACCCCCGTCATCTGTACCAGATTTGACATTTCCTGAAGACGAATTTGAACCTTCTCCGTCTCCATCCACCCGACGCGGAGCCGGTAGAACGAAAAAGCATTCATCAGTACCATTGAAGAGGAGTACAGGAACTCCACCGGCTGCAGCTGCTCCGACTTTTGATTGGGGTCCGTTACCAACATTCAATCAACCGCCTTTGGGGGGGTTGCCTTCCCCGTTGAAACCAACATCAGACCCACCGGGGTTTGTCTCATTCGCCCAGTTCAAGAAATGAGTTGTCTGTATTGGTAGATAGGGTATCCAGCACTAGTGTTACTGTTTCCTATATTCTGCATTCTTTTATTAATCATTGCTGTTGTGTACTGGTCTCGGATGGCTGTTTCGCTGATGGCTCTCTTTGAATGTGGGTTGTGCCTTCTCCTCTATCGACTTCGTGACAAGTGCTATTAGATTCTTCAGTCTCAAAGGGGTTGTGAATGATGGATTCAAGGTGTGTGAGGGCAGCCTAATGAATAGGGATGTAAGAGGGGAAATGATGAAATGAGATGTCTAATATGGCGCAAAACGATTACTGTTAATGAAATCGCTGCGCACCCTCCCAACCTCGCTAAGTTCTTGCTGCTCATCACCATTGAAAATTTGAAATTCACCATCTCCGGGCTGTATAAACGCGTCATTGTCATCTTCGTCGTCATCATCTGGATCTGGGTGAAGTGAAGCGCATTGAGATAGAGCCTCAAATATAGGATCCACTGCGCCAATCGATTTGGTACTGATACGGATAAGATAACATTAAACGACATACGGGCTGCAAGGTTTTGCGGGATGATATTTAGCTCGCGCATATCTGTATAGCCTTCCTCGTCACCGGCTATGTCCACCTCGGTTTCCGTTTCGTCCTCAGTCGCGATCGGGGGTGCTGTGCCGTTGACATTTTGTGCCTCTGCAGTTGCTTCGTGGAGCTGGCAGTATACAGCTGGTTGGGTACTGGCACGAGCGATGGCGTGGAGTGTTATGGACGGGTATTGAATTTGGAATCCACGGCCTGTGTTCGACATGAATACCAGGGAGCTGCATAGCGATGAGTGGGATGTACGGGTATGGCACCTCGGAGGAAAAAAACCCGAACCTCGATATGACGTACAATGTCCCCTGCGCAGCATCCTGTTGGGTGAAGCCGTCGACTGGGGGATCAAGCGTGACTGAGACATTGTCCTCCTTATACACAAGCACAGCAGGGATGTCATTGAAGGAATCTGGGGTTGATGAGAGCAGGGAACCGTGTTCTTCTTTAGAGATGTAGTAGGGGAGTGTGGAAATCAAAGTGACTGCAGACATTTTTTGTGTAAAATCAGTTGTGCGCAACGCAGATATCGAAAGCCGTTGGTCTTCTAAAATTATACTGGTCACGTGAATCCGGGTATCTTTCTGTGGCTGTGTTGGGCATAGCCCGATTTGTTTAGATCGAGCCTGTAACCGGAATCCTTCTCGCCACCTATCACATTCCCGCTTGAAATTGAAATACCCCCATTCTCATACCTTCTCTTCATCTTCATCTACTTTTCACTCTCACCTCTACTTGAACCACGCAATGACAGCTCAGGATCCACAAGTCGTAGCCATGCTGGCCCACATCGTGTCCCAGATAGAAATTAACGTCGAGTTCCTCGTTTCTCAAAACTATATCTCCCGTACAGATGCCACCAACATTCTTTCAAAGCTACCAGCGCCATCGGTGGACGTTCCTGCTTCGACGTACCAAGCTCCAGCAGCCTCAGTCATGCGCACACCAACAGCATCATTTCCTACCCCCAACTTCATGCCCGCCCAAGTACCAGAAGCTGCTGCGCCGCCTCCACGACGTAATGTTCCACCCACGCCTACCCCTGCAGCGCCTCCAGTCGTGCAAGCGCGCGCTATCTGGGGCTACAACGAGGACCGGGGTGTAAGTCAATTGTTTTATCCCCTAACCCACAGCCTATCTTTGTCTCATCGTTTTCTTAAGGAACCAAACGACTTGTCATTCTCGGCCGGTGATATCATTGAAATCGTAGAAGAGGTCAACGCGGACTGGTGGATGGGCCGAATTCGCGGGAAGCAGGCATTATTCCCTTCCAACTACGTCGAAAAGCTTCCACCAGGCGCCCCTGTCAACTCAGCACCTGTGTCAGAAAAACCCGTCTACCGTCCATTTGGCGCAGCCTATCACGGAATGAATCAACCCCCTCCACCAGGACAGGGCGTCAACTCTATCGGCTTGCAGGAACAAGACAACACCAAGAAGAAATCAAAATTCGGTGGTCTGGGCAAGACAGTAAGTCCCAGTCCTTCTCAATAACCATATGTAATGACACATGTTAGATGGCAAACTCCGCGGCTGGTGGTGTTGGCTTTGGAGCAGGTGAGTGGCTTGTAGCCGCCTAGTTTTACAGCTGACGTCTTGAATCAGGCGCCGCGGTAGGTAGTGGCCTCGTGAATGCTATCTTCTGATCTTCTTCGGCTACCCTGTGGATTATAATGAAACGTATACACAAATTGGACCACCATTGCCATCATCGGATGATACGTTGTAAATAATAACCATTGTCTATTCCCATCGAGGGTATGCTACAGGACTAGGTATACATCTCAACTTAATCCAAAGACCTTCTCGCAAGTAGTTTAGTAATTTCTCGATGTTCGAGTAGCCATTCTGGGAACGTGACTTTGAGTTCTTGTTGCTCTCTCATCTCTATCAAATAGTTTGCGAAGACAATGAGAGCACCATAGCGATATCTACCTATATGTGAGAACGTTGCCTTAAGAAGGTAGAAATTCTAAAACACACAGATAATTAACCGTGATGGCACGAAGTTTGCGCTCTTTTTGACTTCCCTTCTCACATGCCTCCGCTTTTAATTTGTAACTAAAGAATGAAAAGTCTAGTTGTGTCAACAACAAACATGCAAGGTAGCTTACTCGTATATAGCCTTGCGCAGATTCTGAACATCTTGCATCAAGTCGATTGCCCTATCCGTTAACCGCTTCGCAACTTTGCCATAAGAGAGAACACCAACAAGCTGAAGTATGGTTTTATACTCCCCTAGAATATCGTCGGTAAATACCTTTGAAACGAGACTCCACGTACCTTGTAAGTATGCTTCTTCCTCTGAAGGACCATCCATGGTATCATAGAAGTCAAGTGAAGACTCTTCAGCGACTCTCTTCCCTTCTTCCTCTCTCCAATTGAAGGTGGAGGATATGAGACAAGCCGTAATCATGCCGGTAGTTGTTCGCCCACGGCCCATCTGACAGTTAAAAATGAAATCCCCTGCTCGAGATAACCCACGAGTAACCCGATCAAGTAACTGCCCAAGTGCGCCAGGAAGTGGCGCCTGTTCATCCGTCTACAATGACACATAGGTCAGTAACGAACCCTGCGCAGGGGTTTGACCACATACAATCGCCACACGACTATAGTCAATCTATTAAATGATTAACTGAGGTCAGCTCGAGGCATGTGTAATATTACCTTGTATCCTTCTCTCTGAACAAGTTCGAAGACGTCTCGTGGCGTCATAATATCCTCTTCTGTGACAGTTTCCCAAATAGGTATGATTGTGAAAACTCCTGGTCGCTCTTCCACCTCATCGTGTAACAAGATCCTGCCGTCACCCTGCCTGACCTCGAACAGCACATCTTTTTTGAAATTCTGTTCCATTGCTTCAACGATATCTGTGGTGACGCCAGTAGCCCTTCGGAAGCCCTTAATCAAAATGAAGCTCGTAACGTAGGTAATGTACGTACTCAACGTTTTCCAACGGCTTGTCAACAAGGCGAAGCACGTGTGGTCGACCAGCAATGTAAATTACAGGCTCCTAGAATGCATTGAAGTCAACTCAGCAATGATGGATGACATCAGCACTCACTTCACGCAGTGATGTCCAGTACACTATATTTGTACCATTGGGACCAGCATTCACTCTCTGTAGAGCTCGTTTTAAGCCCTCAACGGTCGGCATCCCACTTGAAATCATTAGCCTAATGTTGATGTCATGTGCAATACATACCTGCCACAAACCATTTTTGCGTTGGGTGATTCGTCGATAGCAAATTCTGTGCCGTCCACACCAGGCACAGGTCGTAATGTCAGAGGAATACGTCGAAAGTTTGGTGATCCTTCTATGCGTCTGATAACGACAATTGTCAGGGGAAGCAGTCAGTTATGTTCAAGGCACTGACTCTGGTAGAGTCATCTTCTGCAAGTTGGAGAAGAAGTCACTTTTCAGGATTGTAGATGCAGAGAGGATAATTCCTGAGCGATTTGTCACTACTTGCGTCACTTCATCTGGATCAGCCATGTCCTCCTTCGTATGGGCTCGCTCTAGAGGTTTAAGCGCCTTGAGACCCTCCGCATGCAACTCCTTTTCGAATGTTTTGATAACTACAAACATCATAAAATTACCACCAAAGATAACAAAAGCGAAAAAGCTACCAGGAAGACTGTTGACATAGGCTTCGACGCTTTGAAACGATTGAACAGTATCTGGTTCAGTAGATTGGAGATATGACTGGAAGACGATCAACTCAAAGTATCGGCGCAGGTTTTGAAGGCCTATTTATCCTTGATTAGCATCCAAATTGATTGTAAGCTATCCTATACTACACCTTTCTGTGCATACATTTTCTTCTGCTTCACGTCAGCAGCACTTTCTGCAAGACGGCGGGCTTCTTCGATAGACTCTCTTAAATTTAGAACTGTACCACATTGGTCAATCGCATCGTCAACTATATTCTTTACACTTGGACCCTTCCGAACAACACGAAGCAAGTCTAGAACATAGAGTTGGTAGGTCATCAGAGACAGAGGATCAATGCAGCGTACTGTTGATGACTTGGTATGAATGACGGTTCTGTATCATTCGCCTAAAGTCAAGAGTTGGACCAGAAAGCATGGACACGGACATGGTCCTCTTAAAGGGCTGAGGCGATTTTGGAGTAGCTAAGTCTCGAACCTCCAGCCATTGCCTAATAAGTACAAGGATGACCTATTGCTGATAATAAATAGAGGAACAGAGCATTGTAGGAACTATACGTACAGATGCTAATGTACTCCTGCCACGGCCGAGTTGGCAGTTTAATACGATGGGTGTGTCTTTAGATGCACGAAGAACAACGCCAATAAGTTCGTTGAGATCAGAAAAGTCGGGTGGCCTTTCAGACGTTATAGGAATCCTCGTGTATTGCAGTTGCACTTCATCTTCCTGTTGACGCGACGCCATGACTTCTTTGAGTACCATGACATCGTCTCCTTTCACTTCTTCCCACACAGGTACCACAGCACCATCTGCAGTTTCTGAATGTAAAAGCAGTCTAGGTATAGTCGTAAGAATATTACATCGAAGCTGAATCAGAATAATCACCTGCCACCAAATGTGGTCAATTCTGCAAGTACATCGTCACGTAGCCTCTCTTCAAGTATTTCGAGCCTTGAGGCAGATATGCCACCATAGTCTGTCTCACTGATGACACCAAGTATAATGGTATTATTTGAACAGCCCCACCTTTCATATTCCTTAAGGATGATGTCTCCCTTCTGAGACAATAAGGTGCCCCATTGATGTAGACAATAGGTTCCTCCCTGAGTGTAATCCATATAATCTGACGCGCAGCTGGGTGTGCTAATTTAATCCGATGGACAGCTTCATCAATAGCCTCCGATGTAGGTTGGCCGAGCGCGTAAATGTTGGTACCAGGCACCTGCCTGAAATTGATAGCACCACGTACACCATTTTCGACACGGTGAGACTCTCGTAGCCACTGGTCTGACTTCAGAAGCGTGCTGATAATATGATTGAGCGCAAATGACCCAAGTTTATTATGAGATCCTTTACCTCTCTCGTAAAATGATTCCACTTCGGTGCTATAGTAGAACCATGAAATTAAGCCTGATGAGAAGAAGACATTACATACTCGGACGACATGATCTGAGTACTCATCACCCAGAATCTGGCCTCCACTTATCGCCACGTCGTTCTTTCGTCCAGGCACCATTACTTTGTCCTCAGTGCCAGACTTGCTGAGGGAAGATAAGTCGTTCACAGGCGTGAAGAGATTGAGCTTAAAGACATCAGTGTTACGAAGGAATTTAACTTGGCTATCACTTCAATTAACATCAGGGGTAATGGCATAAGATATAACAACTTGCTTCCAGATTTCAGTTCTTGCCTAGAGAATTTGTATGAGATAGATAGCGAGGGATACTATATCAAGCTCACATTGAGCCAACCGGAGAATGATTGACTGAAGCTCATGTCAGATGTATTAACATAATTCGCAAATGCAATGATGAAGAAACTAGTGTGATGAGTCACTAGTCGATACAATCCTTAATAACACATACTATTTCTCAAGGGAATTGCGCGCCTTTTGTAGATATTTCTCCCCTTGATCTTCATCCATGCTTGTCAAAGCATATTTCAGACGGTTGATGAGAATGTCATCTCGCAAATTAGTAACCTGATCAGCTGTGGACTGCGTCAGTCAAGCCACTATTATGACTAAACTGACATACTGGTATCGATGACACGATCTACGAGCTTTTTTGAATCAAGGCCGTGGTCCAAGCATCCCAACAAACTGAGGATCACACCATAATTGCCCATGTGTGCCTTCCGTAAATTCTCAAGAAGCGTGGGTTGCGACATTAAAAGTTCGATAGCAGATTGTGTTTTCTTGGTCTGGAGACCTAATTTAATAGCGACTAAGCAGGATAAACAGAATGGAAGAATCATTAACCAACACTGTTGCAAAAGGTATGTCAACTTCAGAAGGGACTGGCTTAGTTCCTGTTGAGTGATTGCTTGCTCCAGGGCTTGAAGGATGCGGGCTTCTGGTTGCTAGTTCGCATCAACAATCTGATTTAACTTGATCACAGAAGATAACATACCTGGACAGAAGGCTACGGTAAGAGTCAGCGAAAAGCTCATGAACATGAAACTATAAATACAGACTGTATTAATTCCAGATCCAGCTGGCGATCCCGATTTCACTCCATTAAGAACTGCTTTTGGAGCATATGGGTCAGGTATCCCTTGCGATATAAGCTGCTTTCTTCGCACAATGGCTGCTGCCACCATCGCAAATGTTGTTCGTACAGCTCCCATACCACATGAAAATACCAAAGCAGTTCTAAGAGGATCCAGGTCTCGAATGACATGGACATATGCGTCGAGGTAATTGTCCTGGTTACTTATTCCCTGAGCTGATAATATTTATAGTAGATAAAATCGCTGACCTCAATTGGCCTGTCGGGCGAAATAGGTATGCTAGGCAGAATATTAAATCATTTGCCATTTATTTGCTGACCAAGAATAACCCGTACCGGTAGTACTGAATGACATAAAGAATATTTGTTAGGTGGAAGGCCGATAAGCGTAGATTTGAACTCACATCGACATTCCAGCCTTCTTTCTTCATGAGCGCCCATAATTCACGTGAAGTTTTGACATTGTTATTGTCGACAGATGTCCAGGTAGGGAGAATAGCCCCTTCCCCATCACCACTTTCGGATGCTTGTCAATAATGAGTGGCGTGTACATTAACAACCTTTCTATTTTGGTATTCACATACCAACTTCGTTATGGGTGAGAACGACACCTCCATTTCTAGCATTCGTGTGAACATCCGGACGTCATTGATAACGTCAGTAAGTAGGCATACCTGGCCGCTTCTTGAAGAATATCGTTCTTCAGCCTGAGTTCGATGGCCTCGAGGTTCTGCGCGCGATTAGATAGCGCGAGGGTACGTCTCGGCTCGGCAGCATCTCGCAAGACGAACGGGCGACCGGAAATGTAGACTATTCATATGTGCAGTCAACACAAAAATATCACAGTAAAACTTGGGAAATATAGGCGTTATGCATGAGGTAAAATAAATAAATAAAAAAGGTGCATATAACAACTGCATCCCAGTCTATAGACATACCAATCGGTTCTTCACGAGTTGAGAACCAGACCACATGTGTAGGGTTGGGCGTATTTGGTCGGCATCGGAGGATGGACAGAATGGCGCGAAGACCCTGGGTGCGAGGCTGCGCAGCACCGAATACGTTCAGACCGCCTAGCCTAGGGGCCCGAAAATTGGGAGCACCATGAACATTCAAATCCAGATCCAATGCCCTTCCTTGTGGATCAATCAGTAAACAGATATCAGCGGTGGAGATAGCACAACACACCAGAGGGATAGTGATCTGTCTTGAGAATAAAACCCCTGGAGAGAACACTACCAGACCTTGTCTTGACCACCGATGATTCAGAACGTTGCAAGTGACCCATCAAGTCTAAGGAAGAATCCGACTTTCGGCCTGTGGAAGCATCACTTTGTGGAGTTCCCACTCGTTGAATACTTGGGGGCATTGATACAGGCCGGTCACTGAGAGGAGAAGACGTTCTATTGTTAGTAGATGGCGCCACTGGCAGATCCAAAGCAGATGAAGGTCTGGATGGGGGATGGTCATTGGAGAGAGCCTTTCTGAGGATGGGATTAGACATGATGGCTCGTAGGAAGAAATCAGTGAGCAGATCGTTTTCTCAAGGATGATGCACAAGCTAAAGTTGGGTTTCAGTAGACCGAGTCCGTACAAGAATGTGCTGGCAAACGATTGTTATGATCATGTATTTAGAGGAACGGACTTGAGGTTAGGGTTTCACAAGCGATCTGGCAACTCGGTCCATACTTTGATCCACTACACTTGCGGGCGAGGAGTGCTCGAGTAGGGCGCATATATACAAGATACCCTAATTGCCCACCAGTCCTCGCTTCACTCCTCCCTCATTGCTTATGGCCCCGATCTGCCTTGCTTTTTATTGCTCTGGGCACGGTAATTTATTTCTGATTATGCGCTCCACATGGCAATGGACTAACTACGACCCTGCCAAGCAGGTTACGGGCACGCAACCCGCGTATCTGCATTTGCCTCTCACCTTTTGCAACTCTCTGACGCAGAGCGTCCTGTAACTATATATATCGTCTCTTCCGCCCCTCAACATGTATTTGCAGAAAGTATTGCTTGCGGTGCATCATATCGCTATGCTGAAATTGACCCAATCATTGTACAACCTCTGGCGTATGTGCCTCAAGTTACTTGTCTACTATCCATTTGACCACAGATCAGCTACCGCGTAGACCGGCAGAAAAGTGTTCAAGCACTCAAAAATTTTCTCCAGAAGAAAGATGCCCTTCTAGAATCGGAACGACAATGGTTGCTTGGCATAAATGCAAGTGCGGTATTGAGCGATGCCGCCTTTCTTGGCTGGTAAATGGCTTATACTGCAACAGTTGTCGTCTCCATCTCACTTGGACCCTTTCATAGTCAAGCAGCTAAGCTTGCTGGAATTCCTTCCATTTTGATAACAAATTTCACTTTCGACTCTGTGTACAGCTACCTCTCAACGCAGATCAAGGATCGTTCGACCATTCCTGTGGATGAGTTACTACCGACCGCTGAAATTGAAGACAATGTTGCTGATATTCCTGTTCCATTACATGAGTTACAACCACTTGTAGATCAGATTCATTATGGATATCGCTGCGCGGACCTTTTAATTCGCTTACCTGGACATATACCCATCCCGTCTTTTACTGTTTACCCCCTTTTGCCATCAACTAAGTGGGTAGCCGTTCATTCAAACCGATTTACACCGGAAATCTTGGATCACCTATCGCAACCAGTGACAACGTGTACCCTCCATCAGAAAATACCTTACCCTTTTAGCCCTAATCCTTCACAAGCCAACCTTACGCGCTCCGTGATTTCTGCGCCTTTGCTTGTTCGACCCCCTACACCCTCTCCTTCTGTTTATTCATTCCACGGTCGCTTACGGCTTCTTAAATCTTTGGGTGTTCCAGATGAGCTCATCGACTCCATAGAAACTAAGATACTCATTGTCTCTTTCGGGGGGCAGGTTTTCCGAGGCCCAAGTAGACATGGCAGCAGGCGTCCAAGTGAACTAGCGACTCCAAATCAAGAGACTAAAGACTCCGGCCTTGATTTATTTAAAACCCATTCTTCGGTTTCCTTGGGTTCAATCAACGGCAATACAGCGGAAGGTGAAAATCACAAACAGAATTTGGTTGACCCAGTGTCAGTCAAGCAATCCACCGCAAGATCCAGGCCTACTCCACTCAAGCTCAGCGAGGTTAATGCACGCTTGGCGTCCTCACGTCTAACTACTACTTCTCACATCTTGGTACCCGGTGCTCCACCTGCTCTAAGAGTTATACCAGCTAGCCCGCTATCGCACACGTGTGCTCAATTTCCCGATATATCTGCAGTACCCTATAGTGGCTCATTCAGTCCCCCAGTCAACGTAGGATTTGATAGTAGCTCTAACGAAGTATTTGAAGAACCACGTCTACTGCCAGACCCGTCATGGATTGCTATCATTTGTGGAGTTACAAAAGAGCAGTGGACAAGCCAGTTCGAAGAAGAGGAGATGAGCTTGCCGAACAGGTTCTTTGTTGCTCCCAGGGATGTATACATGCCCGATCTAACTGCAGTAGCTGATGTGCTGCTCGGGAAGCTGGTTTGTTGCATTCTGATCTCCCGGCATGATGTCACTGATACCTTACAGGGATATGGGACCGTATCTGAGTGTGTTGACGCATGTACCCCTTTTGTTTATGGTACAGATCTCCCCTTTGGCCCTTTTAAAATCTAATGCTCTGCAATAGTATCACGGCCTTTATTCATTGAAGAGCATGGACTTCGCCTCTTGCTTGAGAAAGAGGGTGTAGGTGTAGAACTGTCTAGGGCATCATACGAGGAAGGCGAGTGGGCCAAAGCTATCTCACAGGCATGGGAGCTTGGCAGAGAGGAAAAGGCAAGGAAGCGTGCTGAAATGCTTCTGAAGGGCGGCGGGAACAGGCAACACGAGGTGCAGCAATTGGCAAAGTCCGTTCTGCAGTGGGCAAAGTTGATAGACATGGAAATATAATCAACCAGTTGAGAGGATCCTGTCCTTTTGTTTTGTGGATATTCGACTGATCCGGTATATTGTATAATACCAACAGGAACCATGAAATCCAGATGTTACACTCTTGATTCACTATACTAAAGATGTACTTGCTGGCTAACTTTCGGTTAAGTTTACGGTATATTTACCATGATGCATATGGCAACTCCACTAGAGAAGCAGGACCACCATGTGGTTTGTGGATGACACCAAAGAATGATGCAAAATAGTACGTTATTCGAGGCAGGAAAGAAGACGCATTGAAGTTCGACACGATGAGGTGATAAGCCGTTTTCCTTTGATGGGTTTTTTCTGTTCCGTCAAGATTGAATCAATTACTCAACTGCATACATGAGAATAGTATCACGAGGAAAGCTGATACATCGTAAGGTCCGAGACATGTTGATGCGGCATGTTGCCCATCGGGCTCTAGAAACTCAGCGTTGAAGATCTTGGCTCCAAGTTTACTGGGATCGATTAGCACTTGGCTAAAAATGACATTCTTTTCGAACAAACCATAAGTCAAATGGTACCTAATGACTCTTTCGTGAGAGTTCCTGTATTGTATCGGCCCAATGGTTTACTCAGGGACTTGGAACACTCCCTTATCCCACAGTCCCAGCAGTTAATTTAGCTTGACCATACTGTACTGTATACGACTAGGCGATATAAGGCACATGTTTCCGTTATCACCTGACACCTATCTATCAATATCAGCTCAAACTCAAGGTGGGGTGAAATAAAGTGGACAAGCCTCGCATAGGGGAAATGAAGTTGCCATGCAGAGTGTATTACAGGGGTTGCTGCATTCCGCAAAATGGGCATGAAGAGCTGTGGGCCAAGTAATTACTAGTGCCTTGATGTATCTAAAATTATTGGGAGTCAGGACAGTAGATCAAATGATATCTTGATGCTATCGGTGTTTGGTTAGGGTGAAATTCCAGATTTTGCATTCTATGGACTTGATACTCGAAACTACACCAAGGCAAGACGAAACGCGTGTAATTCAGAGAGCTACAAACAGCTATGAGGTGGGGTTTAGCTGCCCTCCATTTCCCGTGCCTCGATATAACTTGGTACCCGCTGTCTGGTTGAGGAGTGCGTATATAGTCAAGCCTGATTAAGATCAGCTCCATGGTGAAGGTCCCAGAGCAAAATTCAGAGACACACCAGCATGTCCACATGTGACACAGAGGCAAAGACAGCGATGTGCACAACAGAGGCAATGTTCAATAATTCAATAATTCAATGTCCCTTGCAGCGTTCCATCCTAACCGGAACTTGTGTGGGTTGCCTGGAAAACAATTTCCTTTCCTGTGTGTTTGTACCGAAATGCCGAACCCCCATTTAGGTGAAGCCACTATATTCTTCTCGCAATCCTTTCCGCTCGTCTGTTCTCATCCTTGCCTCTTACTTTCATGTTCATTTGAATCCAGATGTCCTCTTCACAACCATTGAATATCAAGCCTGCTAATGCCTTTCGCAATGACCTTATTGAAAGCGTAGCAGCTTCTTTCACTAATTCATCAGCAGTTGGTACCCCGGACCTACGGGCCATTCGTGCCCAATACGCTGGCACCCCACCACCTCCCAACATCCCACCGAGGACAGCTGTTGGTATCCCTCCTCGTAGCAGCTCACCAGCCATAACTTGGGCTGCTTCGGATACTCCACGCCGCACGGGTCCTTCTTCCATTGGTGGAATCTCTGCAGCACGTCCTAGCGGCGCACAAACCCCCCCTGTGATTGACTCACTAGATGACCTCCCCGATGAGGAGAGGATCAAGATACTGAGAAGGCATTTAGCGTTAAAGGATGAGAGGAACCCTCGGAATGGCGAGATAAAGTCGTCAGCTGCATCTGAGCTTGATGTTCCTCAGGGCTCCGATTCCTCAACGCTTCGATCAAGGCGTTCATCCAATGGTGCGCATGGAAGGGCACAGGGTGAATCCGAAGATTCAACATTCCCAATACCATACCACGCACCCGGCGCAGATGTAACGTGAGTTCTTTATGTTTCATCTATACCTTCTGGGTTGGTGATTAGAAACTTCAAGTCACGATATATACAAATGGCATGCTGAACAGACCAGGCAAGCTGCAAGGGCACGATCAGCCTCGTTTGCCGGTCCAAGTAATCCCCCCCATCCCGCTTTTGAACATATTCACGAACCTGGTGGATTTAGACGGAATTACGTGCTTCTTCATACCAACAACCAAGGAGAAGAACCACAGATTCTCAACAACTTCATAGACTTTTTATTGTTGTTTGGTCACTTTGTAAGCAATTCCAGGGAATATCTGCCATCATTTGTTCTGAACATGCACCTAGGCAGGAGAGGATCTTGAAGAGGAAGAAGAAGATAAGTCTGATGAAGAGAATACGTTACCCGGCGCATCTGTTGCTGCAGAAACTGAGAATACCCCTCTTCTTCAGGGTGGTAGTACACTCTCAGCTCGGCAACGCTCACGCTCTCGACGTAGACGAGGGAATTCTATCAGCTCACAAGGGAATGCGACCGTTACTCAAGCCGTCCTCATGGTATGTATTTGTTTTAGGTGGTGTGATTAGTTCTAAACCCCATCAGCTCCTCAAGTCCTTTGTGGGGACAGGCGTTCTGTTCCTTGGAAAAGCGTACGTGACAGATTTGTGGAATCCAATCGTATGAAACTTAATATTATCTAGTTTCTACAACGGTGGAATACTGTTTTCTTCATTAACCTTCGTCGCCATTGCAATCATATCCTTATATTCATTCTTACTGTTGGTTGAGGCCAAGTTTGTTGTGCCTGGAAGCTTTGGAGGTATGGGTTATGTATAGCTTGTGATCATTAATGATATCTAATGGCCTTACCAGATATTGGAGGAGCTCTATACGGCAACTGGATGCGCTATACAATCCTCGGATCCATTGTCATATCTCAACTCGGATTTGTTTCTGCATACACGATATTTGTTGCTCAAAATCTTCAGGTATAATGTTTTTGTTGGTGACATAATATTTGCTGATCCAAATCCACACAGGCATTCATCATGGGCATAACCAACTGCATGAAATTGGTTTCAGTACATTACCTTATTCTCATTCAACTCGTTGTCTTCCTTCCACTAGCTCTTATTCGTGATCTCGCGAAACTGAGTACAACGGCGCTTGTCGCCGATGCCTTCATCTTAGCTGGGTTGGTCTATATATTTGGCAGCGAGTTCAAGATTATAATGGAGCGTGGACTTGCCCACGTGGAGTTATTCAACCCAAAGGACTTTCCACTCTTTATCGGGTCAGTGTTTTGACTTCCTGTCTCATATTTATCAAGTTGATAGCGTTTGTACCAAAGTACCGCGGTTTTCTCTTTCGAAGGTATTGGTCTTGTAAGTACGATACAGATACCCATCTCGTCTCTTGCTAATTTCCAGTAAGATCATTCCTATCACTGATGCTATGCGAGAACCACATAAATTCCCGGCTGTCTTGACCGGAGTTATGATGTTCTTATTGGGCAAGTTGTGTGCATCTCCTTTATAACATTATTCTTAGCCCTTTCTTCAGTTCTTTTTGGTGGTGCTGGAGTTCTTGCGTACCTCACATTTGGCAAGGATATTCAGACTGTAGTCCTGGTCAATCTAGATGGTAAAAGCAAGATGGTGCAATCGGTGAGGTATCTTGAACCCGCCCTATAGCTTGAATATTCATTCCAGATAGGTTCAATTCTTCTATTCCATGGCTATCCTGCTATCAGTACCATTACAGCTGTTCCCCGCTGTCCGAATTCTTGAGAATGGCTTTTTCACACGTAGTGGCAAGGCCAACATCAAAGTCAAATGGTTGAAGAATTTTTTCAGATTCTGTATGGTAATGCTCTGTAGTTTAGTGAGTTCGGCTGGTGCCGCAGATCTAGATAAGTTTGTAGCCTTGGTAGGCTGCTTTGCTTGGTAAGTTTGGATGAGTAGTCGTTCCCTTACAGTACTGACTTTCTTCAGTGTGCCACTTTGCTACGTCTACCCAGCCATGTTACACTATAAGGCGTGTGCTGATACGCGAAGGAAGAAGATAGCGGATATTGCAATGATCATATTTGGGCTCGCTGCTGCGGCCTACACCACTATTCAGACCGTTAGGGTGGGTGATTGCCTGTTGATTAGTTTGATTGTTGCTAACGCCATTTTGAAAGCTAATGTTAGCACCAGAAGACTCTGGACAACCAACGTTCGGCCACTGCGACCCATCTATACCCAATACCTGAAATTTTCTCAACATGTTTGAAGGCTCCATTGCAAAGCTTTCAAAGTTTTTCACAATCATGCAGCGTGCATAAGACTTCATATCAGCATAAATCACATGCTCTTGTGTTATCCAATCTGTTGTACATACATTTAAACAATTACAAGCGCACATTTGCAATATAATAATAATGGCCAGACTACAGTAGCGCACCGCACTAGGCGATCAATAATACGTATAAGAATGTGGAAAAAAGTCCCATAGTCCGCAGTATGACTTTATTCAGACTGTTGATTCTGCAACTCGGCTTCATTTTCTAAGCGCTCCTGGAGTTTGTCACTGCTACTAATATGTAATTCATCAAGCGGCTCGTTTAACGTGTGCTCTTCGGAGTCTGTGGTTTGTTGCATCGTGCTTCCTTCGCTCCTCTCCAAGTCGGAACAAGTAGCTACAACAGAAGCGGCGTCGGGTGTGGTCCTCGGCGCTTGCTCAAGGCTGCTGATCGACCCGCCTCCTAGGAATCCGCGTCTAAGGCTTTTCTTTGCCCTGAGGCGACGTAACTGGCGCTCCCGCTCGTACGTCCACTCTTCTGGGTCAGAGTCAACGTATTTCCTCCCTTTTACTGTCCCAGTTTCTGTAATAGTAGCATCATGAGATGTCGTGCTAGTGCACGCCCCTTGATCACCAGCCTCAGCACTAGTGCCTGGGTAACATATTGAAGCGTTGGTAGGCCGCCGGGAATGGAGGGGAAGCGATGAATGCCTAGCTTTGGAGGAAGACATGCTGTTTTTGTGATCGATTAGTTCGCTAGCAGTAGCCTCTATGTTCGCTGCCTTCACTACGTCTTGTATCGGAGCATGGCCTTTCGTGGATTGCATGCGGTGTGCGAAAGAACATGTCAATCTAGATACCCAATATCCCCCGGATGAAGGAATAAATAAATCAAGACCTTTGTAGGCAGGGAAACACACTTACCCAGGACCAAGTACAAACTCTCCGCCCAACTGAGCGACATCTCCTCCCTTCTCCCAAACGGGCATTCCGACTTTTATCGCTCTGACAACAACCATCACTATACCCCCCATCAAGCCGTGCTTGACATACCCCCCACGACGGTTTGCGAGAGTCCTCTCACGTTGTTGCTTATCTCCAAAATCCATATCAGAAGTATAACCTGACAAGGATTCACCCTTTAGTGAACACGTGGGGTGGTACTCGCCCGGCCTGATTCCATCTCGACCCATGCCCAGCGCAGTGTACACGGCGAGCGACGGATCAGTGTACATCTCAAATGGCATCTGGAATATCTGCCTGTACTTGGAAATCATGGCATGTGAGCCATTACTGATCACAACAAACTTCGCAGATAGACTATGTCCCTCATCAGATACAGGACCACCCGTCGAGGGTGATCGAAGAATGTCCGATCGCACAAACGATTGCACTGAAGACATGTAATCCTGGCACATGGGACACCAAAAGTGGCGTATAAATATGACGATCGTGCGCTGAGACTCGAATAATGAACCAAACGTTACACGAACACCAGATTCTGCTATGACAGGGAGGCGAGCCGCACGCGCGAGTTGATCACGCATCGGTAAAGCCCATTCCGACTGAGCGACAGCTGGGATCGTGGGTAGAGGTTTTGCTTTAGATTTTGAATGATTCCGAGACGCGCGCCGAGGGCGTGTGAACGGTAAGATTTGAGACGGTGCCGTAGATTGAGGTGGCCGTGGTGCAGGTCGAGGAGAAATAAACTCGTTATCATCGATGGTTTGGGAATACTGGTCTGACAAAGTTGGGTACGATATTTTCAAATAAGCCGAGTGTGAGGTGGTAGTTGGAGGTGGCGACGGTGTGAGACTGACACGCGACATTTTGGCATTATTCGTTCGCCATTTTGATTCGATGGTGGGTAGTTGGCAGCGTGTGTCACCCAGTATAATTGGTGACTGGGATCGT
Source organism: Amanita thiersii Skay4041 (assembly GCA_002554575.1). Taxonomy (NCBI): domain Eukaryota; kingdom Fungi; phylum Basidiomycota; class Agaricomycetes; order Agaricales; family Amanitaceae; genus Amanita; species Amanita thiersii. The sequence goes on from KZ301975.1 coordinate 265,159, forward strand.
GATGCTGTAGCTCGTAGACGTGGTGAGCTAGTACCATTACGAGAGGGTGTTTCACGTGGTGAAAGTATATCCGCACTGTTAATTTGCGGATCCACCGCCGAAGTTTGCATTGTGAGGCTGAAAGTGTTCATGATAGGTGGCTGAGAAATCAAGGTGGGTCCAGAGATAGACACCTTTCTAAACCGAGGAGATGTAGTTGGTCTAGAGGACGATGAACTGGTCTTTTTGGGGCCGAGAAAGCGAGAAAGCTTATTCTGCGAATGGGAATGCGAAATAGAAGCATCAGAAGCACTTTGAGATGTCCGAGGTCGCCTTACGTTCCTTGGTTGCCATTCTGTATCAGTGTTGCAACCGTCGATATCACCAAAACCAGTTGGCGATGTAGTCTGCTCGCGTCCAGAGTGAACAGAAGGAAATTCATAAGTGGGTGAGCCAGCATTGGAAAGAATAGCCAATGAGTGAGAGCGCTGGCGCTCCCCACTCTGTCTGATACTTCGTCTTGAGTAAGTCCGTTCACTATCTGAAACGACGTCGCGTGGTTCATCTACTAAATGGGCTGTGTACATAGGTGGGATCATGTTGAAGGCTGACTGTCGACGTGAGATCGGGGGCAAGCCAGCCATGATGGGAGGTTGCATGAGTTGTGCGCTCGAAGTTCGACTTCGAAGGACCCATAGAGGTGCAAAAGGGTCGGTGGGATCTGGGGGCGGATAGCGTTCTGCGAGGGTGAGTTCAAGAATGGGGGGCTGCTTCCGCTTGATACGTGTTGTTTGTAAATCAGACTGGGAGAGAGACAACCTCGTCAACGAAGCCATAGAGTTAGAATAAGCCACAGCCAAGATGAAGCGAAGGAAGGGGGAAAGAGTGTTTAGTAGATGAGACCTGAAAGGTTAAATGCGGCAAGGAGTAGTACTTATAGCACACGCGCGTTCAAAGCGTGCAGGAAAAAAGAAGTAAGCGACAGAGATGAAGCACGCGAAAGGGTTGAGTTGAGTTCAGAAACAAGGCCTCCATGAGGCCTCCAGGCCACAGAGATAGTAGATACACGTGGAAAGCCCGTTTCTTGCTTCATTCTATAGTCAAAGCGTCATTCGCCGTTTCCACGACTAACAGAGATGTAAACCTGATGGAGATGGACGTGAGCATGTTGCGATGAATAGTCTCAAAGTACCTTTGACTTGACTCTGAGTACGCTGGCTCTCAGTACAGTAACCATCACTATCTCGCTTACGTTATCATATCTGTTCAATTCTCTTCCCTGCAACTCTCCTCAACAACAGGCACAACAACAGACATTCTCAACGCTCCGTTCCCTATCCTACAAGGGTCTACAAAGGTCGACTCACTCTGTCTTCGGCTTCTCCAACTGCCAAGTCACTGGTATCCTGAATTCCCTTCTAAATCTAATCAAGCCAAGTGCTGTTATTCGCCGTTGCTTATTCGGCTATACGTGTTTCTCGTCACTCAACGTTATCCCAACACCAAGTCCACCCGATAGACTGGACTTGTGGTCAAGCTACTTTGACTACACTTAACCTACACTCTGGCCCCTCCATGGATCATCTTGTACCGTATGCCAGACACCGATGCACTAGACCTGTAAGCTGTCAATCCAATTACACCGACTTGCTCCTTCGAGATCATTCTACCATTCAACTACCTAGTCAACCGGGTCATGAACTACGTCCCTTAGAGTCCCCATCTTCGAGTGACTGCAGTCGATTATTCGTCCATAGATTCACATATCAAAAGAATAATATTAGAGACAATTTCTATAATGTATAAGGTGCAATTATGGAATAGCGGTGATAAGCGGGCGTTATCCCGGGGTCATCTCCTTGGACTGTATTTCAAGTTCGTTCTGCAGGTCTTAATCCCCGTCCACCATCTTGGCACAACGAGTTGTTGCCATCGGGTACGTACGTATACTTCCCTTGGATCTTGCGCTAAACGGCATAGGACCCGTATCATTTCATGTTCCTTTCTCTAAGGGGAGCATGGGAAAGTTCTATGTTTTGCTATTACCGCCCCTTTACCTATAATATTTTAGTAGGTCAATGATTATATGATTGTTCTATTACCTATATTGTGGGTTATAATTGACTGTGGATGTCAGTCACCACACCACGCCGCCTGGGAAAACCACCCGACAGAAAATATCCCAAACAGCGATTTTTTGGTATTTCAAACCCCGTACGGTATAGCGTCGGAGCAAAACCGAGGAAGTCGACTGCACTAACTAAAAATTGTGCCAGAAATACCGACCATTTGATGTCACGGCTTGGCCTGCTGAGAGACCTCTGTATATCCATACATATGCCGCTTCCTTATTGCATGTTGGATATCCCGATTATTCAATTCGAATGACCCATAAATTGGACAAATATTGCAAACTTGTATCAAGTTTTTGTTGGATGACTCCAATCGGCGTCGCGGCTCCGTCTTGGATATATCATGATGAACGGGCTAGAAGGGCGTCATAAATCCTTTTTTTGAATTCACGACACCACGTTTCGACATTTAGCTGCATTTCACATCATGATATGTCAATTTTCAAAGGTTTCGAATGCGTCATAGCTATTTCTGCATCCACTGAAGCACATAAAATCGCGCCCATGCGATCGAGAGAACTTTACCGTTTCTCGTCGATTCCATATTCTTACCATGGTTCAAGCTTTTGTCACCCTTATCTCGCTCGCTTTGGCGGCAACTGTCGCTGGACATCAGTGTAAGTCGCAAACCGATTTTTCCCGAAAAGACATGCTGTAATATACCTCTCCTAGTCACACTCAAGAACAACTGTGATTCGGAGGTTACGCCAGTAATCGCGAACGTCAACTGTGGATACTCGCCGAGGTGTAATACTCCTGGCTCTGGTGGCGTCGTATGTCGTGACATCTTTACAATCAGTCATCACAACCTTAACACCTTTAATTAAGCCCAACCCTGCTATTCCCTACAATGGGCCCCAGCCTAAGAAACTTGCCCACGGTCAATCCCAGACCCTCACAATTAATAAGCAGGTCAGTCCTGATTTATTCGAATATTGGAGCTGCCCCGCTCAAGATGGATAATTATATAGTGGAACGGCCGCATTTTCAATCAGAATGGAAAGTGCGGCGCAAAGGGTGAAAGCTGCACCCAGACAGAATTTAACTTGGACACTGGCGACAAGTTCACACCGCAGGTATGTACCTATAATTGCTTCATGAACAATATCTGGTTAACAAGGGGTTGAAAATGCAGGCGTATGATATATCCAATATCCAGGCACGTTACCGAATTCATATATCTCTCGCTTGTGGCTGACCTGTAATTTCAGGGCTTCACTCAGTCCGTTCGAATTGCGGTGAATGGCGGTGACACTGTTACTTGCACTAATGTCAAGTGTGGCTGTAGTAGTGCCTATCCTCCTGGAGTGAGTATTTTGGATATTCATAGTCCAGATTCCAAATTATAACCTGCATGCTGCTTAGGACCTATCAGGATGTGGGAGTGAAGTTGACATGCCTGTACATGCGACTACCCCCGGATCCCATTCCTGGACAGTCACGTTCTGTCCTTGAATTACCAGCCCGACAAGATGAAGAGTTAGTGTTGAACTATATATTTGTAATTATAAAGAAAGATTGCCCGTCTAGCTCTTGTTATACACTACCACATGAGAATCGTGCGGAAAAAAATTAAACTTGAAATCACATTCGCCAACAATGATCTCATTGATGATGCCGAGCTACTTTGGTCAAAAGTTCGTTACGACCGCGAAGCTCGGAACGCCGCATGCAATATCACAATGATGGCCCACCTAGCCACTAGGCCACAAAGAAGATCAAAAGATGAATGATGGGAAAATTTGAACTTTGTTACCTATATTGCATGCTACTGTAGCACTGCAAATGCCAAACTTAGATTTTCAGTACGAAAAGAACGGGATCATTGATCACGACGACCATCCGGATTCATATTACGTTCAGGGGGTACTCAGCTGTCAGCGCCGTCAATCGGTGCCGCAAGATGTTCAGCGTTCATTAATTGTGAACTGTTTGATGGTGAGGTACTAGATAATTTGATCACGAAGATAAAAGGATTGGAGCATTCTATTCATTTTCTCTCCACGAGCGCAAAAAAAGGACTTTTCATCACCCCTCTTGGTATAGCCTCATCAAAAAAAAGAAATCAAAAAAAAAAGAGAGAATGCAGTATGCACGAATAAAAATACGACAGTTGTACGAGAAAAACCAAACAGAATGATGACCTTGCTAAACGATCGGTGGGACTGTTGGATATGGACGGCCGGGGAAAATGGAAGGTGGGTGTTGGTTGGAGTTGTACTATGCCCAATTATCAATGAGGGAATCACGCATCTCGTTGATGACGGCAGAAGGGTTGTGCCCCTGTAGCTCTGCAAGACAAAACAACAGTGAAGGTTCGGGTCGGCAGGGAAGGGAAAGTAACCTACTGAATGCAGCTTCGATCACGCTAATTTCTGTGGCGGTTGTTTCTAGACCTGTGAATGCACACCAATCATTGACTACTAAGCCTGCACCAATGACGTCTGAACCGCGGTTCACGGTCCCAGCCTATATAATTGTTATACTCCAACGGTCCATCCAAAAGAAGGAACGTGACATACGACTAGAGGCACCTGTAGCAAACTGCTCAGTTCGTCCTGATCTTGTACACTTGTTCTGGGATGGACAAGCCCACCCTGGTTGGTGATAGCGCAGTAGCTTCCAACCAGGACGTTATCAGCAATCGTCTGCCTGAACACTTCTACTTTGAGGACATCGGCAATGATCTCCTCCGTCTCCCGATCTACGTCGGGGTGGACTAGTGCAACGTAGTCATTACAAGCGATAACATTTCCCAGCGCAGACAACCGCTCTTCCACACGTTGTATCGCGACAGCGTCTGGTAGTGCATTGCGTAAGTGCTGGAGTTCCTGGTCGGTCGTAGTGGATGGGACGAGCAGTCCATGTCGGTTACCTAAAACGAACAAGATAAGATAAATGAACACGATCTAGATGAAATCGTTGAATGGGCAGCCACAACCTGCTGTTAGTCTGCCAATAATCCGGGTCCCGCCTATACTTGTGTGCACGATAGGAACGACGTCGCCTAGCTCGCTTTCAAATGCAGAATAGAAGTTTGTGCTGCCTTGGATTGCAACAAGACAGTAAGCGTTTGTGAGTTTGGAGAATACACCAATGTCACTGCTGTTTTCGAATTGGATACCTGGATAGGATTAGAAGTTGGTGAAGTAGTAGAAATAAGGACATACGAGTAGCCATTATAACTCGGGCTAGAGGGAATAGGGAGAAAAGTTGGAGGAGATCGATGAGTGATATTGCTTACAAAATCAAAATTTATAACACACTTGTATCTATCTCGGGACCGTCCGTCTCCTCCATCTGCGTCTTCGCGAGTCATTCTTTGTGTATCGCCCTCCCCAATGTCATTCATATCGCGTCTAACTCGTATTACCCTCTCCCTGCCCCGTGTTCGTCGCTTTACTACCACTTCGGTACCTCCAGTGACTAATGTTGAGAAAATCATTCTCGATAATATCAAAGTATACTACTCCATCTCTGGGTTCTCTGTACACTGACTCACTCTCGCCTGCCTCCGAAAGGCTACCGGCCCGATTCCGTTCGCAACCTATATGCAACTGTGTCTCACACATGCCAACCACGGCTACTACACCAACCCTTCCAACCCAGTCTTTGGTTTTCGGGGTGACTTTATCACCAGCCCGGAAATAAGCCAGGTATTTGGAGAGGTATGCAGTATACATTCAATGCTGAATAGAGTGTTTGAGGGTAACGAGCACGTCAGTGTCCCTTCGAATAGCTAGTTGGTGTATGGCTTCTTTCTCAATGGGTGAATGCTGGTCGGCCATCTGCACTGCGCCTCATTGAACTTGGTCCGGGCAGGGGAACCCTAATGCACGATATCCTCCGCGTACGGGTCCCTCTCTCTATCCTGAACGTGCTGGCTGTGCGTTGACTATTCTGACTCAGGTCATCTCTCAACTTGCATCGTCACATAGCCCGTTGAAGCACCTTCACCTCATCGAATCAAGCCAAGCCATGCGATCACATCAACGGGACAAACTACACTCTACTGTCCAAAAATTAGGGTGTAAGCTTACTTGGCACAATACCCTCGAAGAGCTATCTCCGTCCCCAGGCGTGTTTACTATGCTAGTCGCGCACGAGTTCTTTGACGCGCTTCCCATTCACGTCCTACAAGTACGTCGGTAGCATCCCTACAAGTCGCCGTTTAAACTATCTAATAACTGCCAAAGAAAACACAGGATGGCTGGAGCGAAGTTATGGTGGCATCCCATGACAGCGTTAGAACGCCGTCCAGTCCTGATGGGTTACCATCCCAAACCACTTCACCTACCTACCCACGTCTTCAACGTGTCCTCTCACCTACCCCTACAGCTGCTTCAATGGTACTTGGACTGTCATCCTCGCGCTTCAACACCTTGCCAACAGGCTCTATGATCGAAGTCTCTCCCTCGAGCTTCAAAATTGCTCACAAGATCGGCGAATTACTGGCCTGTCCACCTGATGGTGACTCTCTGGGAGGTTGTGCTCTGGTAATTGACTATGGGGGTGACAAAGTATACGGCGATTCTTTCCGCGTGAGCATCATGTCAACATGCTCATCTGCATACCTTATAACAAGTCAATAGGCGTTTAAAGATCACAAGATTGTAGACGTCTTTCACAGGCCAGGAGAATGCGACTTGACAGCCAACGTCGATTTTGCGTACATCAAAGAAGCCGTCTCCACCCTCGGTGAGTTGCGCCCTCCGTTGTCCGAGCCCTCCATCTTTTCATGGCTGACATCGAGTGTAAAAAAGCACGAACCCACGGACCACTTTTGCAAGGGGATTTCCTAGAACGCATGGGACTGCTGCTTAGGGTTGAGGCCCTCGTGCGTTCCGCGACCTCGGAGGAGCGGAGGGAGAGCGTTAGAGCGGCTGCAAGACGATTGGTAGATCGTATTGGGATGGGTTCCCAGTATCAGGTACTCGGTATCACGAGTAATGGCCTTCATGGAAAGATGCAAGGGGTGCAAGACGTATGGCCCTTTGTTACAGAGGAAGCGAAGGGTGGAGAGTCCACTCTGTGAATTAGGCATTTCTGACACTCGATAAGTGTCAGTTGAGCGCCTCGGAGATGCTGGCGTTCGGATGGACGGTGTAACATGGAACAGATGGTCATACCTGAATCCCTAGAGTGGTAATTCAGATGGGATATAATTGAAGGGCCAATAGTCCATGTTACATCGTCGTGTTGATGTGTTTGTCTATAGACCAACCCACCCCATGGTCCAAACTTGAATAGGCTAGCAGCTTTGTGTTTTATTTTGTTGTCAATTAACACTATTCCCTTGATGAAGTAGATGAAACATTTTCAAAGTTGATTGGGGCCGAGAATGGATAAAATCCAGCTCTATTCAGATGAAGTGCTGAAGTGCTGGGGCATGATCCATGATTCATTCTTCCCCAGACAGCAAATACGCAATGGAGGGAAGGTATCGCCGTTGATGCTGTGAACAGGAACGGAAGCGCAATTACTGATCAAACCTTGAATACAATGATTATTGCATATCAAGCCTGGTTCGGACGCATACAACGTCAGTACTCCAGTATCCATACAGGCACCTAGCCGAGTTTCGAACGAGCACTAAGCACATGGACACAAGAAAAAAAAATGTTTTCGCGAAGAGGAACAAACCACAAGCAAGATTTCTCACTTTCGGCAAAATCCATATGCGTCCGCGTGACGGACAAATCTTGCCGCCATCATTGCCCACAGCCGTCACTTTCATCAAACGAACAAAGAAAAAAGAAGTTGAAGAAGCTTATTGTGGTTCACATGGACACGCATGTGCATTGATGATTCTACGATAAGGAACATTGTCGCAGTATCAAAGTCAGAATGTGTGACGAGGATAAAAGTTGAGTAACGTGAGTTGGATGTAAGGGGGGGTTGTGTTCGTGACGAACAGGATCGGTCGAGAAGCGTCACTTAGCGCCCGAGCCCGGGTGGGAATGGCGACGCGGTGGGGAGCGTGAGTGTGGGCTGCGATGTTGATGTCGATACTTGCGCCTATCTTTGTCTCTTTTATTGCTATCATTAATCTTGTACTCGTCCTCGTTCTGATCTCGCCGTGGGCGTTTGTAGTGCTCCTTGGGCCAGTCATGCTCCCTGCTTCGCTTACCAAAACCTGATCTGTCTTCTTCGTGTTCTCCTTTTGACTTTCCCTTTCCCTTTGGTATCCCTGCCTTGACCTCTTCACCTCGCTCGGTCTCTGCCTCAGTGTCCATTTCCGTTTTCTTTTCTTTATTTCGCTTCCACATGAGCTTGCGGACGCATCGTTCACAAAGGACCACTTTGACGAGTGCGGATTTTTGTTGGTTGTGTTCTACATATGCAAATGGTAGCTCTAACTTTGTAAGAGGTGGGCCATTAGATGGAGGCTGTTCAGAGTCAGAATCAAGGGCATATGCAGGAGTGGTGGGATGGTGGTGTTCGCAACGTGTGTTACCACATGTTGTTTCTCCTGCGCCGGAGAGAACTTCATCTTCGGTTCTCCAACGAAGAGCGAACTATAGAAGGGTAAAAGTTAGTAAAAATATGCGGTCAGATTGGGAAGAAAAACCAAAAACAACATTTCCGGATTTAAAATGCTTCAAATCACAGACAGCGAATTCCCGGAAGAGAGAAGCGTAATACTTTTCGGCGAGCAACTGATCCCAGGACTTGGCGCTGGTCTTATCCCTGTCTGGTTCTTTCTCTGGATCGTCTCCGTCGTCACGTAAGAATCTGGAGCGAGCGGTTTTGGAGACGGATGTTAAGAGGACGAATTAGCGGGGAGAGTCACGTACGCACTTGTGGGAGGCCTTGAGGATCTCGAACTCGGTGACACCTATAGGTGGTGCGGATGATGTGGAGGCGCCGGGCTGGGGATACGGAGGCATGGCCAAAAGAGACAGGCGGATTGAAAGGAGTGTGGAGAGAGAGTATCAGGGTCGGACCGGCAATCGGGGGACTTTGCCCCGCGCTAATGAAATTGGATCGAAATCATCTTGTCACGAGGTTCGCGTGGCTGACCGCATGCTATTATCGAGCGTCCAGTGCTTGATTTCCAAGGATACCCTTTGCTGATTCTGCGGCATAATCGTTCTGGCATGATGGATTGCAGACGGGCAAGAATGACAGACGCGTTCCTGTGGCTGCGTCTGCGTGCCAGAAAGGTGGAGATCACATTGTGGCCACACGTCCTAAAATGGATGGATCCATCATTAAGTAATGGTGTTAGATTACTGTATATATGATCTACTAGTGTCATCGATGCATATGATGGCTAGCATACAGTAGTACATTAGGTAGGTGTGGGACGTGACAGGTGGTGGTGGTGGTGGTGGTGGATGCGAGGAAGGAGGGAAGCGGGGAGAGCTGAAAAAGGGAAGAGGTGTAAATTGATTGGCAATACTGTATGGGATTAGCGAGAGAAGTCAGGTCTTCCCATGACTGTCTCATCATGTTCTTCCCCTCACCCAAGACATATTTCTACCCCCTTTCATCCTCTTCATTCTCTTCCCCCTTCTTTACCTGCATTCCCTCCTCCCCTCCTACTACTTCCCACCATATTTCTTCCCTCTCACCTTTATTGCCACCCTACGCTCCCACCATCGCCCATACGTTACCACATCACGTACTTTACTGACTAGTCCACGTCTACACCAAAGGCCCAGAGTGCCAACATGTCCACCACTAACAAGCCCACATCCCCCCCCAATTCACGCACCATGACTCTCAGGCGTAGGTCGCTCGCCTTGTTTTCATTTGCTCACTTCGGATCATCACCCACAAATGCAAGCAAACGAGATCTATTTGTCCCTGAATCTCGTCCTAGTATGAATGAAAAAGCGGAAATTGTCGCACCATCCGACAGGTTCGTTCCATGTCCGTCATTGTCCAAGAGTACTTGCTCCTCATTTTTTCCTCCTTATACTCTCCATGCTGATGTCATCGTCTACAGCGTTACCCCCAAAGAGACTACGACTTCCCCCAAGAACCCGTCACCATGCCAAGAGTAAGTGTCATGACTACTTTTCTGGAATTTTACTTAATAACCTCTAATCAAATTCCCCACAGATCGCACTCTCCTCAGCAGCCTCGCTCGAAAACGCGAACTCTTCTAAGAATCCTTACTACTAAGATCCGCCCTACCTCGCCCCCTCCTCCAGCAACCTCTCCTGTAACACCCAAGTCCCCCAAGTTGCCAAAGTCGGCACCACCAACTAGGACTCTTTTTACTGTTCGGGCCCCCGCCCCCGCCAATACTTTTGCGACAAGAGAAAACCGTGAAGCCGCTCTGCGCGAGCGTGGTTTGCTACCTCCGCTTATCCCACTTAAGGATTTGAGCCGTCAGGAATTGGAGCATGACCGATATTTACCCGTTATATCACCATCTCAAGATGAGGCGGTTACTATACAAGGTAATGGCGGAGTCGAGGCACTCACCGCTGCAAACCTTATCAAGAAGGAATGGGAAGCCAAGAATCGATTCGGAGAAGATGAAGAGCGAGAACGATTCATGGCCTTCAAGTTTGGAGGGTCATCAGCGCCACCTTCTCCGCGTCTAATGCCAGCCATTGTTGTCCCAGACGTACAAAGTCCCATCTCTGACCAAGATATATCAGAGGCACAGCCACTTCATCCGTCTCACTCTCTTGTTCCGTCCAAGGATGCACAGCATGGACAGAATTCTGAGTTACCGAAGATATTAACTACGGTTGTTGATGAAGAAAAGAACGACACAACGGATACAAATGAACACGCCGTCTCTTCATCACTGAAACCACCACCCCTTACACCATCCTCAATTGCCAGTCCAGAAGTATTGACACATGGCGACTTGACTCTCGGGCAGTTCTCCCCGACCATGATACCCCTCCCACCATCGCCCGCTCCGACGCCTTCGTCTAGTCCACCTGGTTCTCCGAAGTTAAAACTCTTACCAGTGAGCGAAAATGGTAAGGACAAAAGCATGCAACTATTACTACCTCCTAGTCCTATCAGTCCGACTCCTATCATTTCTCTATCTCCTGTTGATGAAGAATCGCCTACGCTCGAAAAAGATGTCACAAGTCCTTCAATGCACCAACGCAGCGATTCATACCCAGTACCTCTGTCTGTGTCTGGCTCGATATCATCTCTGGCTACACCATCACTGGACACGTCATCGTATGCAACTACGTTGTCTACCCTGGCCACGTCAGAATCTTCGCCGCGGTTGAAAACGACGACCCTTAGTGGCGCAAGGAATATTCCCATGATAGTGGAGAGTCCTATTGAGGAGGGACTTACTTTTGTCGATGAGCCCATGTCCGCTAGTGATGGAGAGCATTTGATACCTGATGTTCAGCGTGAAGATCAAGACAAACAGAGGAGCCTAACTGATCCTACCCCACCTCGTCCAAAGAATAGGAGGAAGAGGCAGCCCATGTCTAAAAAGGGCCAAACCGCTGACTCGATAGAGCAGCAATCACCAGGAAAGCGACTGACTGTATCTGCTTCACTAACAAACATGCGTCGGTCTGTAGTCAATAGTCTCTCACGGACGAAATCAAATGTGAATATTGGAGGCGGCAAGGGAGACAAGACATATGATGCATCACATTTACCGCCATCACCCACATTTCCACCAACGTTGGCATCTCTGGCACGGCTGGAATTAAGACATAGCTCTGAGTTGTTACCACCGAGGCAGCCTCTGTCGCCAACGCTACATAGTCGAGGTAGTATTCTGTTAGAGACAAGCGCCATTGAAGATGACGAAGCACGGCGCATGACCGAGTTGGCGTTTCTCGGTTAGTTGGACATTTATCTTTGTCATTCATTCGACCTGGGTTCATATGTACGTCTTGGGCTTCTCTATATGTATGGACGACCACCATCCACTCATTTGCATCGCTACTAGTACGCTACGTATACCGTACTCCTAATCATTGTTTCACTATCATTCGTATTCTCAAAGGCCATGTTGTCGAGTTGCTCACTGAGTATATAAACAACTACTAACTAGGCATCCGTTCATTTTCATACATTTATTTCTTTCTCACTGCATTTTAACTTCTCATCACGGAGACACTGCTGCTGCCCAGCAAGCCTTGGCATGATTTATCTAGTGTTACCTAATTTGGAAGTGTTATGACGCGCAACTTGCGCTCTTTTCGTCAGCGACTCGTACCTCTTTCGTCTGTTCGCTTGCGCCTGCACCGGTGGTACCGCAATTCCATTAATTGGTCCTTTTGAACTCGCTTGTATCTGATCTACGTGAATCTATAACGTGAACTGTGAAATTTCTGACTGGAGACTCGGTCTGGATCTAGGGAACAGGGAGGTATTCCTCATCTTGTCACTGTGACTACGAGTGGGAGTGGGTTTCCTGGTGATGGACTTGGAACTGAGGTTGGCAAGCTCAAGCAAGAGGCTGATAACCTGTTCAGCAAGAAGGAATACACCGCTGCCGTGTTCAAGTATTCCGAGGCGATATATGCGAATGAAGCCCGGGGAGAAGGTAAAGATAAAGAGAAGGAGAGTGGAAGGAAAGGAGAATGGTGACGCAAGCGCCGCGCTCTATTGTAATCGCTCGGCGTGTTTGTTTAATTTAAAACAGTGAGTCTGTTTTGCCTTTCATCGTCTGTTTTTTTTTTGTTGTTAGTGGGATTGATCTGGTTTTGTTTGACATTGTAAGGTATCAGGATGCATTGAAGGATGCGGCGAATATCATCATGGGCTTATGCAATAGATATAGGCGATCGAATTGGACCCCAAGTACGCCAAGGCATATGTGAGAGCGGCGGCTACATGTGATGTAATTAACTCTCTTACCTGCCATCTCTAGCCAACTGTTCGTGACACTTCAGGCACTTGATAATTACGACAGGAGTATTGTTGACTGGGAACGAGCACTGCAAGCTCTACCTGTCGAAGGTCTCGATGCTAGACAAGAGAAGCAGAAACAAGAGTTTCATGCTAGTCTAGATAAAGCTCTCAAGATCAAGGGCGAGCGGGAGAACAGGGACGTCATGCTCGCTGAGCCGCGTGCAAGAAGCCCTGGTAGCTTGCCGCTGAGATAATGCCCCAGATTACGAAGGATGGGAGATATCAGAGCAGTGTAAGGTTTCCGCGGGGTTGTTCTTTTCATGCATTTCTGTTTTTCTTTTTTTCTTTGAGAATTTGGGTATGTGTGTGATTTACGTGTTGCTGACTTTGATTGGGCTTCTAGGCTTGTGTGATATATTATGCGTATGAGGTCAGGCATTTTGTATTGCTAAAGATGTTCTAGCCCGTGGACTGATTGGCGAGATCTGGGGATAGGAATTCACCGTGGGATTGAATAAGATGAGAGCGCTTTCTGTTGAGAGGGATGGTAGCCAGGTTGCCTATGCCGGCTGGCTTGATGTACGTATTTCTGTACTTCCTATAGATTTTGTTTTCTTATTTGCTTTTATCTTTAGGTCACAGAGTACCTCGCCAGTGCCATTCTTAGGGATATCCGCATTTTCCACGTTCCTTATCCAGGTTGGCAAGATAGATACAAGGATCAAGGTAAGTTTGGTCTATCTGAATATGGTTCTATATTTTTATATTACTGAGTGGCTGGCTAGTCAAGATGGAGATGCTGAAAAAGGGGGGCTGGTCTGGTGTTGATCCAGAGGACATCCGGGCGGAAGTTGTAGTTCGTCTAGAGAAAGAAGGATGGGACAGTGTTCGGCCCGCACCATCTGTAACTGTGTGGTATGGTGTCCTATAAATAATCTATAGTTCGCATGCTATTGCTCAAGTGGCGTAGTGACTGGATCATACAGGCAGCCATCGCGGAGAAGGTGGATAAAAATCCTGAGATGGGGTACAAATTCATTACCCAAGCCCTAAATATTATCAAGTGGGGTGAGGAGATTTGGAAAGATGTGCCTTGGAAAATGAAATGGCAGGATCTTTGACCAACATTTTGTATTGGTGTAAACAACCTGAAACTCCGGATACTATATCTTTTGGCCCTCAGCCTGTTCACTGACAAATGTATTACATATTATGCAGAAACTTGAGACTGACCTAGTCATGGACCTTTAGGGAAACTTGGAGAGGCTACTGTAAATGAGAATGCCAAGGAACTCGTGAAATTGGTCACGTGTCGCGATTCACCGGTACTTGGATAGCTGATTGTGGTTAGCACACAGGCCTATTTTCATCAGCGGATGATAACTATGACTGATATAATTGATGAAGGGACTGTGAATAGTATTCAAGCATCGAAATTATGTACCAATGCAGGGGTGGTGTTGCCTGATGACGAGGAAGATGCGATAGGTACTGTAAGGAAGAGGCATATTGACGATGTTCCGACATTGAAGTTTCCTTTTTTGCTAGTGTATTTGAAGGGTGCGTTGACCTACTTACCAAACGGCAAGACGCCGGTCAAGCAGCACCTGGGGTTAATGGAACGAATTCCGCCAAAGGTGCAAGCTATCTTGAGTAATTCTGAGCTTGCAATTCAAGGTCGTGATACGGACTTGTTCCAAATTATGAGGAGAGAAATGGACATTTTGAGAACTATCAGAGAAGGAAACTATGGTCTGAATTTTACAGGGCCATTCTAGGTATATTATGGTTTTTTTTATGTCCCCGCTTCTCCATGAAGGAACTATTCCAAAAGTAGGTGAGATGATGAAGCGAAACCACGCACACGAGCTAGGGTAGCTTTTCTGCCATATCTAAGTATAGTGCTAGTCCGGTGCTTTTGCTGGGTGCGCAGTATATGGATAGACCTCCTTGTACTGTACAAATATCTCTCTGAGAAAAGAACTTGTGTCAGTAAATGGAGATCACCGTATACTTTTTCTCCGTGGTTCTATGAGCTTCATGGGAGGTAAAGAAAATGGATGCATGAGATGGAGAGGGCTTTTCACAGGGTTTGACGGCTTGCAAGGTCTATCGCAGCGCTGCGAGGATGCAGTATTGCATAAAGAAGAATCTTATATGAACAAGCGGATGGTTTCAATACAAAAGGGTAGTGTTACATGCTCTTAATTCTCATGAATGCAACATCTTAGTAATGTAAGAAACTGGACTGAACATGCCAAGGCGGCATGGATTGTTTTGACAAGGTAGGAAAAAAGCTTTGCGACAGACACACTTAGAAAAGACGACTTGATTCCGTTTCAGTATAGTTGAGATTGCCGCGGTTCCCTCGAGGTGGTGTATGATCGGCTGCTTAAAGATAAATCCATGGCATGTGACTAGCGATGCACGCTTGTTGGAAAGTTGTGTGGAACTCATAGGAGCAACTTGGAGAGATTTGCATCATATCTTAGCTCCAAGAGTGGCACCGAGAATTGCGGGATTTTTATGGGATGGGAGGAATGACGAGGAAGCCGTCACCGTGGGTGTCGTGTGACCATGTCCGATGCGTAAGCATATGTGTAAAAGAAGGATGTGAGGATATGAGGAGCGTCGAACAAGGGGTGAGTATGGATGAGGATGGGTATTATGGAGGATTGACAGAGGTGGGAGCATGAGAGAATGGGGGGGAAGGAGGGAGGGGGAAGGATTGGTATGATTAGGCTGGAATTGATCAGACGGAATCTGGATCGTCATTGCATGGGAACGGAGTGAAGCCTCGTGACTGCCCCAATAAGGTCCCTGCGTCCCAGCGGAACGGGCCCCTATTAAGCTCAGGAATTTGATATCTCCTGCCGTGGTGCCCAACAAACGCGTTTGGCTTGAGTCACTTGCAAGAGAAAACCCGGGGGGGGGGGTGGTGCGATAGGTGGTGTGAGTGGCACTGAGTTTATCTCTGGAGTGTGTTGAGCCCTGAATGCGGGGTAAATGCTGGTGAGCGCGGGTGATGGTGGTCTGTCTGTAGTAATACTGGATACAAAGGTCGAAGGAGATGAGATGGAGGAGTTGGAAAGAATTGAAATGGTATGATAGCATCAGGCACGTGCTTCTCGTGCTATAATTGGCCGGGGGGGACTCATATCTCCACCATTATAAAAGACGACAATACTTCCATCCCGTTTCCCCCTCTTCCCTTCTTCTTTACACTCTGTCTGTCTCATTCTCAATTACTCAACAAATGTCTTCTAATTCAAATAACAACTATAACCCTGATAAAATTCACCACTCTGACCCTATACCCATCGTTTCTCGCCTAGGTCGTGGTCGCTCGCTTTCCGTATCTTCTACCTCTTCAGGCTCGAGCTCAGCTTATGAAATTCCTACTCCTGTTTCCACTTCTGCTACTTCTCAACGCATCTCTATCCCTTCACCTACTGGTTCGCCCATTCTTTCCTACTTCCTGGCTCAATCCCCTACCAAAGCCTCAGTAAACGCTACCTTTCCCTTTAAACGCGGCTTTGCACCTCCACCGGTTCCAGAGGGTGAGTTATTCATGTATTTTCTGGTTAATTTGTTATCATGGTACTCATCTCTCTGCAGATGAAGAAGTTGAAAAGGAGATTCCTGTAGCCGCCCATATGCGGCGAGCAAGTGTGAACGTAGCTGGTCGATTTGGCCAATCCCAGGCAAACACCGCTATTCCCGACGCTCAATTGGAGCGTGGCTCTGGCTTCTTGCGTAGGCTATCTCTAAGCACCACAACTTTTACCAAAGTAAGTCTCCAACTGTGGGTTCTAAAGACCCCCCCAGTGACTAATCCTGTATCCCAATAGCCGCAAAATGAAAATAGGTCGCCTACTATGCCTCCCAGCCCACCTCCAAATTCGGCGGTGACTTTGGAAAATAGGGGTGTTCCATTCTCTGTTGCAAAGCAACGGCGTGCCACCCTCAATGGCGAAGGTACCAGGCCACGAAGAGCGCCCTCACCCATGGGTGAACGAATGCTCAAGGGTCATTTCGACGGTTTCAACTAGATTGCCTGCATTTTCGCCCTGGCTTTTTTTAATTGACCACATACATCCACTCATTATGATCAGTCACTCGCTTCACCCTGTTGACCACTGCACACTGCATACCCTCATACTAGGACAAGGGTTAATTGTTCTTCTTGCTATTGCTTCACCCTCAAAATATTTGTATGCTGGAGCATTTGACCTTTTGCTGTTGCTCCCGTTGTGTCTGTTTGTATATTGACTCTTTTGCGTTTGGCTTTGTCATATACGGTGATATGTGTTGGGGTGCTGTTCTCTGTACTGATGGGAACATGCGTTTGTCATGTAAGTTATCCATGTCCTTGGTGGTTGGGATTTCTATATTGACGCGGATGGCAGCGAACAATTGATTTTTGTGGCTATTTTGCTTGACGAATTATGTCCTGTTTCTGCGATGTAAACTGATGATCTCACTTCTTTTTCTCTGTCTTTGGTGTACAATAGATGTACTCTACCCCATTTCATATATAAAATCTGAGATTGTTGACGTGAAGAACAATTATTGTGCGACTGGCATTGGACGTTTTCCAAACACAATTTTGCGCTTGACAACCGCTGAGATGCCCCACCCCTTATCTCCTCCTTCTTCCCCTTTATCCGTACCTGTACTCTCTCCTTCCCCCTGCTCCTCGAGCTTATCACTGTCCACAATCTTTAACCGCGAAAGAACCGCGATAGGCTTGACCAGTTGTACGATTTTGCCTTCAAGAAGATGATGTCCGATCTCTAGTGTTGGTTTTGTCTTTGCAGAGGAGAGGGGGGGGGGGGTTGTGGTTAAGGATCAGTGAGCCGTGGATGCTTTTCACAGTTTGTTCTTACCCCCGTCTCATCCATCCTGAGGTACCCAACTAGCTTGCCGTTGCGATCACCTGGCTCGGCAGCCTTGACGTTCAACGAGCCCTGAAGTTCGATGAGCATGATTTCTTCATGCGATACTTTGACGAACGGTGGTGGGAGCTTGCTTCCCCCACCAGTTGACAGCGGTGGCGATACTGTGATTGGGATAATCATGCTGACATTGAGATATTTTTGGACAAGGCTGCGGTGGATCACAGCTAAGACTGTAGTGATGTCTGGGAGCTAGCTAAAAATTGCGTTTGGTTGGTCAATCTGGTGTATCTGGGGTGATTCAACTGTCGCTGCTGCTGCTCTGAATAGGCAGTGTGTCACACACACACACACAGATGCCGTAAGGGAGAGAGGTAGAAAGGAGAGAGAGGATGTATGACGGCATCAGTACTGCATCAGTTATGACAAACCAAGGGGGATGGCCGAAGCTTCGATGTGGTCTCTTGATACGGGTCTCATTGTGGCACAAAAAAAGTTAATAGAATAGATATTCATATGCTCATCAGAAAGTATAACATGAGATGTAGACATGCAAAATCTAAGATTAAGACAGGAAGAGAAGGAAGGGAAAAAGCGAAAACAGAGGGTATACTGTTCCTGTGACTTATCATGTGAAAGATGCCTCTGGGAAATGTCCATACTCCCAGCTGTAGCAGTCCTGAACAAACAAAACAGCAAGGGGAAAGAGCGCAAATAGTTATTAATGTCCACTATGGACGCTCCACGGGAAAAGGGGTTGCTTACCACGCACTCCTTCTCTTCCTCCGCTTTTGGTACTTCTCGACCAGCTTCAATACTAGGAGGCCAGGGATTGCCAAGTAGTCCTTCTATCAATTTCACGATCGCGTGATTACGAACGTCGACGGACCAGCCGAGCGTGTTAACAGTGTCATATACGATACTCTTACCCAGATGACACCTACAGTATAGCATTATCACACGTTAAAAGAAATAGAGACAGATTGACTCAGTGAGCCTTGTCAGAAGCAGTTAAGATTGGAAGCCACGCACCGTGTTTCCATTGCGTAGCCGGCGAGAGAGCAAGACGACATCATTCCATTACACGTTCCCATTGCGATCGGGTCCGCAGTATGATAGACGTGAGTAATATGTTGGGTTGACGGCTATATTTCCCGAGTGCCCGGACAAAGGAAAGAATTCAGTACTGGGTGTTTGGCGGAGAAAAGAGAGAATGAAAGAAATCAGTACGGACCGGCGAAGGGAGGTGCAGCCGATTAGCGGCTAATTTTTCTCCGGGAGACTCAAATGTAACGACTGGCACTCCAAAGGTGGCACCGAGGAGACTGGCAACGGCTCCCCCTAAGGAGTGGCCAATGACCCAGATATTCGAGTCAGGGCTGTGAATAAAGGGGGATCAGGATGGAGCTCGCAGAAGAACCAAACCCTGAGTACTCAACTACATATACGAAATATTGTTATATAGATTCTGCAAACATCATCCATCCTTAGCCCATAGCCAGACTATGATTAAAGATAAAATACTTACAGTACCAATAGGATAGAACAAACTGTCCTCGATTAACGATGCCTCCAAGCAATTCTGATCACATTTCCTCTCATTCCGCCAACACCCACACACTGGGGTCCATGTCCAACTAATCCGCGCGCAACAGCAGCTGAAGAGAAGGTTATCATTGAATTTATCCTTCCTCGCCGTCGGCCCGCCTCCCGACCACAGCTCTGCAGATGTCCCCTTGATGGCTAGGACGACTGTACTATTGTCTGGCGTGGCGAACACATAGCCTCTGAACCCGTCTGCATCCGGTTCCCAGCCAAACGGGTAAGACTGTACCAGGTAAAGCCCAAAGATGCCAATCGAACGAAAAGAAGCATGCCCAATAAAGTAAAGAAAAGACGGAGAGAAGGGATTCCAAGCTAGTTAGTATGATAGCCTCAGCTGTATTATAAGGAACCTCCACGTACCGTAGTCCAGTTCCTTCCCAGTTCATACCATTCGGGACTATCTGGCTCAACATAGGCATCGTTGGTCATTTTAGCGAGCACCAGCAGTGTCTCCCTGCTCTCTACGTCCGGACCAGGGATCTCTTCCTCTTCCCACCTCAGCTGCTCCGCGGCCTTGGGACGACCACTTTGAAACGACAGTGATCTAATGCGTGCATGTTCGTTAAACGAAGGTGGTCGAAAGGTCTTGATAGTCTGCGTATTGACTGTGTACGGGATGGATAGGGATGCGGACGCCGGAACATCAGCAAAAACGACGTGAAATGTTGATGACACGGCATGTAAATGTCGCAGTTGAAATTGTAGGGATTGCTTCGAGGAATCAGGCTGTTTGAAGGTGTTAATGACATTAAGAGGGGGAAAGAGGGAGGAGAGAAAGACGAGGAGACTCGTCAAGATTGTCGTGAACATGGAGCATCACGCTAACAAGCACGTTCCAAGAAAAACTAGGATTAATTCGAGTAGTACGAGTAAAATACTGCAGCTGTGCCGCAAATACTATGTACCTCTAATACATTATTCAGAATACACATCCTCACTCAATTCCCTACATGCATCCTCATCAATCTATACGCTGAGGCTATCCATGGCAAGTCCAAGCACGTCGTTTGCTTGTGCTGCTGTATCCTGGACAAACTGTGTGCCGAAGAATACCTCGGGACTGGTACATGCAGCAACTGCCCGTCGCATATGTGTGGTCAAGAACGATAGCCCCACTTGATATGCAGCTAGAGGTTTGTTAGCTCAATTCGGTTAACCCGATACAAAATCAGCCTACCGTTCATCCAACCAAATCCTTCTCGAGGTACCAGTTTGAAATCAATACCTTGATTGCCATATTCGGCGTCAACTAAGTGAGAGAGCTTGACAGCATCAAACTTGAGGCATCTTGATCAGGGCTTCTGTATTCAGACGACAAAATTACTCCAACTTACCTTCTCAGGTACCACTCCGTTGAAGTCTACAAAGGCTGTCGTCATCCTAAAGGGGTCATGGTTTGTGATTCACGTTTGGGGATGGCACATCGTCACATACATATAGAGGAACCGATACGCCAGTCTCTGCGCATCCTCAAGATACCCGTATCTTTCCAAACCAACCCATAGCATAATTTGGTGGGGTGGCCTTTGCAAATACCATCAACTCAGTGAAAACAAGCTCAGCTCTTGTTTTGCTTACCATGCATATCTAAAATCGTGTCAGTTTCATTAACTTGCAATGCAAAAATGACACCCACGGGTAATCCCACTGACGATTAGGCCTATCGAGTGAAATTTTACCTCGTGACTCTTCTGTACCAGATACTACGCCACCCAACACTTCAAACTTCTTCAACGATTTAGACCTATGAGAGCATCTTCTAAGCAAAAGCACTTCATAAGCACGTCAATTCACGCACACTAGCCTCCAACACTGCTCTTCACTTGCACACCCAGCCCAGAGAGGCCAGAAGGATGTAACACTTTCGTATAGAATTTGCTGTTCCTTGACTGTATCATAGTCAAAGTACAGATTCTTGCTTTCATTCCACAAATATTTGTCAATCTGGTTTCTCCTGAACTCCGCTCTTGCGAACCACTCATCACTCTTCTGCACACGCGTCCTGGATTTCTCTCTATATGGGTTAGCATAAGATTCGATAGTTGGGGGGAATGGTGTCAAGGGGAAGTCCTCTTCAAGTTCCAACTCGTCATCGAACACCTCTCGGATTGCTGTCCCAATATCAATTTCATACTTGTACAGCAGTGACTGCAGGTCAATTGTCGCTAGATTCGCACACCGCTTCTCAAACCGATACGTTGTATCATGACCCGATTCTCGTACAGCGCGATCATGCAAGAAGTATTCATCGAGATGAGGCTCGTTGATAATCCCATCATTATACTTGCCACTGAACTCCAGTACAGATATGCCGTGCTTAGCTGCGTAGGGTTCCAGGATGTGTGTGAAATGGGTCGCCTCGGTTTCTGGGGGTATTCCAACGCCATCTGGCCTATAGCGGGACAAGCCAGTCTTCCGGTCTAGCCTAGGTTCAGCCATCCACACAGTGTGATACTCCTTGATTGCAGCCTGGATAGCACGTTTAAGCCATTGGCGATTTGCGCGCATGTTAGAACGATCAAGCTGATTGTATATTTGAAGTGCCATATCGGTCAGGAATGGCGGTTGAGTTCTGCAAAGGTAGTAGCTCCGACTGCCATTTAAAATTTTCCCATAATGCTTGATTTCGAAGACAAAGTGGTCGACCATTCCTTTGGCCATAATTACCTGGTCATCGACCAAGAGTCCCAGAGAAATGAAATATGAATCCCAGTTGTATAACTAACCGAAGGATAAGCAGGACTGAAAATATAGTTAGGCAAAGCATACCTCATTGAAGCGAGCACCTGGGACAATGAATGGTATACCTTTTAATGATTTACCACCTTTGCCGTCATCAACTTCGTTCATTGCAAGAGCCAACAGGCCAGGCTTTGAATTGAGACTCTTAACGAAATGTGCATCGTCGGGTTTTTCAGGCAGTACTTGAACATCGAGATTCATGTGTGGTTTTTCCTTGGCCACATTCCTGTAGTATTCTGCCATCGCAGGCTCACCCCACGGTACGTATATACGAGGTTGCATACGTCCCGTTCGGTTCTTAGGGTCAGCAGTGATGATTTCCAGCCCCTCACCATCGATCCGCCTAGTCAAGGAATGCCAAAAGGAATGCCTGATCATGCGCGACAATCGATCAACAGGATTCTCAGTCAATCGCGCTTCGTCTAAAATGATACGCTTTCGGTTATGGTCCTTGGCCAGTGCCAGCTCCTGAAGAAGATTGGACAGCATATATGTACCCTAAACACAGAATAAATATGAGGACTGGAACTGCCGAGGACGTAACAAAGCAGACACACTCGGATATCAAAAGTCTTGAAACCATTACTCGTTGCAGTGCCCAGAGCCATCATTTTGGGACCAGCATCTGTGACGCTGATCTGGAAATCACCATCGGTATCTTCTTGCTCTAGTACTACACGGATAGTCTCTTCAACATCGATAAGAAACCGCCTGGGACCCGTTACGTTTTTCTCATCATGAGACATTCGGCGGGGCCGTAGATGCCAGTCCTCTTGAAACGTAGGTGCTTTTCTTGGCCTGTATCCATGGAGGTGTGACTGGTGGAGTATGCACAAGCCACTGAGTCATTATTTTGTAAGAAAAGAAGAAAACTAACGGAGCTGTAGGTTCGTGAACGAGTGAATGTCTCGCCAGTACCATAATATGTGGCAGCGTCGACATTGACCGGTCTATGCTCATCATCGAGAAAGACGACGCCAGGAGGGTGCATTACGGCTGGGGCCATGGTGTATATTGTTCCTGAGATAGAGAGTAGAGGGCGACTATTTGGAAAAATATTGAGAAACCCGGGTACTGAAGGAGATGAGTGTTTAGTAACAAGAGGAGGATGTGTTGAGTTCGGAGCTGGAAAGAGGTAATTAGTATATGATTGAGGGTCCGCGTGTAGGGTTTGGTATTCAAGCAATTATATGCGCGCAATACTCCACGTGACAATGTGCAACTTGCACTATACTCACCAGCAGCCAGCGATGTCTACGGGGTGTGGGGTCCAGGTGGGGCATCACCTCTCCTTATATGTCTCCTGTAGCCCAGATGTCAACTGCGCCGCCTTCGGTTTTCACAAAGGACCGTGTCATCAAAGCCATTCGTCACTCTTACCCCTTTCTTACCCTTTGACGGCATGAAAGCCTTCACCCGTTCAACCCTCGTCGGGAAAAACATTGCATAGATAAATAAATACAGCTTTTACGACATTCACAAAGGTCCCACCCCTTAGTAATTACCTCGCCTCCCACTTTATTGTACCTATGACATGCATCATTAAGGCATTAAGGCCCACCATCAGCTTTTGTTACACAAACGTGGCTTGGGGGCAGCAAGCAGAGACAACACTTACCGTTACAAACCCATGCACTTCTTGTGTGTGCGCGGATACATAGCTGCCGCCGGACTGATCGCCTAATACTGGAGATAACTACAGCACTACCCGATTTCGATGGAAACGTAGTTGAAAAGCTGTCCATATGGCACAATCAACTATTACAGTATGACATCCGTTGTGCAACCCTTGATTCACGAAACGAAGGGGTTGGGTCAATACGGGTTACTATTGTTTGTTATGGTTTTGAAAGTGGTTGGGTGTTTGAAAACATGTCATTCCTGCAAATCCCACCAACTTCTGCTTTCAGGACATTCGTAGTAGATAGTAATACGCCCTGCCAGCATGTTCATAAAGTTTCTTTGAACAAAATCCATGGAGATCTCGTAAGATACGTGATGTAGTGGAGACAAGGACTGGTGATTCACAGAGATGGTCCCTGAGCTCAATGATAGACCACAAAGTGGAGGAAAGAAATTGATAAGAAGAAACCTTTGATACAACACTACCTTTCAGTGAATTTCTAGGCTCATACAATAATCATAGCGTGTTGGATATGAGTTTTCGACAGCAGTGTGACAATCCATATCGAGCGGAGTCTGAATCTTATATCTTGTACAGCAAGCGAAAGTGGACGCGTGCAATGCGGGGATTGAATCAGGGTGTCAGATCTGTGACTGATGTGACACAAAACCTTTCAAACACCCAAATTTCGCGGTTGTCAGCACCGGCATAACGCTCTCAAGCCCAACAGTCATTAAATCCCAATTGTATAATTGTGAGTATGATTGCAAGAAGTACATGTACCCTCTGCAAAAAGCCGAGAACCAGTTTCCCCAAGTAAACGTGTTCCCGAGGCATGTTTTCAAACACCCAACCCATGATAGTAGGTAGTACTATAGTGGTGGTGTGCGTCACGGATGGGTCGTCACATCATGTGATATCGCGCCGGGAGGATTCAAGTCTTGTAAGACGCGATAGAGCGAGCATCTTGCCATGTCATTTTCAAGGTATGTCTCTTGCATTTCGGCCACTTCTTTTCTCATAAAACTCTAGCTCTTCATTTGGATCATCCTTATTTGGTGCAAAACCCCAAGGGTCCTCCTTGTTTGGCACAAACCAGCAACAGTCCTCAACTCCAGGTCAAACTCAAGCACCTGGCAATCTCTTTGGTTCCTTCGGCCAGAACACCCAGCAGCAGCAACAACAACAACAACCCTCTACAGGAGGTCTCCTGGGACAATCAACTCAGCAACCTGCCCAAGGAAGTTCTTTATTTGGTTCCACAACCAACACAACCCAGCCCTCTGCAGGGCTTTTTGGAGGTACTTCGACAACATTTCAACAACCCCAGACAGGTGGTATTTTTGGGACTAGCACGTCTACTACTCAGCAACCACAAACAGGTGGCCTCTTTGGAAACAGTACTACAACCACACAACCACAACAAACGGGAGGACTATTTGGTAGTACCACAGGTTCGCAACAGCCGTCTACTGGTGGTCTCTTTGGAAGTACAGCAACAGGAACTCAGCAACCACAAACTGGTAGTCTGTTCGGGAGCGCAACGGGCACTCAACAGTCTCAGTCGGGTGGACTATTTGGTAGTTCCACCACTACTCAACCCTCAACTGGGTTATTTGGAAGTACTACAACAAGCGCTCAGCAACCCCAGACTGGTCTCTTTGGCTCAAGTTCAACATCTACGCTACCACAAACCGGGTTGTTCGGTAATATAAGCTCAACTCAACCCCAAACAACAGGGGGCCTGTTTGGCTCAAACCAGTCGCAGCAGCAACAGCAGCCAAGCCTTTGGGGGTCCACTACTACCAGTGCTAATCCACTTCAATCACAACCCACACTTCCGTCTTTTGGTAACTCGATCTTTCCGACCAAATCTCAGCAACCACAACAGCAACAACTGTGCGGATATTCCTATCTCATATCATTCTGTATTTATTGAGTATCTTTCAGTAGTACACCCATAGCGTAAGTATCTCACATATGTCATGGTGTCCTGTAGTCGACAACCTCTATCCTAAGAAATTCAGGCGTGTTCCTAACGAAGTCTACAAAATTCAATGATTTACCGGAGGATGTTAGGAAAGAATTAGAGATCCTGGAGTATGTTCCTTCACATCCCGTGTCCTGATAAACTTATGTTCTTTAGTACATTTGTCCAGGGTCAAGTACAAATAAGCAAAGATCTCCATCAACGGAAGCTCGGTGAAGAGCCTCTAAAAGGGCATGAACTCATGAAAGGGGTCCATAGGGTACGCGCACTCATTCATCAATCCACTTCAAGCTTGTACTCAACGACTGAAGGATTTTGTTAACTGCTCTACTACTGTCCGAAACGACTTACATTTCATGCGTGACCTGAAAGCAAAAGTTGACCAAGCAGTAGAAGACACTATTGTAGCCACTCGCATAGTAGATGGCTACAGAAATCCTCAAGCAGGTGGCAGTGGTACTGGTTACTTGAAGGAACATGCTACATTTCCATTTGAGTGAGTATTTGAATATCATACGAACATATTCCATCTCATCTTGAATTGAAGATATTTTGCTCGAATCACAGAACAGATCAAAGCTAGACTTACGTGGTACAAGTCCACGATTGAGGTGAGTATAGTAGACCCTGCTGTGCCGGTGAAAGATTATATGTGATTTCATAGCAAATTGAGCGTAAGCTCACGTCCTCCACCCAAACTACTCCGCACAGTAAGTGAAGGTAACGCTTTATCCGGTGTAGGTGATTAACGCTGTGATAGGCATTGCGGCTACACTACAAGCACAACATCAAATATTCCTTGCTTTAGCTAGTAAAACTGCTACGCTGGATTCTGAGGTACAAAAACTCAAAGCACTTTACACCCAGCTGTGGAGACAGAAGACCGGTAGCATGCGAGACCCTTTTAATGAGCTTGACAGGAATGCAGAAACGGATCTAGGAATCGGTGCACTGAATATGTAGTTTGCAGTCTGTGTTAAGTGCCCGATGCACGTACCTGTCCATATCGAGAGAAGATACTGTATCTCGTGCCCGTACCTCCTCTGATCAGGTCCCAGGTGTCAGTGTTTCATGTAGCTAACTGATGGAGCAAAATGACGGCGTTGTGCCAATGATATATCAATTGAAGATTTTGCACAGCCCATAATTTCCGATGGAAGGAGAGCGCCCAGAGAATAGGCCGTTATACATCCATTTATACCATGGATCAATACAGCACACCTCCCCTTCTCCTTACCTTGACGGCGTGGCTTACAGACTTTAACTTTAATTCTTACCACCTTCCCTCGTCCTAAGTGCAATGGCATACCACAGTACCCAGTTTCAGCAATTTCAACAAGACGTCGTTTCTGGCGAGCAATACCGCTACGCTCTAACCAACTTTGTGAGTCTCGCGATGGCCCATCTTCCGGGAAAAAGGGGAAACTCGTTTTCTGAGACTTGACGTCTGATAGCGAATTGCACACGAAAAAGTCGAGCAGCAGCGGCTGCAGCTTGAGGAGCAAGAGCGACAGGTCGCACAACTCCGCTCACGTATCGCACTGCTTGAGGGCGTGCCAGATGCTCAGCGTATCAGCAAATCGGGAAATTCAGTAGATGACTTTTCTATTAAGGTACAGTACCCTTGCCCTTCTGTAGAGTATTATGACTAGTTAGAGGCTTGTTCATTACTTGCGACGCTGAAAGAGCCTCTGCCTCTACTTTGCCCTTGTCACATACACCGCTAACGTATGTTGTAGAACGCTGCATCCCAGCTGGACAAGCAAATCAATAGATGGGCATCCGAGCTCGTACAAGAGTCTCAGATACCACTACAGGACTTATGCAGGGCAGCACTCGCTGACGTTGCAGGAGGCCCAGATGTCAGTCACTTTCAAGGCCCCATCAGCTCAATGCAAGTCCAGTCCTATCTCCGTCACTCAATGTCAGAGACCATCACCGATGGGATCATTAACTGTCTTATCGTCACCAACTCAAGTGAGGCCAACATTCAGCTAACCCGCATTCATGAGCATCTCTTTGCCCGTGAGTGTTATTCTGTCCTTTTTTATCCTCAACGAGCCCGGTTTACTGAAAATATTATTCAGGTGATCCAACAGTTGCTGGAGTCTGGCGCCGACAAACCTTCTCCGCTGCCGTGGAGTCAGTCACCCCAGACATGTCACTTGGCATCCTCCAAGAGCAAATCCCCGAACTTACGGAACTTACTCATGGTAGGATGCCTACTGCAGGTGGTACATCTCTGCTTGATTTGGCATACGAATTCTCGCGGATGCTTCACTCTTCTACAGCCAGCACTGGAGACATTTTCTACCGTGCCTTCGTACCTGAAGTCGGAAGTACACTTTACCCCCGGCAGATAGAATTAGTGAAGCGGTGTATGAAGAGTGAGAGGGGTGAGGTTGACAGAGTGGGAGCTACACTCTTTCCGGGGTTAGTCAAGGTATCTAGAAGCGCGACAGGCCCTGAAAACATCCAGGTATACTTTGTGCCAATTTGATGTTCGAGGAGAACTGACAGGTTTTGTAGACTGTTGTCAGGAGAGCACAAGCCATTTGTGAATGTGCTTTGGCAGGAGCCGCAGGACAACCAGTCATGCCAATGGCATTGAATGGGATGCCCACTGGGATGCCCGAAATGCACATGTGACATGAGTATTCTTGCACCCTCATCATGCTGATAATTCTTTCTGGATATCTAGAAATCTACTGTATTACCATTCCATCTATGCGACTAACAAAGAAGCAATAGTAGCTTGCGCCTGTACGACCTGCACAGTAATTTTAGTCCCTACATATTATTAGCAGATTACATTGACATACCTCAAGTACTTGTTGAACCTCTAGCCTTCTACGTGCAGCCTCTAGCCAATCATGCAGCAGCATCTTTGCGGGTCCCTTTAACTGATTCAACTCTCGCGCTGCGGTGTCTAGGTCCTTTTCATTGAGATAGTATTCAGCTCTGGCTAGCACACTGAGGATGTCATCTCCTTCAACAAGTCCTTGACGCTTAAATCTGAACGTTGATAGAGCACGACTAGCAAGATATGATAGAACGCCAGCGTCCTGATCAGGGACCAAGGCAACATGAGATACCTTTGGTGACACAGAGGTAGTAAACCAGGAAGTGAGATCAGCCAGTGGCTCTACACCAACATCGGGGGCATCTGATGCTTCAAGAGACTCAAGCACGGTGGAGACAAGCTCGTCCTCACGTGCAGCAGCTATATGTCTCAAGACTCTAAGCTCGTCACGGAAGGGTTTACGTGCCTGCGAGTTGAGAGCTACTGAAGATACCGCGCGAATGGCCGACCAAAGAGCATGGATGCGAATGTTATCGTCCAGGATGTGTGAATTGTCTAGAGCGATCTGCTCTAGGCGTTTCAAGTTGGCGGAGAGCTCTTCGAGTTTAGCAAGACGTCCACCACGTTCTTCTTCAACACGAACTTTAATTTCACGAATCCAGCGACGTTGAAGTTCGATGCCCTGGGCAATGACTTCTTCCTTCAAACTATTGACAGTCAGAAATAACTACGTTGTGATAATAAGGACATGCATACCGCTCATTGATCAACTCGGTTTGAGTCTGCAGCTCCTTGTCGAGCTTTTCACGATAAGCTTGGATCATTTTAGCCCTCTCGTGCTCAAAGAAGTTCCTAAACTCCTCTTCTTGAATGTCGAGTTTATCCTGAGCGGCCATTTCCAACTCCATCAACTTGAGGCTGTACTCTCTGGTCTGCTCATCCAATTTCGCCTCTAGAACTGAACGTTCCTCCTCTCTAACCTTGTCAATGCGTTCTGCCAACGCAGTCAGGTCAGTTTTGGCTACCTGTAAGATGTCGGTAGCCTTATTTGCAGCGGTGGGATTAGATGCAATATGGGAGGCGAGGTTGTCGATAACGCCAGCAAGATGGGATATAACAGGTTCGGTACCACTCAGAGATGATACAGCAGGGGCAACTAGAGGCAGTTCAGCCTGCAGTGGAGTGGATTCTGTAGGTTTCTTTTGAGGTGGAGCAGGACTAGAATATCCTGGTGGTGGCTCAAACCCAACGGGCAAAGGAACATCATATACGTTCGGGTCAACGGGCTGGATAGTGGGTGGAGATGGGCTAGGTGCCTGAACTGCTTTGACTGGTGCTTGAGCTTGAGGTGGAGGAGGTGGTGAAGAAGCAGGGTTCTTTCCAAGGGCAGCCTCTGCCTTCTTGACGAGCTCTTTCAAATCATCCGAAACGACAGGTTTCTGAGCTTGAGTAGCTTCTCGTTTTTTCTCGACCTGCTGCCGTTCGTTTTGTTTCTGCGTGACTGGGGGATTCACCTGTGTTTTCATAGCTTCAACAGCTTTTGTGGCAACCGCTTTGGTGACAACTTTTGTCGTTTCTGCTGTCTTCGAGACAACTTCACGAGTAGTATCGGCAACCTCTTGTTTTGTTGGAGCACCGGAAATGGTATCATTGATAAAACGCCTTGTAGTTGAAACTGCAGACTGTCCAGCCTCCATAACGTCGTTCAATGTGATTGTGTCCCACTTATGAACCTCGGCATACTCGAGCATAGACTGGCCAAGGGGCACCCGGTCTGCAAAAATGTCATAATATGCCTGGTTATTGAATGCTATGAAGGTGCTGCCAACATAGAAGGTTCCGATGGCGGTAGTAGTTGTCAAAATAATCCTCCGAAAAACGTTCTTCTTTTTCTTGGGTGGGGTTGTGGTGTCTGTGGTTAGACGCTGGCAGAGGGTAAGGTAGGCGAAGAGAGTAAGAAATATCACTGGCACTGACTCGTCTGGTTACCCTGAGAGCGCCGCGACCGGAGGTGGATGCGACTTGCCTGGAGACAGGAAGAGCACGATACATGCTCTGGAGTCTGGACGCGTAGCAGTCAGATTTTGCAGGAGAACGTCTGTCCGTTCAACGCCACCCTGAATGACGTCCGGCTTTGTCCGTCCTCTCTGCACATGGGTATTACTTGCCATATTGGGTTATTACACATTTATCATTTTATTTTATCCATACCACCCACTCACATGTTGTGGATACATCGACGAATGGAGGTGCTTTAATGTCTTTTTCCAATCTTTTATTCACAAATTCCGGCGCTACTTTCTTTTTCATTTTCTTTTCCTTCCCACCATGTCCGGCAATGCTGCTGTAGACGAGAAAATTGCTGATGCTACGGACCTTGAGGTCAATGTCCTTCCCAATAATCAGGCCATGTCTAAATGGACAACGTCGCGCAAAGAATTATGGGCGTACTATCTTTACTATGTGGGAAATAATGGGTTGTCGGGATTCAACTTTGGGCCTTCTCAGTTTCAGAATCTTCTGTTTCTTGCGGGGTACGATCCTACCCATCCACCCTTCACTGTCCCGTGTGGCGACGGCGGGTGTGTGTTGCCCTATCTGGGAAGAGTCCGTGATAGTGAGATCTTTTGAGTGGCCTTCCTTCCGATTTGGTTTGGCGCTGATAATCACGCAGTAAATGCGATTGTCCTCTTGACTAATGGAATCAGTTTTGCAATACAAGCTGCCCTGTTGCTAATAATAGGGGCATGGGCGGATTACGGTCATTGGAGGTGATTGACTAATCTTCGTAGCCTTAATTCTTTCTGACATATTCAAGGCCGAATATTACAATTTTCTTCACTCTACTGGCTGTTGCTGTGTCATTCGCCTGGCTTGGTGTTGAAGATCCATCGCGTTGGCGTGCTGGAATTGCTTTGTATATCCTAGGCTGTAAGTTACATATTAATATTATGTACTTGTAAGCTGAGCAGCACGTTTCATTCAGTGATTACCTATCAGGTTATTGGAACATACTGTACATGGTCTTTCACTCACAACAGATGTATTTAGTGTGCATTGACATTTTGGACCGCTGCATTTCCAGGCTTGGCAAGAGACCTCCCAGAAGTCAAGGAATCAACAGAAGAATTTAGAAACCACAAGAAGTCGTAAGCAGATGCGTCTTGTGATTTCACAAAGTAATATTGAATATGCCCAGTGAAGCTGAACATGAACAATTTCAGTCGTTATCCCGAAATCGCATCTCTAACATGTCTTTCACGATTTCCTCTATAGGAGAGATTGTCATTCTTGCTATCATGGTGGGAATATTGAAAGGCCTCAAGTCTGATGAGAGCACGGCAAATAATACAAAGGCATTCAGTGTGCTTATAGCCTTCTCAGGAGGGGTCTGGAGTATGTACATTATTTCCACGCCTCGTCTTTCCTGTTTGATCGAATGTTCTGATCCAGTTTTATGCGCTCTCCCTTGGTTCGTGCTTGAGAAACGGCGACCAGGACTGAAGCTTCCTCGCGGCACAAACTTCCTAACCATAGGCATTCGGCAAACCTGCATAGCTTTTCGAGAATGCATGAGGCTCAAGCAGACATTCTTGTACCTGATTTTCTATTTCTTGATGTATGTGCGCCTCTAGTAGCTTGCAAAACCAAGCTGCTCACGATACTATGTAGGGGCGACGTTCTAAATACGACAGTGTATGTTTGCCGGCTTTTGATTGGAATCTTGTTGAACCTATTTTCAGGACTGTCATTGCAACGTTACAGAATAGGTGATGGTTGTTTCATCACAGCAACGCGACGTGTTATTAATATAAACCCTCAGCGTGGTATCGTACTCGACTCTACAATTGACGCTTCTGTTAATTGTTGGCATTGCCGCCCAAGCGCTGGGAATCTAGTACGTTGTCCCGGAGGTGGGGTGTAGCTTCTGATCTCGAATACAATAGTCTCTTTTGGGTCGTTCAGAAGCATTTCAAAATATCAACGAAAGCAGTAAGTGTGAGGTTAAAGATTTAGGCAGTACACATCCAACTGATTGGAACTGACAGATGCTGTTGTTCAATGTTTTCTGGATTATTGTCAGTGAACATACAAATGCCGAAGTATCGTCTCACTGTGGGTTTGATAGATACTAACCGTATGGGGCCTGATCGGCATACATACCGACAAGTTTGGATTTAAACATGTTTGGGAAATCTGGTAAGATAAGAATCAAATCCACTACGCGATTGTTGATTGAGATGCAGGCTGTATCAAGCGTTCTATGGTCTCATGGTATGCCCGTGGTACGCGTATAGCCAGACCATGATCAGCGAAGTGTCACCACAACCGCAAATGTGTGTTGTTCAGCCGAACAGCTCCACGGTAAACTGACAGATCATGACAGGTTTTTATTCTTTGCGCTCTTCTCAGTTGTATGTGGATATTGCATCACATTGGTAGTAACCAAGCTCAGGCTATGTTTAGGTTGGGAAAACGTCAGCGTTTATCGGACCCTTCATCTCAAGTGCTATTATCACAGCGGCTGACAACAACGACAATATGCCCTTTGCCTTCCTGTTTGGACTGTGAGTAACGATTTTCTTCTGACAGGAAAATGGGGTTCGGGCTAACGGACGGATATGAAAGGGGGACGATTAGTACGGTGTTCCTGGTGCTAGTTGATGTTGATAGAAGCCGGGTTGAGTGTGAGGAATTTGTACGGGCTGAAGAGAAGCGAGACGCATTTGGAGGGGATTAGGTGATGGGAAGATAAAGGGAATGGATAGTTTGGTAGTTATTGTTTATCCAAAAATGATTGTTAGTTTGTGGCCAATCAAAGACAATTGTAATGTGAGATAAACTAATGTCCATAATTAGTTATTGCGACCTTCCTCCTTGTATTTCTGCCCTCTCCTTGCCTGCTTTCTAATATAAACTCTCTTTTCCCTTCCCCTCTTTTCCTCCTCAGTCATTTCACTCATGACTTCTGTGTCTTCTCCGCCTACCTACCGGAGAGTCACCAACTCACTCGGTCTGGCACCAGAGTCTACTCACGACCTTCCTCCTTATACTCGTCGTAATACCCTCAACTCTGTCGTCCGCAGAGAACCAACAGAACACGTCTATCATCTCTCAGAAGGCAAGGGCAACCCATGGGCGACACTCAAAGTCTACAGCAGCGCCAAGTCTACAAAGTCTCTCCCCACCTTCTTTGAAAAGGAGCCCGTTACTGCTTCGCTTGAGGTACATGCGGAGAAGGGCGATTCTATCCAACAGATCACTGCTATTGTAAGTGGGAGAAAATGGAGGGGCCTTCCTACAGCTTATGTAGTTCTGATAATCATTTCAGGTTACTGGCAGGCTGATCACTGG
The DNA here is from genome assembly GCA_002554575.1 of Amanita thiersii Skay4041. Taxonomy (NCBI): domain Eukaryota; kingdom Fungi; phylum Basidiomycota; class Agaricomycetes; order Agaricales; family Amanitaceae; genus Amanita; species Amanita thiersii. The sequence goes on from KZ301975.1 coordinate 299,093, forward strand.
GGCCAGTTCCAGCGATGAACTCACATTCCTGTGCGAGACACTGCCGATATGGGCAAAGTCACCCACAATCCACAGAGTGCCTTCACATTCTGAGGGTGCAAGCGGTGCCAAGCTACTTGGTAAATGCGAATGGCCAATCTCAATAACACTCCCCAAGGCTGTGAACATCCCTAATGCCAACGGCGAAGCATGCTTCTATCGCCTGCCGGAAACTTTCCTGGAACGCCACACCAAAGTCAGCATCCAGTATGACCTGACGATTTACATCTCGCGAGGGAAGCTGCGGGCTAATAGCCAGTGAGTCTAGCCAATATAACGGAAGTTAACGATTGTTCATCAGCGGTCGATCTCTTAGAATCAAAACTGCTTTCGGGTTCGTGCCAAGCACCAGACCGAGTCCCTTTTCTGTCCCCAGGCAGCTTGCATATCAGCAGGGGACACCCCTACCAGGACCCTTGGATGACCCCGAAGGCTGGAAAATCCTGAGGCCCGTCTCAGCTCGTGGCATCATGTTCAAATCCCGCAAAGTAGAAGTCCGATGTACAGTGAGTTCATGTTTTTCCCGCTCCGGAAAGCAGTCGTTCTTATTCCATTTCCAGTTTTCACTGGCAAAACCAGTATGTTTTGATTACTCTACCAATATGATAGTATTTTTACAATATTGTCGTCTAGCTTTCTTACACAAGAGGGAGCGTCCTTCCCTGCCGAATAACACTGGAAGGGAATGATGTAGCTACACTGGATGCATTCTCCATGCCCAGTTCTATCGCAGTTGTCTTGCGCAGACGAGTTAGGTGGTATCACCAAACCTCATCTGCACGACAAGATGTTGCTTGGAACGACTCGGTCGAGGACGTCGGCACTGCAGTCTGGTGGCCTTCGGGAGACGGGAGGACTGACAGGTTCACACGTCACCTAGAAGGAGAAATTAGACTAGCCAAAGACCTGCGGCCAACTTCTGCCATGGGACATTACAGCCTTTCTGTGAGTGCCCAGCCCTCAGGCTGTTTATTGTTACTATTGTTGTCAAGTGCACCAAAGACTGACGCAATTGTTCGGCAGTACTCCGTCGTTCTCTGTCCTTTTGATATCTCGAACCTGTCTTCTGATCCCGCCCCGCTACTCTCTGAGCCTGTTGAAATTACGACGATGCATGCCAAGGGCCCGCGGCCTGTTGCATACTCCCCGCCTGCTTATGAACACAGTTCTCGACGATGCAATGACCAGTATTTTGCACATTATTAAATTTCTCAACTGTTGCTATGATGTATTGCTTTTACGCCCCCACGTTTTGTATGCCTTCTAACCTACCTCTCTCCACTTCGGAGATTATCGAGGCTGGAGCTCGGTCTTCTCTGTTCGTTCCTTGGAATCTGTATCGTTACCACTTAATTAATTTAATACTGAATGCATCATGTGTACTTATGCGCAATTGTTATTGTTTGCCTTCTGGGCGTCTAGCGTCTGCTTCTGTTTGTAGGGAAGGAGCATGTACGCATGTATATGTCACAGTGGTATTGTTTCAAGACAACACTCCCAGGCTGTCAAATATTGCACCGCAGAGAAAACAATAGACATAAAGGAAGACTGCAAGGATGTTGCACTGTCCAGTGTAACATTGCAATGTGTTGTAGGTTCTCCCTTAAAACTCGGATCCATTTATGTATACATGCATGTCTACTTCTGATAGGAAAGATAGTAGAAAACAATAAAGTCCCCCAGAAATGGCTGTGCGATTCCTGTAGGAAGTATGGATTCATACAGCATATTATAGACATCAAGCCCACCCCTCTCTCCACACATGATTGTCAAGGTGGAGATTTTAAGGTGATAGCAGTGGACCGAGGACAATTGAGTTGTTAGTACGGGAACACGCTCCACGCCCGCAATCTGAACCTTGAGTTAATTGTTTACAACTCAAAATTTCACCCTGTTGTTGTTAGACTTCTCCCGTTGCAAGATGTGTTTAATTTGGTATTTCAAGTGTGCGTATGTGTGAGTGTGTCAAGTCCAGGTGCCGGATCACTCATTGAGATCGCTGTCCATTGACATGAGTAGAAGGCTCTCGAAGGTGTCATCGTTCTTTCTAGTGGGGTTGCCTTGAGCGCCTACACCATTGAGTAGGTCCGAGTCGTCTAGAGGGACAAGCCAGTGGAGGGACTCTGGGCGTCTGTGGGCGATGAAGATGAATATGGAAGCGTCAGATTGGGATGCACCAAATCTGTACCAAGGACCGTTGGTTGATTTGTTTCTTGAGAGGACAGGAGCGAAAGTAAACCAGAGACCAAAAGCTGACCAGAATGGCGATTCTTTGGAAAGACTACGTATCTTGTATGAAATGACGACATGGGGTGATTCATATGTAGGACCTGAAAATAGTGTGAAAGGCGGGGAAGTGAGATGGATGAGGGAACGTAGGAGGGGTGCGAGAAGATCGGGGAAGTAAACCTTGAAAGGTGAGGGGGTGAGTGTTGGGATTGGGAAATTTTGTGATATGAATATTCACCAGGCTTACCAGATCGCTGCAAATAATATGCGTGATGGTCCTGTTGCCTGGGCAGAGACATTCAGACGCGATATCCAAGGCGTGTTGTTTATTTCCCCAAGCGAGGGGCTTGATGATGATGATTGGGTGCGTGGAATCATGGATGGTTTTGAAAAGATTGGCGTGCAGCAAGGGGCAGACCTGTGGGTTGTAGTGAGTGTCATATAGAGGAGGAGAGAACAGACTAGGATTGCCTCTGGAAGGTCAGTGGGGATGATAAGGTGGTGGGGGGAGTGAAGTCGACTTGCGATGATTGGGGTGAGGATGCCGGAGCCTGACCCAAGCTCGATTAATGTCAGTGAACAGGAATTGGAGTGTGCCATGAAGGGTGGGTCCAACAACATCTCCGGCGGAGGGTCAAGATAGGTCCACATCGCATATGCAGCCTCCCTGCTCGTCTATTTCAGTTTCAACTCGGGGGTTTATCTCCACTGTGATTACCATACTCTCCCTGCGATGCCATACTGCTGAATTGCATCCTCCTGGTTGAAAACACTAGTCAAACTTGATGCTAGTTCTATTGGAGGTAAAGATGGATGAATGTCAAGATACTCGGGGAAGTTTGAATGGAGCATGATACGAACCGGCCAAGTTTGTTCCGAATTCGCCTCCTGCTAAATCCGTTGATACCCATCATCTCCCCTTCCTATAGTACTCCATGTCCTCACAGTCAAAGCCTGTACAGCAGTTGCAGCAGCTCACTCCTCTTGGTGCTGCGCTCGCGGGGGCTTTAGGCGGTTGTTTCAGTACTGCGTGAGTCTGCTTTCTTCCTCCTCAACGTCATCCCTCCTGCTCATTTCTCCTTTGATGCCCGTCCCTGCAGTGTTGTTTATCCATTAGATGTGTATGTATTCATTAATGCATTCGGGGCTTCATGGAGATAACTCAAATTCCTATCAGAGCGAAAACGCGGATACAGGCCATCCCTTCTAATGGCAAGAATAAGGATAATCTATCTATGTTGGCGGTCTTGAGACGGGTATACCTCAAGGAAGGAATTGCTGGTTTTTATCGTGGATTTGGAGCAACAATGCTAAATACCTTTTCAATGCGTATGTGGTATCCAGTTTGCCTTTGCTCTCTTTGTGACACGTCTGACATACATATTATAGAGTATGCTTATTTCTTCTTCTATTCATTTGTCCGGACCTCCTATATCAAACGCCTAACAAAAAAGCTCCCTCCTGGCGCGAAATTAGGACCTTTATCTACCGCAGCTGAGCTGCTGCTTGGTGCCATAGCAGGTGCTTTGGCCCAGATATTTACCATTCCAGTCTCGGTAATTGCTACACGTCAGCAGGTTGGATGTGTTGAAAAAAAGAAATCATCAACACAGAATGGGAGTGCACCAAGTGCATCAGAGGGCGTGACAGACGACTCATTTCTAGGTGTTGCTCGTGAGATCATCGAAGAAGAGGGAGTAACGGGCCTATGGCTGGGACTCAAGCCAGGCCTGGTACTTACAGTAAACCCCGCAATTACATATGGCGTGTACGAACGAGTAAAGAGTCTTGTGTTGCTCACAAAAGGCAGATTTGGATCCAATGTCAAGATGTCACCTTGGTTGTCATTCCTAGTTGGTGCATCTAGCAAGACACTTGCCACAATTGTTCGTCGGAAACATTAGTTATATGAATTTTATCTCATCGGTTGTTCTTCTTTTCGCCCTTCTTCTAGGTCACATACCCTTACATCATGGCAAAAGTGAGAATACAGGCCCGAAGTGCGGATACGGACCAATCCGTCGAAGCCGGAGAGGAATTGCCCAAAGCCCATATGTACCACCATTTGAAATCTAAACACGTTGGCGCCATCGATTTACTCGCTCGAGTATGGAAGCGAGAAGGTTTCATTGGATGGTATCAGGTATGTTGCTCAGGAGACATGCTGCAGCGAAGTTTGTGGAATATAATTCTTTTGATGCAGGGAATGCAGGCTCAGATCATAAAGGCGGTTCTTTCGCAGGCATTGTTGTTCATGTCGAAGGAACAATTTGAACAGTGGGCGTTGGCAATAATAGTGTTGGCATCTAGATTTTATTGAATGTAGAGTATGTAGAGACTAATGTGGAAGGACGTGCCCATGGTAAATGAGAGGCGTGCAGGAGGGCTGGTCTGATGCCATCTTTCCATCTCAAGTCCCAACTCGAAATGTCGCACACATCCTTTGATTTTAAAATCGCTATGAGAGCTATCCAAGTCCCCCACAAGTCCTCCTTCGCCCTTTGCTACATAGACATGCTCCCTACTGAAATCCTCTGCATGATTTTTGACCACTTTGCTGGTTTAACCGTCTCCGGAAGAGGTGCTGTTCCACCTCCCATCCTTCTTTCTCATATTTCTCGCCACTGGAGACGCGTCGCACTCAGCACACCCGCGTTATGGGAAAAGCTGTACATCTACCACATCCGACGCCCTGATGTTCTTCGCGAGTTTTTACTCAGATCGAATAACAGGTACCTTTATATCTTTATTGACCTTCCCCAGACCATTTTCTGGGCTGGAGATGACATTCCCGAGTTTGACGAGACTTTCTCCGCTATTGCCAAGCATATACCCCGTATCAAATACTTGAGCATCACCGCTCGCGGCCAAACCATCCGGCAAATCACCAACAAGTACTTTGTGAATGTACCTTTGCCCAGTCTACAGTACTTCGAGTTGGTCGTGTGTCATCACGTCTCTTTCGCTGTGTTCGGTCCGTTCAACTTTAATCCCCGCGTCTTCTCGTCGATACGTCTTGAGCGTGCGATGATTGAAGTCAAGGATGGAGCTTGCTTGGCTGGCTTGCGAGTTCTGGTGTTGTCTTACTGCCCCCTTACCTATCTTGATCAGCGGAATATACCCTCGTTCAATTATGCCGTTGCGCCTATGAACTGGTATACCGACTTGCCAGCACCGAGCCTCGCCCGCCTGACTGGCCTGCACATTCACGCACCCGTGCTGCATCCTGTCCCAGGATTAATCATGCCCCCTCTTGTTAACATGCACGGTCACCCTGTTCCTCCTCTTCCGTTCTCACCCTCCTTCCGTGCCGAGTCCCTTCGCTCATTGACACTTTCTTCCCTATCCCTCTCCAAGATGCCTTACGACCAACCAATGAATCCAGATATTTTAGCACGCCTCTTCCGGATTGTGTGCCTTGCTGAAATTGTAGAGTTACATCTGGTCGATATGAAAGACGAGATGATTGAGGGGTTCCTACAAGCTCTTCGCTTGCAAAATTGCAGGTTCGCGCATCTACGCGTGTTGATGCTGACCGGCGGAACAGTGGATCGCATTGCAGAGTTTTCAGAGGAAATCGGGGTGGAAAATTATAGGCTTTTGATGTCGCACGCGTTCCCATTTTTATACGAGTTGCACGTTACGAAGCTTGACCCGCGCCCGCTGCTGTCCTTATGGGAGAGGATAAGGTTTTGGCCGATGCTGAAGAGAGTGATACATGATGATCAGGTTGTACATATACCCACTGGGAGTACTGGTAATGTTGAGCAAGGTCGTGTTTAAATGTTGGATAGAATAGCATACGTACATTACTGTTCACAAGCAATCTTACATTTCTTTTCTTCTCCACCTTTCATGTCCACTCCTACCACTCCTCGAAGCAAAACTGCTGCAACTCCAACGACACCTGCAGCTCGTCTTGCATCTTCTAGTGTCATTCAATCTTCGCCACATTACACGACAACGAGAAGACATTCGTTGTATGGTGTCGAGGACCGTGTGATTATAGATCCTGGCTCGCGCGTGTGGAAGGTCGGGTTCAGTGGTGAAGGTCGGCCGAGGGATCTATTCTATCCAACTGGCCGCTCCCCAAATGGAGGTTCACTATGGAGTTTGAAGCGCGCGTCAGATCCTATGGTGCGCGTGGAAGAGGATAAGCTGTTGGAGGTGAGGCTGCAGAAGGCACTGAGATCAGTGTTTCACGAGTAAGTATGCTCTGATTGTCATAGCATACCGTTCTTCGTCTCGACAGTCTAACGGATTTAAACATACAAAAAGGTCGTTGCTCACAGATCCAAAGGCAAGGAAGGTGATACTAGTTGAGCATCCGCTACTACCAATTTATATCAAGGACACTATTGCCCGAATATTATTTGAGAATCAAGTACACTGGTTTCCTGAGTCTAAAGCGGTACAGATGCTCATTGATGTTCGCTACAGGTGCCCTCCGTGTCGTTTGCGTCGAGTCATCTACTATCGCTGTTTGCAGTGGGACGGATCACAGGACTCGTCATTGATTGTGGGCACCTAGAGTCTGTCGCACTGCCTGTCGGCAAACGTTTAATGCATTGTTTTAGAGTGGAAAGGAGCTGATACACGTTAGCAGATCTTTGCTGCAAGGCCGTTATACCCGCAACTACGGACGACACCCATGGCAGGTGCCAGGCTGACGTCACACCTACGCGCTCTCCTGCTCAAATTTGCTACATACCTTCCTCCTCCAACCTCTCTCAGTTCGGCCGCCAATATACCTGCAGCTAACCGTGCGACCCGCGTGCCACAGGAGGTTCTGACGGACGCCGTCGTCGAGGAGATTAAAACACGGTGCTGTTTTGTGGGTAACGCGTTGGACGTCTCGAATGCTGATTTTCGGGATGTGGATATAATGCCGTTAGGGGACCAATCCTCGGACATAGAAGCCCCGCAGAGCGACAGCTTGCAATCGGAATCTGGACAAGAGAGCACGACGTCATCGCAGCGAGCAGCGGAGTCCGAGTTTTCAGAGGCGTCTGGGCCTGGAGTCCTACCTCCTGTCCGACATGAGCCCGGAGAAACGTATTTGCAAGCGTTGGCCTCGATGTATACTCGGCATTCAACTGCGACTGATCTACATATGCGCGTCACCCCTCCCACTTCTCAGCAGACAGGCACTGGTCTAGGCACTCTGATCATTCCGGGTTGGATACGGGAACGTGCAGCTGAGGTATTATTTGAAGGCGGTGACGTGGATGAAAGCAGTGTGGCTGAGGTCATTCTTGATTCATTGCTTAGAGTGCGTGTCATGATCGACCACTATACAAACACTACTTACAAGCTCAATTTCTTTCTGTTATTTCATTCAGATACCCGTAGATTTGCGCAAGACCATGGCGTCATCCATCCTCGTCATTGGGGGCACTGCAATGCTCCCTGGTTTCATACTACGTTTACAAGCTGAATTAATACGTGCCTTGGCCTCTTTACAAGATTCAAGGCACTCCACGCGTCCAGACAAACCTCTTCCTCCAGTTTATGATAGATATGCGGCACTACGACCACTAATACCATATTTTGCAATTCTCAATAATCCGTCACCACCGCCACCAGCGACCGCCAGAGCAAATGCAAACGCTGGAAAGGCACCAGCACTCTCACCCGCAATGATGGCATGGGTGGGTGGGTCTCTGGCAGGGTAAGGAACCCCCTAATCATCTGATGTGTGAAGTTGATTTTGATTTTTTGCATGTACAGAGCTCTTAAAACAGGCGGGGTGGAAATTGCACGAGAGAAATGGGACGAAGCCGAGCTTCAGCAACGACAAAATGACGACGGAGACGAGGATAGCATGGATCTTGATGAGATTGTTCCTAAACCGAAGAATATACTCCCTGACTGGACACGGTCGCCATTGACCAATGGTGCACCACCTGCGCGCCAACCGGTGGCTCCGCCGAGTGTTTCTATTCCACCTACACCTCGGGTCGAGGCATGATCCTGACAGAGTGTGTGTTACATTATGTATTAGACGCATATGGACACAAAAGGTAACAAAGGTATTAGTGGTAGAAGAGCCGAAAACATAAAGATATGCCTCTGGGAATAGGTGTCAAGAGATAGAAGCCAGTAAGTGAAGTAAGTACAGGGAAGATCTCGATCAGGAAGGATCCAATGATAGTCTAGTAATTGCTAACATAGAAGCACGCATGTCTGATAGTCGTTCAGCTAATGATTATAAGTACCATCACACCATGTGTACCATAAACTAAAAAAGAAAAACGAAGGAAAATACAATTCATTCATGCTGGTGTGTCTAAAACGCGGAGAGTGAGCTTCCCGCCATCATGCGAAGCGACGATGCGTTCCCAGTCCGCTTCTGAACCAATGAACACCATGTCTGTTCGGTCACCGATGGAGGTGAGTGAGCCAGATCGCATTCTCCTAGCGCCAGGGGCTGGACGAGCAGGGCGCACCACAGCGACCGCGAATGATTTTGACAGCGGCACGCGTTCCTGACCCACAAACTTCTCGTAAAGCCGCTGCCTCAGCTCCTCAAAGCGTGTATCCCTTTGTACGCGAAGCAGGATGATAGACTGATTCAGAGCTGCCTTGATAGAGATCACGCCATCTGGCATGATAGAGGATACGGCGCTCGCGCCAGCAGAGGACACAGACATGATGGATGTGGTTGGGGACGGCGGGAGGGGTGTGAAGCAGCTTGGGAGGCGGTCCTTGGCTTCGGGGCTCGGCGTGTCACGACAGCTCAAGGGCGCCTCAGGACGCTGTTCGACAGCAGGATCGTACATGGTCACGGGTCGCGGGAACGCCTCCCTATCCTCGCCACCGAATAGCGAGCCGACTTCGCTGCCTTCTGCCTGGCGCTCGTCGTCATTAAAGTCAATCTCAAAGTCCGAGAGGGTGACCGCTTCAGAAAGTCGGGAGCGCGGGTTGGAGTTGGGATGTACCCTGAAGAAGGCGTTGGTTGGGGTGCGAAGGGAGGAACTCGCGAAGGAGACAGGCCGCTTGATGATTGCATCGGCTGAGTCAGTCGTCATGACGGTGGCGACAGAGTTACGGCAAGCGGGTTCATTAGGGAGAGTGAATTTGAGGTCTTCTAGATATGTTGCCACAGAGTTTACGGACATCCATGAGTCTCGCACTGGTACTGGAGAAGCTGGAATAGAGTATGTTGAGTCCTTGAAACAACCAGAAATAGAAAGGTAACATACCACGCTCGTCTTCTTGGCCCTGCTCTGGAACAGGTGTGAGCTCTGACGTTGGAGAACGCGGTGGACTCATATGACCAAAGTACTGAGCACGTCTGTTCGGCTGTAAATTTTGTAAATTCGTCACAGTACTTTTTCGTCTCTGCTTCACCGCCATAGAAGCCATAAAAGCTAATGGCTCAGCTTTGACTTTCATTTCTCTGTCCTCTGGGAGGACCTCCAGCATAGAATGTGGGCGGTCTCTTACATTATGCTCTATTTGTCTCTGAGGGTCGTGTCCGAACGTAACAGGCACATCACCAGCGATGGTAGGAATGTTAGACAACGTTTGAATTTCAGAGCTCCGATCTGATCCAAGAGAAGACGAATCTGAAGATGCAGAGGAGAGAGCACGCGTGCGAGAAGCTATATGGCCAAGGGACGAAGTACTGGGGGAAAAATCCTGGGATTGTTTACTGGGCCAGAATCTTGATTTGAGTGTATCGGGAGAGCCGATGCGAGGTAAATCAGAGGCGGTGAAAGCTCGAAGTCTTGAGTTGCGTGGAGGGCTCAAATCCGAGTAAGTCAAGCTATGATTCGAGGATGAGGGCGAGGAAAGTATACTGCCAGAGATCGAGCTTCTAGGCTTGCTCTTGTGTGCAGCTTCGTAAAGATCAAAGTCGCGACGCCAGTAGCCAAAGAAATCAGTAACAACGCTACTTGCCCGAATTTCTTGAAGAAGCGTAGGTAAGTCATCTTTGAATAGAGCCTCAACTAGGGCCTTCAGCTCTTGATTTCTTTGATTGATTGTGGCTTGGCTTGCACGAAAAACGGTACCTTTCTTGGTTAAACGAGGGACATATTCATGAATGTCCTGCGCTACGGAATTCGGGTCGGGGCCGGGTGGTAGGGATTCCCATGAGGAGGCACGATCCTGCAGGTAGAGTCCGTTCTTTTTGACGCCCTTTCCTTTTGTGAGACGCTGTTTCTTTTCTCTTGCAAGACGGCTGTATTCCTGTTCCAGGCAATCTTGGAACCACAGGCAATCTTCCCATCTGCGCCATATGTCGTATTCGGATAGAGAATGGCGCGATGAGATGGACGATCTGTCCCCACGACGGATGGCACAGATCCGCATGCCATAGCTGAAGGCATGACCTAGAATATGTCAGTCAGGGAGATGGTGAAATATCGATGGACATGCCTTGCTTCGTAGGGGGTAGAAATTCAATAGAGAACTGAGATGGAGCTGGATGATATATTGCCCGTTTATAGCTCTATAGTGAAAGATAAAAGATAAATGTCCGAGCATTCTAATGACTTCAAAGGACGTACATCAGGGGCATATGGATCATCTGACAGACCAGAACCAGTCTAACGAGTAATGTTAGAATAAAGGGAGGGACACAAGGCAAAGATACACACTGGATGGGTGACCGACCACATAGTCAGCTGTAATGATACACGTTTGGACAGCTAGGGATAACACAAGCACAACACGCTGCACACTAGGTTTAGTATAAGAGATCAGTGACGCCATCCATCTCATGTAAACCCTATTCTAGCCACAAATCACATACCTTTGTTACCGCGCAGGTGGAGCAGGAGGAGGATGGGGGTCGTCGCTGTAGGAAACGTCGAAAGGATATTGACAGAAAGAAGGAATATTAGGAGCGACATTTTCTTATTTTCTTATTGTTTTCGAGTCGCGGAGGTGGGATAGTTGCTCTTATTGTGAAGGCTACGCCCCACGTGAGACTCCCTTCTCCATTTGGCCACCCGGGCCCACACCTGCCGAGCCTGCATATCGCCATGCACGATGAGCATGCATGTCCTGTCGCTGTGACCAACACATGTTGTGGTGCTGTAAAAGTTGTTATATCATCTCTTCCTCTTGACTTGTGACTACAATATCTTACTCACATGCAGCTATCCCACCATCAAACAGAATACACAGACCAGCTCGAGGTCGCTGGTCCATCTGACTCGGTGAATGCCTCCGATCAATATTTCCATCTGGAATTTTATCTAATCCTACTACTACAGCAAGCATCATTGACTGACGATGACCTCTGGGAGGATATCCCTGCAGAGGACTCCCAGTCAACCGACAGTACAAAACCAAAGTCTCGTCCCCATACTCCAGCAGCTTCCCCGTATGTCCGCAAGCGGAAGCCCCATAAGCCACCGTATATCATCCCTTCGACACCACGTAGGGGCTCCGTGCCACCATTAATCCAAAAGAAGAAACCCCTCCTGAGGCGAAATGAGATCTCTGCAGATGAAATCCTAGATGGGACCATTGAAGGGGCCATGTTTACGGGGCACTACTTCCTTGACATTGTCAAGTTCTCCATCCATCTCATGAGGAAACCTCTTGCTGTCCTGTTGTTTCTAGTTCTCCTTGCTCCCTGCATAGGATGGATTGCATTTTACATGCAAAAGTCACTCCAACCCCTTTGTTTTCTGCCATTTGTTTCTAGGTCGTCTTTGTGTATCGTTCGTGAGGTTCAACATATCAAACCTGTGCAACCCTGGGAGAAGCTTGTCCAGGTGCAGACAAAGACATTCGGCCAACTTCTTGACGAATCTGTCGGTGGCTCAGGTCTCTCACTAGAGATCAAAAAGGCAGAAATTGCAACTAATGATTTGGTGACCCTCGTACGTCACAGCGACCTCAAGGCGCGAGATTCGTTGGCAACAACCTTGAAACGCTTTGTTGACAATGCGAAAAAGACGGGGCGCGGTCTACAAAAGATGAGCGCCAAGGTTGCTGGAGCAGTTGACAAGTAATTATCGCGTCTCTTCTTTCATTTCTTGGCTAACTTAACTTCAGCATCCTCGCAGTCAATACCTATGCGTTACAAACTATCGAGGAAGCCAACTCAAAGAAGCCATCGGTCTTTAGCTCACTAGTACCTTGGCTCGACGACAAGTCAAAGAAGGCTGTGGCAAACACGTTCGCAGACACGATGGTTGTACTCTCAGCAAACCTTGAGAGACTAATTTTAGAAGCTGAGGTGAACCTTGCGAATCTGAATGCTCTAGAGGAGCATCTCTCAACTTTACATGATATGGTTACACGAGAAGGAGTCGCCATATCAGGTGTTAAGGATGAACTACTTGCCGACCTATGGACGATCCTCGGTGGTAATCGCAGTAAACTAAAAAACCTGGACACCCATATATCCCTCCTCAAGAATCTAGGGGTATACAGGAGGAAGGCGCTTGCACATGTGACTGCAGCATTAGAAACTCTACAGGCAATGAGTGATGACATGGAGGATCTCAGAGAGAGAGTTGCCACTCCAGAATTGGTCGGCCCGAGTATACCCATGGAGGTCCATGTGAAAAGCATTCAGAATGGTATTGAAAGGTTGCAGGAAGGGAGGAACAGAGCGAAACGGATTGAAGCGGATGCTGTGAGGCGTGTGCTGGATATTGGGAAGAATGAAGAAGATTTTATGATCTAGAGAACCACATATATATAATACACGCTGGTCTCCTTTATCATGTAGCATATCACCTAGTTTGATTTTCTCCTGATATCTGTTCTGATTGTGATCCTGTGGCAGTTCTTGGATGCCTTAGCAACTCATCGAGGAGAGAGGCGACCTTGGTACGCGTTTCTTCCCGCTCGGTTTGCACGACCTTGAGCTCCGCATCGCGGCGGTGTGCGATTTGAGCCTCATCCGAGAGGAGAAGCAGGAGTTTCATTGAGTGTGTAATTGATACGAGCGAATTGGCGGCACGAACCTTGGAGGGGTTGGTTGGGGTGGCAATGAATACAACAAGCTTTACGCCCTAATCGATACGCACCATTGACTCTGCGCGAGACTGGGCTTGAAACGCCTCCTGTGCAATGCGAAACTTGTCCTTGTCGCCAATCTTTCGCAAGTATCAATTTTTTTTTTTTTTAAAAAAAAAAAAAACCGAGGCAAAGGGGGAAGTTGGCGAAGCTGCGAACAAGGAAGAAAAACGTGAAGCAACGCACAGATGCGAGACTGACGAGGTCGACCATGCCATCGACGAGGGTTTCTACTTCCATATCGATCTTCTTGTTCCATTCTTCCTCGATTGTGTCGAGATATTCTGCCGAGTTCTGCTCAACAAGTATTTGGGACGCAGAGGGACGTTGTAAGAGGTGGGCCGTTGGCAGCGCAGAGGGGCGCGAAACATCCGTCTGGGGTACTTCTGACATGTTACAGTGAGAAGGATAAGTAATATAATAAGGTATGTACAGTATGTCGTGTATTGTATTGAATAACTATAGCCTTGATCTTGTCTCGGGTGTTGCAGAAGTAGCCGCCCTGGCTAATCGTCCTCAGTTACTTCCGGTGTATTTATTTCATCGAGGAAGTTATATGGGCGGATCAGCCCACTCTCACGTTGTGTCAATGCTAAACCCGAAACTGTCCGAGTATAGTGCAGTGCAAGAGATGCCTCCATGGCTTATTAATTCGTTTCATCTCCGCATGTAGTAAAGTATGCGTTATCTTTACGAGGGTGCTAGGTAGTGTTTTACATACCTCGGTTTTGTTCATGTGTGATGAAAAGAGGGAGTTGTGCTGTACAGTAAAGCCTTCCTCCGGACTCAAACGGCAGGTTTTTTGTTTTTTGTTTTTGCTTTATACACCTGGCACACATACGCCTAGTGTCAATGACGATGGTGCAGCTGTTTTGGAGTAGCTATTAAGGATTTAATCCTTGGATGTAATGACCCTGGGACTAAGCCTGACATTGACTCCCTTTTGACATTTGAATATCCATTTCCATCAGGTGGCGAGTGGGGTGCTAATGGCAGATAGGCGCGACAACTTAATCCTGAAACGCGCTTAGGATGAGCCTTGATGAATTGAATAGAAAGACTAATAATGAAATGGTTTGTGAATAGACAACATGCCATTCACCCTGGCATGACTTTTCGCCTGTGGGATGGGTTCTGAGGAGTTGGTCATGGGATAAGGACCACCCTCGATGTGAAGTACGGACTGACAAATACTGGAGTGTGTGACTGGGAAGGTGTGAGGGAGAGGTGTAGTGGGTATCAAGTTGAGATCTAAACACGAAGAGTAGGGAGAGCCACAAAAGGATGAGATCGATGCATGATTATCAGTGTATCGTTCAATGCGCAAAAAGTTGGCTTCTTGGATCTTGAAAACTCCGGACACGATGAATCTAGTGATAAATTGGGGGTTACGTAAACGAATGAGATCATCCTCGACGGGCGTTTTGCCAACTAGGATTTAAATATTTAAATTTGCATCCCTGGATCATTGCACCAAACATGTGGACCTGGTCTTCCATTTGTCGGCATCGGTACAGTAGCGGTGGAGCGAATGTGATTGGGAATTGGGAGACTTGGCAGCACATGTTGGAAGGAGGGCCATAGGATGGGCACTAGTGGATGGAAGAGATGCTATACTGTTCTCGACACGGGCTGTGGCAAAAAAAAAAGAAAAAAAAAACACGTCATTGTGGTCTTACTGTATTGTAACATGCACCCAAAACGTGCACATGTGATATGTTTGTGCGCAGGGCTTATGATCGCCGGACAGTCTCCGATTGAAAAAAAGACCCTTTGAGCCTTCCCAACAAGGACATGCATCGTGTCGACAACATCAACCACTGCTCTGCCTGGCTCCCCTGGCTGCGACGTCACCACAGGGCTGCGCAAAGAGAGTGTTCCTGGTATCCGATTTTCGCGGGTGGAGGAGTGCAGTGGAGAGTAAGGAGTGAGAGGACATAGCAGGGCAGGGGGAGATAAGAATAACCTTGAGAAGAAGAAAACCAGATACGCTCAAGGTTGGAGGCCAGGTATAGGTGATAAATTTAGTGCATGGGAAGCAGTGATCGCAGTGATTAATAATCATCTAGGCTAAGTTTCCATCTGGCTAGTTTATCTTATGAGAATGGCTTGGCAGTTATGATGAAGACGGGGATTGCGTCAGAGGAGTGGAGAGGTGTGTATGGGGGGGGGGAAAGGGACGAGTGAAGGAGGGCAGAGCATGAGGAGGCGAGTGGTGGAGGAGGGCGGGGGTTGAGTGGAATCTGGATCTATCTCAATACAGGCACTAGTCACATGTTTTGTGAACACGTGGTAATGAAAGTTCCGAGTGTTTGGTGAATTGGATTGAATCTCCGATTGTTGATGTGTGTTGAACGAGATCCGCCGACATCGGGAGATATTAGGCAAATAACATTGCGAGATTGAAAAACATCACGTCCGTCGGTCGTCTGATCTCAATCTCTGCCTTTTTGCCGATCCACAGAGCGCCCTCTTTTCCATGGCCTCTGCCCATCACTCGAGATATCCCCCGCCCAACTCAAACAGCGACTTCAGACTACCTTCTCTCAAGGACCTCAACTTCCCTTACCGTCCACCTCCTCAGGATGACCAGCAGCAACAACCTCAGGACCTCCCAGTTCGTCATGCTCAGTCTTGGCCACGTTCTGCTTCAAACTCGACTACCGTCCCTTCTCCTATGCCCCCTCCTTCCTCTCACCATCATCATCAACAGCATACTCCCCCTCTCTCCGCTGGCCACGAGCTCGCCCCTTCTTCAAAGGTAGACTACCCCCAAAAACACGAAAATGGCCCATATGTACATCCATCCATCACCCTCTCCGCTCAAGTCACCCCAGTTCAACCTCCCGCCGTTCCTTTACCCCCCAATCCTCGTCTTGATGATGTTTCTCACTCTCCAAATCAGACAAAACGCCCAAGAATCCATTCCCAGACCGTGGTTACCACCCGTGACATTCGAACACCACACGTAAGTCAAATCTCTCAAAATTCTTTTTTTTTTTTTTTCCCTTGTTCTTACATGTACCCCAGCAGACTCCCTATCCACCACAATATGCACCTTACCCGCAACAGCCCCCGGCTCCAAATTCTTACCATCATATGCCTTCTGCACCCGCCCCACCCGTCCCGGGTCCGCCTTCTCATGTTCCTCATCCCACTCATCATGTTGCTCCTCCCCCTCCTACACATGACCAACTTCCTCATCCATCTGTTCCAATCGCTGCGCATCCCGGTTATTCTCCATATCCGTCTCAGTATATGCCGCCACGTCCACCAGTTCATCCGCATCATCCGCAACAGCAGCCATCTCATACAAATCCATATCCGTCACCAGGTCCTCCACCCTCCGTACCCCCTCCAGCCCAAGCTTGGACGCATCCTCAGCATCACCAACTTCCGCCTCCACAAGCCCAGCACCCTTCACAGCCTCCCCCACATCCTCCCCATCATCATCATCATCATCATCATCATCATCATCAGCCAGCACCATCTTCCTTACCCGCCGCCGCTCAATCTCATATGCACCCACAGCAGCCACAACAACAACAGCAGCAGCAGCGGCAACAGCCGCTGCCGCCGCAACAACAACCACAACAACATCAGCAACAACAGCCGCAACAGCATCAGCATCAATCGCAGCATCAGCACCAGCAACCTCATCCAGCACCACCTCCAGCTGCTCATCATGTTGCAATGCATACATTGGCGCATCATCCTCAACAGGTCACTCATTTAGCACCAGCGACGCCTGTTCAGCATCATCAGCCACAGCAATCTCAGCAAGCATTCTCGAGATCAACTGCTATCATTCCTACTAATGTAGAGACTCGTGATACTTATGTGACCAATGAACAAGAAAGAATTCAACCAGCCAGAGACGGTATTATGGATGAGGTCAGTGGGCTTACTCCAGTTTTAACACCGTTTGATCTGAATAACAATTCCTCATCCCTTTAGGTAGTGAAGCATTGTACTACCTTGTATACATTTGCCAATCGATTCGGTAAGTGTAGACGAAACACTTGTCACTGCCTTGTACTCATCCATTGCAGTGCAACCAACCATGCCTCACACACAGCCCTCTGCAACAGACTTGGCAGAGATGTCACGTCTAGCTGTGCAAGTCGTGCAGATGCTTGAGGAATGGAAACGCAACAATGTATTAGAGGTAGATCGTGTCAAGCTCGATAGCTCTACAGGTTTTGTATCGACAGATGATGCGAGGCCGCCAAAACGACCTTGGGAAGACATGGCAAAGGAAGGTGTTCAGGATGAATCTGAAGCTGGCCCTCCCTCTGAGGTTTGTGCTCTCGCAGTAACCTATTGTCCTATTCATTCATTCATTCATTCTTTTGTAGTACAATGCTGCTGCTGCTGCACCTGACAAGTCTGCGCAGTCCACAGCAGAGCAAGACATGGAACTGATCCGCACAAAGCGTGCTACTAGTGCTGCTGGTGGTAGTGGACCTTCTGGGCAGCCCAAGAGTAAATATAGAAAAAGAAGTGTTCGTATTCTGTCTCTCTTTTGCTTCCCTTTGTTGTTGTTGGGTATATTCTAATATCATCGACAGAGGGCGACACCGCCTGGCAAGTGTCATTCGTGCAATATTCGCGAAACACCCGAGTGGAGAAGGGGTCCTGATGGTGCCCGGACATTGTGCAATGCATGTGGGTTGCGTACGTGTCTTGTTAAAAGTACGCCGAGTTTCACAAATGACCGATTGATGTACTGTTGCAGACTACGCCAAGTTGATGCGCAAGAAGGATAAATCCGGTAACGGGGGCTCGGAACAGATCAGCTTGGAAGCCTTGCGTGCATCAGCACGTTCTGGTGACTTGGAGAAAAACCGGAAAGGATCACGAACGCAGCAGTCGAGTGAGATTTCAGCCCCCATGGAAGGGGTGAAGCAAACGTCTCACCAGCAACAGCAACAACAACCAGCACCCCCCCCTCCCCCCCCACCCCAACAGCATCACCAAGGTTCCTTCCAGGTAGTGAGCATGGATCCTGACACAGCTTCGTCATCAGTAGCAACAGAAGCAAGCCACATGCAATCAGCGAACCATCAAAGCGTTGCTTCCAGTGCCAGTCAACTGGCAGTGCCTTCACATTCGTGGTCTACCCCTGCGCCACACCCTTCTGCAGCCCCGGTGCCGCACGCTACTGCTCCTCCAAGTCGTGGATATGCACCTGAACAGTTTCAGCATCAGTCCTTCTTGAGGGCGTCTCAACATGCTGCAGTTCCCCAGGCCACGTCTCGTTGACGTGTGTATTCGATGCATCCGATAGTAAGCATGAAAGCTGGCTACCTTGTTGCTTATTCTTTGTTCCATACGACTAGCTAATACACATTTATCTTGCGGGCGTTATACCTGTACGACGACTCGTTGCACAGTGCTTCACCTTGATACCTGTACTGCCTTTTTAGTGTTACCTCTCTGCATGGCTTATTATAATCTTTTTCATATCCAATGGCTTTTTCTTCTTTTTCTTCTCTTTTTTTTTTTTTTTTTGTCAAACGTTCCTCTTTGGCATTATCACAAAGCCGAGATATGTGCACAAGATTAACGGGTACATCAATGGTTCTAATAATTGTAAGATTGTTGAATTGGTACTAAAAAGTTTAATGTGACTTTTTGCGCTTTCATTTTAGTTGCAGGATGGGGGTTCTCATATTCTTTCCGTGGATCGGTGGCCAAGATTCAGTGAAGAAGCAGCCTTGAATTGTGCAGTCGGTCAGAGGTTCACTAACGCACAACGTGATCAGGAAAGTGAAAGACCTTACAGTTCTTTTACTCGGAGGAGATAATCAGCCACGATTGATGATATATATATATCAGAATTGGTAAGCGCTGAGACTATAATAAATTGACAACCACACCCCCTGTACCAGATACTGGAGTCAATACTGACATTCTCAGTAGTTGGAGAGGGTTGCTGTAATCTCAGGAGATGAGTATCAGGAATGTTGATAATCAATTCAAGGGTCGTTTATAGTCATTCATGTTGGAAGCATGTGGTGCCATCCCATAACTTTTTTGGGTTTGATTTGATCGTTTTCTTGTCCCCCTTTTGTTTGTTTGGAGGACAAAAGGGTACCAGTCGTCGGGGTCTAACCAAGACGGGACTGGGCTAGCTCTACTGTACTGAGGAGAAACAAGGAGAAATGGAGTTCGACCCTTGATGTGAAGGTTACCCGACTTGATCCCCTCAGTCCTCATTTTTTTCCTTCTCCATAATCAGTTGATGGATTGTGTACTGTTGCACTAATCTTGGGTGAGAGTTGAGAAGAGTAGTGTGGGAGATTAATTTAGTAAGAGTCAGGTACTAGTGACAGGGAGATAGGGGAGTGGGTTTGATGGGGGATGTCAAAGAGTGTGGAGTATGGAGGGTGCTGGATTGAATGCAGAATGGATCATGAGGCGTAGCGAGATGATGTTTGCGATGGCGATGGGCGTTCCCGGTTATCTAATAGAATGGACGTTGTCGTACGTGATGGAGGAAACAAACACTCCGCGCTCGTACAAGATAGAGTGTGGGGTATATTTACCGCTTTGCGCTATGGGTGCTTGGGAATTGTTTATGGTGCGGGTATAGTCTGTATAGATCTAGTCAAGATATTTAGCAGAGATTTGGATAAAGTGAGATGATAACCGGTACTGTAGTTGAAGACTTCTCGGAGATTTCGCAGGAAGGAGGATCTCGTGTGCAGTGTTCTGGTGTTGTTAGTGATGGATCTCGTGTGCAGTGTTCTAACTGTGGCTGGTTATTCAGTGACTGCTCTGTACACTGAGCAGTCGTGGGAAGAAATGTATACACTGTACTAACTTGATCGGAGATCTAATCTCGATGCTCCCGCCTACTCCATTCTACCTTGGCTTTCCTTTTACTGTAGTGCACAACTGCACCCGGTCAGGTTCCTATCCAAGTCTCGATCATCACTTGTTTGAAAGGTGAAGGTAAGCCGAGTGTCAGGAACACAACAGTGGGGTTTGAATTTGAGATGTTGTAGTTACTCTTGGGTGAGTATATTCGTATCTATTGGCAAAACAGACTGCACCTGGACGTTACGTGGAGCAGGGACAAAAGAAAAGAAAAAAGGGCGCTCAAGATTCTACTTTGACTGTTGATTGGATTTTGTTTTACCAAGGGACCTGCGGTTGCAGCGAGCCTGCAGGCCATTGAAGGCTTACTTGATAGTAAATCACTCCCTGGGGCCTGTGGCTAGGTCTTGATGCTGCGGCAGCGCAAGTGCAGGTACCTGGCGAGCGTATTAAGCCATCATTCGTACCCTCTTTTTCTGAGAAGAGTCTAGAACGGACTATAGATTATGTCTTCCTTCCTCCGCTTTTTTTTTGGGTTGTTAGCCTGGATGGACAAGCGATAATTTCATATTTCTCAAGATGTAAATGCTTCCGCGAAACACTGTTTTCCATGGCAAACGTGAATGGAATAAACGGGATATGAATAGACCTTTTGTGTTCCGTGACAGTGCCGATATTACAGTAATTGCAGCTGGAGGCAGGTATAGGCGGACTCCGTTTATAGAGGTTCTGGACGGCTTCGAGACCTGTGCGCGTACCTGATTCTGGAGCATGGATGCATATGGTTCTCAGGCCTGACAACTTGAACAGCATGATTTTGTTTCCCGAGACCCCAAGTATCGAAGTTGCGACGAGTAATTGACTTCTGCGGGCTTGATACGGTGCTCGCCACCCGTGCTCATACAGTATCAGAGCAATCATGAGAGTCATTATGACTTTGTGCATCAGATGCGGCAAGCATGACGTCAACCACCAGCCACTACTACCTTCCTTATCGAGTCACCTACTTTCGGAGACTCATTTGAATTGCCAGACTGCCAGCCACCTTGACTCCTTATTTGATGCTTCAAACTCCTGCGAGTGGTCAGAGTGTTTATTTTGACGCATCTTCTACACTGCAGTCCCCGTACAAGACAAAAGATCAGGTGTCTGCTATGCCTTATAATAATGGAGACGTGGTACCTCTCAATCAGAGCCATGAATTACTGGGGTGGCTGCCAACTGCCGAGCGGGAAGAGGATATTCACCAACGTCAGCAAGCGAACTCACTTGATGTAAACAAGGAGCCCTCTCCAAGCTCTCACAGGTTCTCGCCTCTTCTATCAGATAAAATCAACGAAGAACCCAGGCAAAGCGGAGGGAAAGAGTCTAGGCGATCCGCTTCTACACATCGCCCTGGGTCGATATTCAGTAAAAGTATCTTGATCGGCCATGAAGGTCAGTTGGTGGACGGTTCCACATTTATCCATGGTGCTGGGACAACCGGTCCAGCCGCGACAGTTGGTAAAAACACTGAGCTATCTCGACGTGCTAGTATGGCAGAGACCTCTCTCACTCCAAAGCAAAAATTGAGAATCTTGAAACATGAATGTACGATGTTCACTATCCTATCCGGAAAAAGTGGCTAACAAGGAAACCAGTAAAGGGTGGTAAACGTCTTTCCAGGATAATAAAGAAAGAGGGTAAAGTAGAGAAGAAAGCACTGGAAGTCGCAATCCATGAGTTGGCGGAACTACAGGATTTACAGGAGGTGTCAGTCAAGGTAGTAATATTTGTTCATTAAGTCTTGGGATTTATTAACACCTGTTAGTATGAAGCTAAGGCGCACACAGCCCATGCAAAGATGCTTGCTAGTGTGCGGAGAAACGAAAGTGAATATCTCGCCGCGAAGACTCGATATGATACTGCTGTTGCACAGCTGCACGCCGATGCTGAAGTTCTTGAAAGAGTAAGAGAGCACGCTAGGGAAGCGACAGAACAAGTGCAAGTTAAAGCACGGGAGGTGGACGGGTTGAGGTCGATTTATAGCGTCGATGAGAGAGAGCGCGAACAGAAGCTAGTCGAGCTCACTGGACGAAAATCTCATTTGTTCTGGAAGTAGTAGGCGCCAATCATTCGATTCTCTTGTTTCTGTCTGCTTTCAAAGTATATCCAAATCACGATAATACATGGTCTTTCCCCGTTAATTCAAATGACAGATATCATGTTATATTTGTACAAAGCAGCCTGATATTGAATAGATCGTTCCGAAGAACAGAGTTGGGCTGGGAGGGGTAAATTAAAGGACTTTGGCAATCTCGGCATCTAACGCCGTTGGTGTAGTGGTAGATGCCCAGCGATTAACCACCTTCCCGTTCTTATCAATGAGAAACTTCTCAAAATTCCACTTGGCGAAATAGGTGAGACGTTTTCTTGACTACATCCTCATAGTGAAGCCATACCTTTATACGCGTCAACCCTAAGAATCCAGCTTTCTCATTCTTTAGCCATTTGAAAACCTCATTCGTATTATCGCCATTAACATCTGATTTTTTCATTAAAGGGAAGGTGACGCCATGATTCAGAGTGCAGAATTCGCCGATACCCTTGTCGTCGAGTGGTTCTTGCCCACCGAACTATTCGCATACCAAAAAAATACGCAGTAGATGATATTTGTTTCCTCTTGGGAACTGGTAAACGGAAAGGTGATTTAACCGTACCTGATTGCATGGGAAACCAAGGATGACGAGTCCCTGGCCTTTATATTTGTCGTATAGAGATTGAAGGCCTTTATTACATGGTAATGTGTAGCAAATTCGTAATAAGTTCCATTATGTCGTTAGCAGGGTACATCTGCGAGCACCTTTGTATTGAGGGGTGAAACCACTACAGACATAACGGTTCGGTAGGTTATAAGGGTGAGAATCAAGGTAAGAAAACCGTACCATCTTGAAGCAGTATTCACGACCAGGACAGTCTTGCCTTTCAGTTGCGAGAGATCATATGTGGTGCCATCGGGCAATTCAGCTTTGAGAAAATAGAAGGGAGAGTCTGCAGACATGGTAATAGAGAACAAGTACACGGTAACATGGGAATGCTTTGCCGATGGTATTTATCTTCCAGGTATAAGTCTTACGTAACTGGCATATTGTAAGCTGTACATCCTCCACACCTAAAACTCGAATCGCGCCAAGTCGGCATCTCCTTCTCTTAGCAAAGTCCGGAATCGACGCTGGTAGCGTGCGTAACGCGACCGTGAGAGTTCCAGTCGTACGAAACCTAACAGTCGTTTGTACCACCTGGCTTTCCTTGAGAGGACAGAATGGAAAGCCCGATAGCCGAGCCTACATAATCACGGTTCAAGGGTGGATGATGAATAAAAAACTATGTTTTACCAAATGATAATGTCCTTCTGGACATTGCAGATTGCTTTATTGGCAATTGCAATTGGTTCAGCAGCTCTCCTCTTTATCCTTGCATATGTATAACTGAGCGTCTTTTCAATGGTACCTGAACAGATTCCCAAGTTATTTAACGGGGCATTTTCAGATCTTTACTCACGAAATATGAATGATTCATTAATTTTGTGGCCAAGTCCTCCAGCGCGAATATAGGCGTGCATCTTCATGGCGATTACAAGAAAATGCTGATAGAGATTGAGGTATACCGTGTGCTCCGTATTCAAGTCACTGTCATTGTAGATAACGTGGCAACGCATTCTCGAAAGTCTAATGAACATAAGCTAACAGGCATTCACAGAGATGAAGTTATGTCTCACTGTAGCATTTTATTAGTGAATACCACACCAGGCCTTCTTCCCCTCGAGACAGTAAAAGTATCGTTTAAATCTGGAACATGATTGGGTACACTTGATAGCAGAATAAAACTGAACTTACTGATACCATGATATCTTGAATAGTCAGCGGAAATAGTCAACTCTTCCATGTCGAGCAGAAAACCACACCAGGGAAAACCTAGGGACTTATCATTCTTGTTAAGGCTTTGCTCGAAGGAAACATACATCGTTGACCTGGGTCGGTCACATTGAGTATTTGATCGTCATAATCAAAGTTGGTCAAAGTTTTTTCACGAGAAATGTAACACCCGTATTTTGGGTGTCCTTGGTTTTGTTCGCATAAATTCATTATGTGGATATGGTAGTGTCGGATTTCATACCCTGGTTCATCATATGCAGGAAACCTTTAGCTCTGGACAATGATGTCGTGATATACAAATAATCATCCACGAGTCGAAACAGCACCTGTAATCGCATATATCAACGAGTGTTTAGAAACAGACAGAATGAAGAATTTACACTGTGTGGATCAGTTGTATATGTCTCAAATTGGGTTTCCATGTCTCCATAAAAGAAGGAACACAATAAAGTGGAAAGAATCGACCCCTGTGGTATACCAACTATTTGACGGAAGTAGTTTTCTCCAATCTACCTAGCTTTTTTTTTCGGACACAACTGAAAAATTGTAAACATACCTTGACTATATTCTCTGTTATATGATCTCGCAGAAGTTGCAGAATTTCCTCTCGGGAGGTATATTGATAAGCGACCTGTATGGCAGTTGATGATGGTGGTTTACTGTCAAGACTGTATTCACCTCATCTGCGAGAATAACACCCCAAAGCGTTTGTGCGAGTTCGACAGCATATTTGACGAAATGTGGGTATTCGTCTAGGTCAGGAGTGAGAGATCTTGATCATATACTGTGCGCACAAACAGTACCCTCTTTTATCGCCCGTTTCACAAACATTCTCTTCACTCTGTCATGAGATATTTCAGCACGTCCATAACGTTGTATCATATATTTATCCTTTACGGGATTTTGGTCAGGAGATTCCCAGGGGATGTATTGCAACGTACGTCGGATAGAATACGTTCAATGATCTTCAATAACTCTACTTGAGTAATTGTATCGAAACAGGCCTGTACATCGAGCTTGACGAAATACAACTTTGGCCTTAACCAACGTGAGAAGAAAAATCACTATGTCAATGCCAGGACATACAAATGACCACCGGAATCCCTGGGTAACCCGGCTTTGAATGCCTTCAGTTTCGAATACACGTCATCCGGCCTGAATATTGAAGCACCAAGAAGGTGGGGATCTTGTTCCTACTCAACATACCAGGCTTAGCTGTTACTATATTAAAATCATTGGTATACGCTTACTCACTTTTTGATACGTGAGAATACGAAAAGCCACTTGAAGTATCTGGTTTACCGACAGAGTAGAAGTTTTGATATTTTGAGGTGCCATGAAGTTATGTACACCACTATTTCCTTTCAACTGTCATATCTTTGATTCAAGGACGGTTGTAACAGTAGACAAAACACCAAACTTGTAATACCGGCTTCTTCCCACTAAGGTTAGCCACAATTCTAAAACCAGTCTCTTTTGGTAGCAAGCGCGCATTTGAAAATCCGAGTTGACGTTGGTTAAGTATCTCCGTTACTTGAACCTAGTGATATTCCAGATGAGGTTTCGGCTTCTTCAAACCCACTCACCTCCGTCAACTTCTCAAACCTATAACTTGTAAGATCTTTAACCAAAGGGGCACATAACTCGTTCCAATCATCTTGCCGAAAGTAAAACAAACGATTTCTACAACCACTGAACTCAGTGGTGTAGAATGTGGTCTGAGGTGGCCTATTAATAAGACCATTGAACCATCTGCATTTGGAACTTGCCTTTAAAAGCGGTAGCACAAAGCCATCAAAGAACCAGAAGAGAAAGTCTTCCAATAGCTCTCGGCGCTTTATTGCGTCTGACACGGGGACCCGAGTGTTTTGGCAAGCTCTGCCGGGTGGAATCAGCCAATCGCAGTCCGAAATTTGAAATCCTTGCATGATATAGTGCAACGTGAAGGATTCATATCGCCTGCCTGTAATGAGCGTTTGCACGTCTGAGTAGATCATCTAACATTGTATGATGGTCTAATCAATCTTGGTTACAAGCACTTACGTCGAAGGATGACATTCAGGTTGTATTTGGAACCCCAGAATGCAGCAGGAATAACGGTCTTTATAACTAGAGTAACGTAACGATAGACCTTTCTATCAGTTAGAAAAGTACAACGATAATGTTTATATGGATGAACCTCAGAAAAGCTGCAGGTATATTGTGAAAGTTGAGGTTTCGTTTCAGCGTGATGTTTTGCCTCAGCACATTCGTTACCAAGGGAAGAACTCCCTATTGTGAAATGAAAAGAAGCCATTGACTGTTGTGACTGCAGAGTTATTTGATCTGAACAGTATTCCTTCTTCCCAGTCAGCACATTTGTATGAGGAACTAGACAGGGTACTGTTTACCAAAATCAACTTGTCGTCAATGCCCTTTTTCTTCTAGACGCTACACTTCAGAGATCTACCAGTATAAAGGATTAATAGACTCACTTTTGAAGGACAGACAAGATCCAAAAGGGGTTTATAGCCACACTTACCATGTTTCCAAATCATCTGATCAAGGTATGGCAGAATCGGTTTTACACGCTTTGGAGTTTTGCACGGTCCTTTGTTCTTGAATGATATATTCATTCATTGAGTCGGATTACTAGCTGTAAAAGTACCTGAATCTCTGCTTCTTTGTTGCTATTATCTCTATGTGCACGAAACACTGGCTTTCTCCAAGGAAAGAACGGATTGGATAGATTATATTGCCTTGAGAATACATACTTCGCAGCATGTCTAGCGTTGTCACCTTGTATTTTAGGGTCTGGGTCCACGTAATTGTTTGGATCTAAATAACCCGGCCGGTCAAAAGATGATTTGATCCTGTTTAAGAAATCTGAGAGCACTGTAGGCTCAATATATTAAAAGAAGTTAAACAATATGTTGCGCACGCGTTGGAGGCAGTCCAAGTGCAAGTCGATTCGCATTTGGAACATAAGATGGACGTGAGTAAAGTATTTTCGTTCGAACAAATGAGATATTTGCTGCTGTGACACTAATTTAATCGCTTAACATCCACGATGGCATGAAGATAAGGTGCTCGTACCATTTGTTGTCCAGATCCTCACTATTGCATACCTTTAAACGTTTATTCGGCAGCTCCTGTTCGCCATTTGATACATGCGATCTTTTCCCTCCTATTTGCAGTGGCTTACGGGTGCGGCCCTGTGTGATAGGGGTCAAGTAATGTATAAACTTCCCTGACATCTGGCAGAAGCAGTCATTGGGCAACGAGATAAAGATCGAAGTTTCGGTGAGTAGGTGAATCATTACATCCATGCCTACCCTAAGAGACTGTAAATAATGTTCTGGCCTAGAACAGAGTAGCTCACCGTCGTAAAAGTGTCTCCCATTCAAGCTCTTGTAAGCTGTCCACAATAGTGTTGATGCCTGAATTCTCGATTCCTGCCTTAGTTGTCAAGGAATATTTGTCACGGACAGACAATGTTTTAACCTGCTTTCACTTACAACCTTATGGCTTAATGTCAAGAGATCATGAGTTTTCCAGGGCCTCCTTATTTTTGCTTGTGCACCATGAATAACCTAGTGCTTTATGAATATAGTTTCTCATTGCATAAATCAAGTCCTACTGAGCGCATTTTCAAATCCACGGGCGGCATGCGAGCAACAATTTGCTGACTATATATTGTTCCATCATTGAACTGTATCGCCACAACTGTCGTATTCACAAGCTGTTTGTATTCGGCCGTGTCCGTGGCCAGTGGTAGAAAGGAATGCCCCAGGAAACCATTTGCCACATCACAGGCAGGATTGATGACTTTCTCGAGGTAACCACACAGGCTTTCAACATGATGGTAGTAGCGGTTGAGGACAGATACGCCAGACGCCATCGAAAGACATTCAGTTTGGGTGTCCGAATCAGTGCAATTATGTGTCCAAATTCCCGTTTTGGAAGTTCGTCATAAAGTCACGAGATGTGACAAAGCGTGTTCTTGATAAAGAGCACCAGTTAGATAAGATAAGCATCCATCGGCACTTTTTCCTCCTTCAATGTCACCCTTGAGGGTTGGATATGGTACGTACGGTTCATCACATAACACTGCATAACAACCGGAAGATCGTAGTTCGCGAGCATTTCTCATCCCCGCTACTCCAATACGCAGAGGTGGACGGAGGCAAGACTTTCATTTTGATTGAATGTCCTAGTATGTGCTTCAATTTGTTATTTGTTATGATTGTAGAGTCTAATAACAACGTTTTGATTTCAATTACAGGTGGAACGGGGCAGCTCATTTCTCGCCTTGCAAACAACGAGATTGACATTGCCATGTGCGGATGTTTGCTGATCATACGTCGTTCACTTATTTCCACCACTGGCATACAGTGCCCTGACAGACCCCCTCATTTCGGGAATTGCCAATGGTTCAAAGGCATACAAACTGGTTGGAAGTTATGTTTCCACACCTCTTAACTGGTGAATAATAGTCCGCCATTGTACAACGTCACACCTGTTGAATCAAACGTTAGGGCCATCATAACAGGAGCACAAGCAAAGTTCAACGACGTCTCTGACCTAGATGGGACTACCATTGGAATATCGCGCTTTGGAAGGTAGAGAATCTCCACCACTCTTAAAAGGAGCTTTAGTGAGAGCTTGAGATGTCAGTGGTAGCTACACAATGGCTCATGTCATGGCGCTGAAGCAGGGATGGTCCATTGAGCAACTCAAATTCCAAGGTTATCAACATCAGCACCTCTGGTATGCTGAATTGCTTCTCATGATGTTTCTAGCGAACAACGATATTCGTGGGCTGATAAACTCGGTTAACGACGGTTCTACGAGTGCATTTATGTGGGAATGGTTTACAACCAAACCATTCGTCGACGCTGGTGAAGCACGTTTCGTAAGTATTCGTTACGGCCCCTCACACTTGAACTAGAACTGGACATTAGATTGGATCCGTTCCGACACCCTGGCCATCATGGATGATTGCGGCTCACCCTTCAGCTGACCGTGCACCAGTGAATGCAGTGAAGCAATTCCTTGATATGCTTACTACATATGTCCGAGCCTTCGATTCCAAAGATAATCGTGCTACGGGGAATGTGGATTTTATTAAGAAAACATTTGGCTATCCAGAAGAGGATATCAAGGTTCGCATACATTTTCGTGCATCATGAACATTCTATAGTATTTTTAACGTTGCTTTCCAAGGCCTGGCTCAAGACCGTGGGCTATCCTGAAAATTGTCGTACAGTATCTGGCCAAGTCATTACAGAGACGCTAGGGTTAGAAGAGATTCTCATCTTGTTAATTCCTAAAGCTAATAACTTGTTAGCGTTTTGGAGATGGCTGGAGTTGTTAAACGTCCTGAAGAGGGTTACAACGTCGACTATTTTGTTAACTCCGCCATCGTTGACCTAACTTGATTCAACACCCGTGAGTATGTATGATAGAAGTATATTGACACAACATTATATGTAACATGTGATGGTATATGGTTACATGGTGATAGCTGATTTAAAAAATGAGTTACGACAGTGGCTATTTCACGATGGCAATGGGTCAAACTGCTTCCTCAGCATTCTTGTCCTGAGAGGATAAGTCCTGCTTCTTCAGGAAGCCTATAATCACATTAGCGGGCTAAGACAGGACGAGACCATGTGCTGACCTTTCATTCTTTGCCTATTTACTCTGTCACGTTCGTTGTCTATTGTTCGAAGTCGTGAAAGCTCTGCGTCAGCAGCAGAAGCATCTATATCACAAAGATATAAATCACAAAAACAAAAAAAGATGAGGTCTGATCACCTGTCGGGTTTTGCTCCTTGAGCTTCTTCAGTAGCGCTTCTGCCTTTTCAAAGTACCCTTGTTCTCCTAGTGCCTTTGCTTTACGAAACATAGCCTTATAATTTTTCTCATTTTTCGTTAATGCCTGAGATAGACAATGAGCTAATTTTCATTGTGAATTGCATAGGTATACCTTGTCTGCTGTCTCAATAGTACGCTTCCAGTTACCTTGCTTGATGTGACATGCGGACATATTTGCATATATCTTTGATATAAGTTCGTCAATCTGCTCAATGTAAGAACACTCGGCAAAGCTCAAGGAGACTTCTGCATATTGCTGACCTCTGTTTTCTGTTCCGACTCGGGGGAACCTGGCTTTGCAGACGAAGAAGCACCCATACTTTCAAGCGCATTCCTAAAATAATAAAGATAAATACTGGGATAGAGATTTCCAAGCAAAGAAGACGTACTTATCCAGTCCAACAAGATACATCAAGGCCTGGGTAGCACATGTTTTTAGACAAGGAAGATAGCTAGATATACACGAAAGAACCTCATGATACGATTGAAGGGCTTTTATTACATGTCAATACATTGAACACATGCCATTTAGTGCCCCATACCTGCTTTCAGATCACCGTTCTTGAAAGCCTGATCTCCAGTGTCTTTCTTTTGCTTCGCAGTGTTGATCTTGGCCGACACAGGTTGAGTTGCGAGATCACCAGACATATTTGGGCTCTGAAAGCAAAGAAAACAACAACCGGTAGGAAACAAGTCCTCTGAATGAGGTCGTGATCTCAGTCTAATTAACTGTTATCAGAATTGTCGCAGTGATGCATTCGTGGCTGTGCATAGTTGCTTGTACATGTTTGCACACCTGCCATCCTGAGTGAACCACCACGACACCCCGACTTATCCCTAATTAACTGCAATGCCACTGTTCGCGAACATCCTTGGTTTTTCTGCCTTCGGCCTCGCAGCTCGCATGGGCCAGCTAGGGATCCAAAGGCGTAATCTTCTGGAAAGTGAGTAATTGTTCCCAAAATCTTCAACATGGATTTAAGTCTCCCACCACCAACAACCAATAGACCCAGGAGGACATCTAATTTCTATGGGTGTTTTTGGGTTCATTGGATACTGGGCATACAAATGGGACACCCGTTCTGCAGAGCTAATTGCAGAAAAACGTGCTGCTCTTACGGAACGTCGTCGTCAGCAAATAGCCAAGGCTGAAGAAGCGGAGGGTGCTGCCTTATCAAGCGCATAGCTGTCGCGTTCTTTACTTGTCTTGGGTTCGAAACTCCTTAAGATGATATTGGTATGTTACAACTCAGCCTACTGGCAATTTGTATACACATCTAACTCTGAAAGTATAGGTAGATGAGATTGTTGCAACCCAAAAACCTAGACGAATATCCGCATTATTTTATCGCATCATGTATTTCTGATAATGTCGGCTCAACACTGATTAGACTGCTAGTTGTCTTTCAGGCTTCAAGCCTCAATCTTAAGAATCAGCGTGAAATGAGTATTATACCTTGTTAACTCTGACATGTCATTTCCATGGTATAAACTCGTATATCAAAAAGAATACAGTATCCACACTTTCTATTATATACTGAAGAGTTTTTTTTTTTTTTTTTACAAGTACAGCAATATACACTGCAAAAAGGTATATATAGCAAGAGGTGCTGTGCCCCAGCACATTGGTCGTAAAGAAACAAGGTGAGGGTGGTTGCTTTTCGTTATAGAAATAGCCGGTACCAGCCAGTAGCTCTCTGAATCCAGCGGAGATCCAAGCGACATGCCATGTACGGAAAGGTAAAAGGTGTAATCCAAGGAACGACCAAATCAAATGAGCATGTATTTCTATGAGAGTTCAACGAATGTGGAAAAGGCAATCAGCCATTAATAACGCAGAAAACGAAGTAAATGAAGGTGGGATCCCAATATGATATACTTAACCAAAAATGACAGTGGAAGATGGTGAGCAAAGGTATAGATAAATACAAGGATAAAAGTAGTCGCATGAACATCCGATGTTATGGGTATCGCAGGACACGAGCGCAACTGGGGAATTGCCGTATTATTTGGATATGAAGCCGCGCTTTGTGTGGTGTGCGGTGCTAGTTGGGGTATGTGCAGCACTATCGTGTACAAGATAGGAGACTGTGGGGCCTCATAACCATGATTGAGGACTCAGTGCAGTGAAGTAATGGTACAACCTTGAGTCAAATTGACCCTTTGCTAGTTTGATAGCGATTGAAAAACATCGGATCGACCGATGTTTCTCGTTATGATGTGCGTGTGGAAAAAAACTGTCGCTTGGTTCATATCAATGCATTTGAAACGCACTTCCCAGACAAATCCTCTTATCGCTGTCTAACTCCTCCATAGTGGCATCATCGATGCTTGGGGAGGCCAGACTACCAAATGATATACGTCTACCAAGAGCTCTGCGTTTAACCCTTCTGAGTGTTTTGAGTTTTTGGGGTTCGCTTGGACTTGGAGTTGGTTGCGTTGGCGATAACAGTCTGGAAGCTGGTGAAAGAGGACATTCTGGACTAAGAGGCGGAGTAAGGATGGGTGTCGCAGGTTGTGTTTCAGTGAGATCGGGATCAGCGTGTTTCAACGGTGTCAAAATGTCATTCTGTTCCCGAGACAAGGGGGTCAACGGTGGCAATTCGCCACCTAGGATGCTAGGATTTCTTTGAACATTCATTGGAAGTCGCTTGTTGGCATTTCCAGAACGTGAATCTCCACTTGTATTTGAGACCCTGACCTTCTTTGTGGTGTTTGATACCCCATTTAATCCTGCGCCTGAGGAAGTTATGATGGGCGTAGATAGAGTATGACCATTTGTTGCCTTCTTTTGGGGAGTATCAAACCTCGAAGACTTGATGGAGGGTTGCGTTTTCGATGCTTCTGAATTTGCGTTCCCGTTGGGAGTGGATGTAATACTTGATCGAACTTTTTGCTTCTTAACCTGGGCAGCGCGCAATTTTTCCTCTTCATCCGACGAGGGACATGAAGAAGTCACAGAATCCCGGCGTTGATGAAGTACAACATGTTCAATCCACTTGTCACGTCTGATTCCTTGGGCTGCAGCTCCAAATGAGGGTGCACGCTTCATACCGAGCTTCGAAGACTTTAGATCCTTTGGCGGAAGTGAAGGTGGGATGTTTGTTCCAGTTGTTCTGGGTTTCTGTAAACAAAGATTGGAACTACCTCCGCTGCTCGTAGACATAGAAGATGCAGCGGAGAGCGATGAGGCAGAGTAACGTAGGTATTGCGTTCGAGCTATAGCAGCTGAGGATGTTAGGGAGGTAAGTGACGTGAGCGTAGATGAACTGGGTGTTGATGGGTTGATCAAAGAAGGAACGTTAGTTGAACGTGGAGGAGACGATGAGAGTCCATCAGCACAAGTCAATGGACGTGACTTGCGCGTGTAGGGATAATAAATTGAAGTAGGAACAAGTTTATCGGAACGCTGAAGGCGGTTAGAGAGCCTGATGGGGTTTGAGCTGGTATGTGACTGCCAAATCCAGATTTTACGTACCTCGTGATGTTCTCTTCATCTCTTAATTGAGGTTCGGTAGCAGTAATGAAATCCATGCTATTTTGCCTGTATAGAGGACGACGAGCTGTCTGTAGTTTACCGTCTTGATTGCCACATCCATTGAGGGAGTCTGGGTCAAACTTGTTTTCACGTTCCTGATAATCATTATCAGCCTTACGCTGGTGTAAGGAATCTTCTTTGGCGCGTTTTCGAGCAAGTTCAAGTAGTTTGACGCGTGTTGCACGTATAGAATGAGGCCACTCAAGGGAGCCCTTAGCTTGTGAGACACCACGCGCAATTTTGTCCAAAAGATTAGAAGGAGGGACGGGGCCAATGAAAGGAGTGACAAGGTGCGCAGGGAGCGCATCTAAAGTCTAAAAGTGAGCCGATATATGAGCATAGTATGGATCATGGGGACAAGAAAAGACGCACTCTTGTCAGAAGTAGGATCTGCTCGGGCTTCCATTCGAATTCCAGTTCGTCCGGGCCATTTGAACTATTCCAGCTATCTGTGCTGTTCCTGTTCGCTGCAGAGGAGAAGAAGATGGGAGACCACTTGGGAGAGCCACTGGGAGTACGAGGGCTGGAGGCGGCGGAAAGCAGTGAAGAACAACGCTTCGGCAAGGGTTGATTTGGAAGGGCAATCGCGACGGATGAGATGCCCTGAGAACGCCTTGCCTGCATGGGTGGTGCTGATGATGGTCAAGAACGAAGAGGGAATCTGTTGAGGTTGAACAGTATGTGCTGGGAAAATCTGTACCTGTATTCAAACTCCGACGCTTAGCGTGCTTCTGAGG
Source organism: Amanita thiersii Skay4041 (assembly GCA_002554575.1). Classification (NCBI taxonomy): domain Eukaryota; kingdom Fungi; phylum Basidiomycota; class Agaricomycetes; order Agaricales; family Amanitaceae; genus Amanita; species Amanita thiersii. The sequence goes on from KZ301975.1 coordinate 333,223, forward strand.
CGCAACGTGTGTGGCAAATAAGTACAAATAATAGCTATTTCGACGAATTGATTTTTCGAGTAAGCGCTCTCATCCACTCTGATGTCTTCTTCCTTCGTTCAATGTCAACATCCACCGATGCATTGTTACGCATTATTCCCCCGTTCACCTTTGGTGCGACCGTATAGTTTCCGAGTTCGCGCTGTGGAATCATTACTGCATTCTTCTTCACTCTCCCTTTCTCGTTTTCCTTTGCACGTGCCAAGATTGCGTTCAAGTTTTCGCCAGATCTATGCATGCTGTCACCATCCTGCACAACTGGAACAATTCGGTCCCGGTATGATGCTGATCTCTTCACAATAGGTCGAGCCCATGTCATGACCAAGTCATTTGCAATTCGCCCTATATCCGGTGTGACTCGCTTGCATTTGGTATAAAAGAGCACAATTCGTCCAAGTCCTGATTCTTTGAGCACTGCACTATCAATAAATTCCATTTTCCTGACTACTCCGAACAGCTCTCTCTGAATGTTGAGTGCAGGCAGTGAGCGATCTGGAAGTGGCTCCAGCCACCGCCGAACAGCATCTAGTAGATTGTTGTCAATTATTGACTGGGCGAGTGATGCCCTGTGTAGCAAGTAAATAAACAATAGAGGTTTCGGAGGTGACCCATGTCATACTTTCGCAATGTGTCCATAGCTTCAGGTAGCAATTTGAGCTTAGCTACGGCAGGCTGCTTGTCATGGTTTGCATTTATATCCTCTTCTGCTGCAGCGTTCATTGCCTCCCTCAGCCGGGCCACTTCATGGTCCGCAAAACTGTCCAAAACTTCATCGTTAGTCTTCTTTTTTCTTCGTGTTGTTTTTTTCTGCTTGAGGATTTCATCAATCTGCATATCAGTTCGCCTTCGAGCGGCTTGATTCGCGGGGGGGGGGGTTAAAACATGCCACGTGGACAGCAATTCTACACACCTTGCTCAGGTGTGAGGTCGACCAAATCTGGTTCTACGGGAATCCTTCTTTTTCTCTTTCTTGGCTGGCCATCAGCATCGAGGGTCCTTTTCCTCTTAATCTTCTTTGCTTTGCCGACAACAGAGGGGAGGTGTTTCTCCTGGACGTAGTCATCGCCAGAATCGGCACCGGAAGACTCGTATTCATCCCTCGGTTTTGCTTGGCGTAATGTCTTCTTTGAGACCTCTAAGAGGAACGGTCAGAGAGATGCCTCGCGGCAATGGTGTGGAGAGAGATACCCTCTTCATCTGAAAGTTCAGAGTCAGAACCACCAAACACTTCGCGAACAAGATCCTGGGGGAAAAAGGAGGGTGAGGGACGGAGGAGGGGAAGAGAGGGGAGGGGAGGAATACCTGAGATGCCATGGAAGTTGGAGAAGAGAGAGAATTGTAGCCAGAAAAGGAAAAGGACTGGGAGCGTATTACATCATCATGATATTGGATATTGGCTCAGAGAGGGCGTTCCTAATTGACCGGTGTTGTTATGTTCAGGGATTATAAATCTAAGCTGCCCTTTTATCCGACCTTATCCTGTCTCCCCGACACTGACACCCTCCTTATCCCATCCTCCCAAGCCCTCCAGAGGCCCCGCGCTCTCTCAGAGTAGCCCCTCATGTCTGTTCTAACAGCCACGGCTACTACTGCTCCCCAACCCATCTTTGATCGCCATGGGAGCGCACCACTCACCGTCAAGTTTTGTCCCCACCGTTTTTCAAGGCCAAGTACATCCTTGACTCTCGCTTCTCTTAGAAATCCCTGCATCCTGTCACACCTTATTTCCCACTTGGACTGGGCGGACTTCTATTCCCTGTCCAACGCCTGTAATTACCTCCGTTCATTAATCAATGACCTCACTTTGCGGGATGTTATTCTCTCGCGCTTCGTTCCCGGCTATACATTTGCCATGCACATACGGGATCCTTTCCACCGTTATAAAGACGTTGATGTCTCGTTGCATGACCTAGACCTACTCCGTAAGCTGTTTCGATCATGTATTTTACCCATTCTCATCATTGGCATGATAGTGATATCCCAACGCGTTCCCCTCCATCGGTACCCAGCACATGCATTGCAAGCACTCACGGCCTCGTTCCCCATAAAGGAATTAGTCGATTACACCAATCGATATATGTCACTTTGTCAGGCACACTCTCGGTTTGTGCTGTTGCTGCAGTCGTACGTGCACAGCTCGAATGATACAGTGGTTGGTGAGCCAGATGATGGGTCCTGGAATGTACAGACGACTGTGGGTAGGCAATTGCGGGAACTGATATTCCCGGCGCCCCTGTCAAATGCCGAGGACGAGTCACCAGTTATAGGAGAGACCAGTCAGCGCCTGCTAAAAATGACCTCACCTAATTCTGTCACTCGTTATCCGACACCCTCGGGCACTTCCCATTCATCTTTTTCCAAAAAAAGCACAACTTTTACCCTTTTCCGTAATTCCTCCCTGCGTCTGCGGTCTTCATTCTCAAATCCTGTTCCTCCTCCAAAACCCACTTCAGAATTGCATGCAATGAAAATGTATCCAAGCGCTTGGAGGCGTTCCTCTATGAGACACTCCCTTCGCCTCAACTCTGGGTACATGTCAGACGATGATGCAGTTCATGCCTATGTTTCTCGTCAGCTTGCAAGGCAATCCCTCCCAAAGTATTTTTCATATGATTCATTTCATGACACTAGTTCAACAAGCAGTATACCTTCGCGCTCTCGTCATTCAGTCGGTGGCAATTCTAGTGCTCCACCTACCTTGCCCCCGTTATTGTTTCGTTCTGCATCACCTGTCTCTGCAAGTGGCGCTCTACCAGTCCGTATCGCCTCTCATCATGACCTTAACCTTGCAGTAACTCGTACTCGAGCTCCAGTCCTGCGTACCTTTGTGCCTTGTTCCTCTCTCGAAGATGACTCCACTGGAGTGCTCATGTGTGAGCAACAGCTAATTGACGCAGGCCTCTGGGACCACCTGTCCGCTGGTGACATTGTTTGTAACCTGGGTTATGTGCCACCTGCAGGGCCTACGAGCCATCTTGGAACGCCGTCCTCTAATAACAGAATAGCAACCGACCAACGGCAGTACTCGCGAAGTAACTCTGGCTATTACCAACACTCGTTTGACAAGTGTCAGCCGTCGTTCTCCCGTAAGTGGCTGATGTTTAATGGCCAATACCTGGTGCCTTTCACGCCCCCTGAACCTGTGCGTTTATCTGAACCTTTGACTCTACCTTCCCCGCTTTATTACTCGCATATCATGCCCCCTAGTACCAACCCCGTCTTTGCACTTGATCACTCGGCTTTCGAAGACATGGTCCAGAATGTTACGCCGGAAATGCGCCTCATGAACACAACAATCAGGGTCCAGAGTCCGCATTCACCTAGTGGCTATGCTCTCGTCAAGAAGCATGCTTGGACCATGCGCCTCCTGCGCACTCAGACCATTCCTAGTTCTGAGACATGTCAGTCATCACAGTGTCTCGGTGATGGTTGGTTAGGAGAGTGGATTTTGGAAGGGGAAGGGACGAAGGAAGGGAAGCAGACCCTGATCGACTGTGTCTGTGGCAGGACTGTAGATCAAATGCAATGGGAGGTTGTCAGGGACCGTACTGGCGGAGGGAGGATATGGTTGAGGTTGGTATCTCATGTTCGTGATGGAATCTGAAGGCTGATCCTGCAATCACTACCTTTATAGGCTATTGAATTTTACACTTTCTCGAGCTACTCGTCTGAATCCATTGATTGACAGTCATTATCTGCAACGGGACGTTTGATCGGGACCATACTAACTTATTGCTCTCCCCCTTTCCATGCACATCATACAAAACATGTAAATTCACCATTAATGTTGCCAAACTCTCGTCATTCGTTTAGCGGTTCATTGATATGTTCACACAGATGCTGTAATCTACATCATTCGCTACATGCCTATACGATCATTGGAGTTATAGGTTTGCTTATTCATTCCAACCTTCAGCTTACCAGTTGCTCGTTACCAACCGAATGAAATGATCCAAAAGTTTGGAAATTATTATCAGGATATTCCGGTATACATATATTACAAGTAGAGGCCTTCTGGCGTGCCCTCGTTCTTTCTATATAGCACCTAAAGGATGGTGAACAACAAGTCGAAAAAATGAGATGAAGAGAAGCTACCTTCTCTCTAGCGGACGTGAAATCTGCCTTTGTCACTCTCATGCGACGTTCTCTCAATGCCAGGAGACCAGCTTCTGTACATACAGCTTTGATGTCGGCACCTGACAAATCATCTTTCGCCATCACGAATTCTTCCAGGTCAACGTCTTCACTGAGGCTCATCCGGGCTGTGTGCAAGCTAAAAATAAAATGTCTGTTATAGAACCTCATGAAAACAATGCGGCTTTACTGACCGGAATATATGGCGCTTAGTCTTGATATCAGGTAGTGGGAACTCGATCTTTCTATCGATACGTCCGGGACGGATCAATGCAGGATCAAGTGATTCGATTTTATTTGTCGCCATTACCACTTTAACATCACCACGAGTATCAAAACCGTCGAGCTGGTTCAGAAGTTCGAGCATAGTTCGTTGAATTTCCCTCTCACCACCTGACGTCGAGTCATACCTGTGTGTATAAGCCATTGAGCAATTGCCAAATGCGGATATCAAGAATCTTGCCGTTTGGTACCAATAGCATCGATTTCATCAATGAATACAATACTAGGCGCATGCTCTTCAGCAACTCTGAAGAGCTCCCGAACTAGCTTTGGCCCATCTCCAAGATACTTCTGAATAAGTTCAGAGCCGACGACACGAAGAAAAGTTGCAGACGTTTGGTTCGCAACAGCCTTCGCTAAGAGAGTTTTACCCGTTCCAGGAACACCATAAAGGATGACACCCTTTGGCGGTTTAATCCCCATCTCTTCATACAACTCCGGATGTGTGAGAGGGAGTTCGACAGATTCCTATACGCATAATTATTAAGACTCCGTAATACCACTTTTGAATATACGAACTTTGATCTCCTGAATCTGTGACTCCAAGCCACCAATGTCGGCATAGCTTTCTGTAGGTGCTTTGTCTAGTTTCATAATGCTGACTAGGGGGTCGGCGTCATCTTGCAGTACACCAACAATTGATTGTGTTTTATGGTGCAGCAAGACTTGACATCCAGGTTCCAATAAATCCTTGTCCACATATGACATAATGGACACATAAAATTCAGGACCTGAAGGAGTACTGATAATAGCATGGTCATCGTCAATGATTTCTTCTAGTGTTCCAACAGCCATCGGGCTACCCCGCAAATCATCAACTTTGGACCTGTCTTCCTCATTCTTTTCTTCACGAGTTGCTTCTGGCTTCAAGCGTTCTTGGTTTTGTATGAATTCCTCCTCAAGGAGCAAGTAGTCCTTGATGCGCTCCATCTTGAGCAGCTTGAGACGACAACGAGTAGTGGGAAATACAGCAGGTAGTTTGTCTGCAGCTGAGGGGCCGCGTCTCTTCTTTTTGCCTACTCGGGTTGGGAGAGGTGGCTCCCATTTCTTCTTCTGCTCCTTTGGCTTATCCTTGTCGCCACCGTTTTGGCCATCAGATGGTGGCAATCCAGAAGGTGCATTTCCCTAGAGAAAGTGAGTATGGCAGCCACAGCAGAGAGAATATGAAGGACTGACCATGGTTGGCTGTAAAGTAGGTGCTCAGCTTGTGAAGCAATTACAGGATGCTCGTACGCGTCACTCTGTCCTAATTTGGCAGTTGATCGCCACCCCCTCAAACGCGTGACAGTGACAGTGACAACTATAGGCGTGGCGGAATTGCAGCCAAAGCCTGTTTGCAACGATAATATGGATCCAGCTAGGACTCCTCTGACCGCAAATTCCCAGTTCATCCAAGCAGGTTCGCGGTACACATGCTTATTGACCTTTTACTTATTCTGTACTTCTCAGATGATGATGATGACTTGGATGAGGAAAGCATTCCTGGCTTTTCGCACCCAGCACTTGCCAGTGCTCAATCACCACGTCTAATAGACAAAGGTAAGGGTCGCGCAAGGGAAATTGATCAGCTCGCCTCTCCAAGTGCAAATGGTGGGATCCCCAACGCCCCACTCTCAGGAAATATTGGAAGCGCACCTAGTGGGGCTCAGCGTCCAACAAGACAAACAGTGGGTGGTGTACGGGTGGAAACGCGGTAAGTGTCTCGTATCTATAGCCAGATGTGTCCTTCTCATCCACAACAGATACTCTGGTTTAGATACGTTGGACGAGCCCATTACCACGACGATTGTGAGCACCTGATCCACCAACTTCTCTGGATTCGATATAACTACCTTTGCCGCTAGGCGCGAGATTTGTTCTCTATATATTCGAAACTCATTCAAGTCCTATATCCCCGTAGAACTACCGGTCGCGAAGTGCTTAGGTGAGAGTATCAATTCCTATCTTTCCTTTATTCTGCTTATCTCTTTCCAGAGATTGGGATTTATGGGGTCCACTCCTACTTTGCCTAGTTTTGGGTATTATGCTAAGTATTAATGTACGTTTCAGTGCTCAAAGCCAACTAGAAGTTGCTAATTACTTGTTTATCAAGGCGCCACCCGCACAGTCCCTTGGTGTTTTCACAAGTGTCATAGTCATTTGTTCTTTGGGAGCTTTGGTAGTGACGATCCAAGCCAAGGTGAATGCACCATTATTCTAAACACATTAGTCTAACTATAGTTATACCTAGCTATTGGGTGGTAGAGTGTACGTATCATTCACAAAACTGCATATTGGATTAACTTAAACTGCGACAGCTCATTTTTCCAAGGTCTCTGTGTACTTGGATATTGTATTGCACCACTTGACGTGGCAGCTTTAATCTCATGCTTCGTCCGTGTGATATACATCAGAGCCCCCATTGCTCTGCTTGCATGGGCTTGGTGCATATGGGGTGAGTAATTTACAATTCCTAGTACAAACATTACTGGTAACATTGGTATAGCTTCTGTGAATTTCTTGGATGGCACAAAAATAGAACAGCAACGCATACTGCTTGCTGTGTACCCTTTGTTGTAAGTAACTGTCCGCTCTTTCCCGGCATCCGGCTAAATAAGATTTAGACTGTTCTACTTCATATTAGCCTGGATGATACTAATACAATAATACCCACCATGTACAGCACAAGCTTTTTCTCATGATTTGAAAGAAAGCGAGATTTGTGAATTTTACATTCGTTTTGGCGATCACTCGTTGTTGTTTTGAATGTACGATGCTTGTTGTGTTGTTTGCATGTAATCTCTTTCGTGATGCCCGGGCATAGAAAGGTGGAAATGGCTGCACCATTCAGCTGTGAGTCACAAATTGAATCTTGGCAGAGCCAAGACGAGTTGTCCAGGCCTATCTAAGGCAAGTACCATACTCCAGATTGCGCACTCCAAAAGCTTGCATATAATAGTATGATGTGCCAATGTGAGACAATGAAAGTCCTGAGAAGCTCAAGACTAGACTTGGTCTTGTTCCGTCTATCATTAACATCAACACATCCTCTCACAAAGGACGATACGATACTTGTGTCGTGTCGTGTGATGAAAGACAGGGAGCCAAACATGTCCACTCGAAGCTGTTCAGAAATGATGCCTCAGAAATACCCAACAAACGAGCTACCCGTGTCATCTCGTTCAATGGAGCTGAACAATAAGGGATCGACATCTTACACTGTCTGCACTCCTCTAGCAACCACGAGAGGTCAGCATGGCTACAGTACTTATGTTCCAAAGCGATAGCAATGCGGGTGCCACCACATCTATAACAATGGTACTTTATGATAGTTGCAGGAAAATCTACTTGATTCACTCACGTTGCATACAGGATTACACATGGGGAATTCATGGAAGGGAATCTACAACGACTCGAATGGTCAGGAGCGGTGCAAACTCGGACAGTGGGCAGTAGTTCTGTCTGAATTTTGCCTCTACGACAGTAAATTAGAAACAGGCAGATTGTGCTAGGTCCTGTTTGGAATACGACAAATGCGCATGCCAAAGTGATATCGCAAAATGAAGGTCAAAACCCTCAAGGATTAGGCATTAAGCTAAGTTCTAGCAAAGCAAACGCCCCCCGCTGATTGGTGGTTGTGACAAGGTATCGAATCTTGTGAAAGAGAGATCAGAATCTGGTTCCACGTGGCATGAAATAATTGCCGTGGCCTGAGTATGATATTGAACCATGGGAATGGCGTAATAATGGAACCACCAAACGCCATACATTACTCCTCCTGCTGGCGAACGTGGTTACTAAAATGTTGCGAGGTACGAAGGTCAGAATATTATCCATGTTGACGTTGGATCTGGCTTATATACTCGCCAATGCAGAAATCTTCACTTAAGTGTGAAACGAAGGTATAAAGCATGGGAGGCCAATACAGGGAGGTGACGGACGGTCAGGATAGCAAGCCACAAACTAATCGTGACGGGTCTAATTCACTGGTGAAAAGAACTGGCGGCCAGAGCTATAGGCACCATGATTCCTTTCAATGTTTAGCGTAATAATGTAAATTATTAAACATATATTATGATACCTTGGAATCAAACTAATACTCTGGAGTCGGTGGGGTAATATCTATTTCGTGTGACTTGAGAGCATTACCGACGGACGTTGTCACTATCTCGTTGTTCAATTATAATTTCTGAAGAGAGCCTCGATATCTCAGAGAACGCGGCTTTGAGGAGATCAAGATCAGCGTCAAGACTTTCAGCCCTGGATTTCATCTGCAAGAATAAGTTTGGGTGTGCTGGCCAGGTAAATGCGATTTTATAGAGGACATACCGCCCCAATGGTATCACTAGCAGCAATAAGTTCATGATGATGGTTGTACACAAGTGACTGACGTTCACTGTCCAACTGTCGAATTTCTTTTAGAGTATTTTTCGATTATGCGGAACTGTACCAATGAAGATACGAACCGACAAGCAGCTCATTTTCCTTTTTGAGTAAATTTTGCAAGGACGAAGTGGTGATAAGTTGCTCATAGTATGACTTGGCGTCGAATGCAGGAGAATCTAATCATCAATGGTAAACAACCGAGAAGGAAACAGTTATGTGACCAGAATGCACCAAGATTCATGGGATCCATAATTTTTCCGGGAATGGGTTGGGGTGGGCTGACAGCAAGTCCATAATGCTTTCTCAAAAGGTCGCGAGCACGGCTTCTGTTGGGAGGAGTGGATGTGGCGGAGCGACGGTTATCGGTATTGTTGGGAGAAGTAGGGCGAAGGGGCGAAGGGGCAAGTGGAGCATTAGAAGACTTGCGAGAAAGGGCGACAGGAGTTGTGGGCGGGGAAGTCATATTCAAGTACAAGTCTATTGCACCAGGCGTGAGAAAAAAGTAGAAAAGCACTAATGTACAAAGTAATACATGTCCTATGCAAGATTGACCAAGTATCACAGCCGTGCTAGAACCACTCTATCACGGAAATTACAAGAACGACGCGTCCCAAGTTCAAGAAATGTCCTTTGCGTTAAATACATGCTCACTTTCCATTTTCTTTACTAAACCTCGACCCAGTTATGTTGTTTCCATTTGGTTGATACATAAAATGGTGACTCAATGTTTTGGTTGCATCCTGGCTAGGTCGAAGTCGATAGTAGGCTGGCCGTTGTTGATCTTGTCCTACCGTAGACGATGTGATAACTGGAGATGGCGTGTTCACGGCTACAGTGGGCATTGGCCATGGGAGGTTAGAAGGTGCGGATGACGTGGTTGACCCTTTTGACGTGGAAGGTCGTTGATTTTGCATAGCTGGTGAGTCAAGAGGCGTCGACGTGGCGTGACTCTGAGCTGGAGAGGCTGAGGGTTGCGCGGATCCATTAGCGACGGTGTTGACATTCGAGCTACTCGAAGGTCTGGGCGGTGGTGGAGCTGTCGAAGGACTGACATCATCCTCGGCGTCTCTACGGCGTTTCAATCCTCGGGACGAGCTTTCCTTAAGACCCAGGGAGGTGGCTTTGATCAGAATCTGATGTCTGGATCTAGCAGTTAGCACATGTCTCATGAACTTGAATTATTGCCAACCTTGTTCTACCATTCCCATATTGGTTGACAACCCAGTCCCACTCAATCTCCCCTGATGAACCTATAGACCTACTTTCTTCTGCGAGTTTCCTGAGCTTTTCTGTTTCTTCCTCTGACCACGCACCCTGATTCAATACACCACTGCTCGGGATGCTAGTAAGTGTTCCAGGAGTTGTAGTCATGGGTGATGATACTGATGTTGTTGCAGCGCCCTGTGTTTGAGGTGCCAAAACTTGAGGTGGTTGGGGGTAAAAGGCGGTTCCTGGTGGGGGTGCATATGAAAGGTGGTGATAATAGGCAGTAGGATATTGTGCCGCTGTGGGAGGAAAATAGGGATATTGTGCATGGGGATATGGCGCCTGAGCGCCAAGGGAGACCACGAATGATTGTGGGTTAGTGATTACCGTCGTAGGTGTAGTTGGAGCTTTATTTGTAGAGCCTGAAGCACTAGGACTACTTTGAATGGAGGTACCCTGAGCAGTAGACACATGTTGAGAATTGGAGTAAGATGGATTCGTCGGATTGAGTGCAAACTGGGAAGGATTTGCAAGCTTAAAGAACTCAATGACGTCCACAGATAGATGTTAAAGTGAGCTTACAAGCGCATCACAAACTCTTTTTGCTTCTACCAACATTTTGATAGGATCATTGTTGCCAGTGGGTGCAGACTGATAACACTGGGCCAGAACGTGTCCAGATGTACCTTTCTTGAAGGCTGTTGAACAAATTTTATTGTAAACAGCTAGATATGTTTGAAACTTACTACAAGTTCTTCAGCTGCCCCATAGAATTCAGCACACAGATTGAGTATGCGCCATTGAAATTCATAGAATTGTTTATTCTCAGAGTTAACATCAGGATGTTGGGCTGTCGCAAGTGGTTGTGTGTTAGGGGGGTGAGATAAGTAGGCATCTGGCTTGGTGGTCCCCTGATTGGCTACACGTGGTTTTCGATTCTTTGAACCACGAGGGCGTCCAGGCCTACGCTTCCGCTCGGGTTCTTGCACATTTTGCTGCCCCTGTTGTGTATTTTGTGCAGTTTGTAAATTCCTTGTAACCTGCTAATGAATGGTGTGTATTATCTCGTTCTAGGTTTCACGTACCCATTGGAAGAGACAGGAGCTGGGGGGGTGTGATTACCTTGCAAATCTGGCTCGTTCCTGTTGAGCTGCTCTTCCACAAGGCCTTCATCACCATCGTCAGGGTCATCCTCTTCCTCCTCCTCTTCTTCGCGATTAGAGTGGCTGTACTCATCCTGCCGTTTTGAATTGTACATATGAGACGAGTCGTATACAGGTTGGGTATTGGAAGAAGAAGCTGGGAACGGCTGCAACGCATGCGATAATGGCTGATAGTGTTGGGGGTTATTCATTTAGGTCTACGAGGGGACGTGGTGGATGAAATGAAAGGGTGCCGTGAAAGAAAATAACTGAGGTTCCCAGCAGGTGGCTTAGGGAGAGCAGAAAAGAGTAAGCTAGGAGAGACATTTAGTCTAAGCACGACAGTGTCATAAAGAAATGAGGACAGACTTTGAAAGAGCAATATCCCTGGAAATAACTGTTTATTGTTAGATGATTGCCTTAGTAACTCATCAAAGAATATACGAGGGTGAATATATGAACTAAACATACGTGTAAGAATCTAGATTATCTTATTGAAGGCAGCGCTATTGTGATTGATCTGAAATGGACCATACAACCCTGTGGGGACGGTCTATGTGTGTTAAGGGCACACTGAGAACAATAGGTGTGCTCGACGTCGGAGACGGTGAACCAAAGTGTGGGAATTGCCTAATCTCTCAACAACTGTAACTAGTTTTGCATCACCATGTTAGTCACACTCGTGACATCAGTGGCAGATGTACTCTTAGCAGTCAGACAAAATATTCAACAATATCATTCCTTAAAACCAGCAAGTAAATTTCAGCATTTACTGGGTACCTAGGGCTTATGACACGATAGATATGAGTCTTTATATATGAAGCATCACGTCTCTCTCAGAGTATGAAAGAACCAGCAACGCTTTCTAGAAGCCCAACGCCGTAAGAGTAAGCGGGAATCCAGCGAGCTGGAACCATTGGCGAGCATCCAACATCCTGATTAGATATTATAGTTAATAAGCAATACTGAACAAGAAAACTTGGGCGACATACAAGATATGAACAAGGCCAAGGGATCCGGGCAGGGTCGTGTTGAGTTGATTGACGTTGTTAGCAATGACAGGGTCCAAGTCACCCAAAGATGAACCATCGTCAGCTAAACCGGCAAGACTGGTTGCCGCAACTCTATTTGATTGTGAGTAATATTGGTGATTTGTTGAGGTACGGAAGTTACATACTGCATGATGTCAGCATAAGTGATACTGATATCGTCGTTGGTCGGGGTGTCAGTCTGAGAGCCACTGCTCACAGCAATATTGGACAAGTCTGTAGTCGCAGTATTGAAGGCAGAAATCAATGCCTGGACCTCTGGGTTAATAGTAGCATCTGCGGTAGTTTCGTTTGCCTGGATGGTGACTGTGAAGTATCAGACACTATTCTCCATCCGATACTGAACATAGCCAGGTCCTACCAATGTCAACAAAAGTATGACGCGTGGTGAGATGAAGCGCATCGACAACTGCATTGATTTGCTCGTTCGTGTTTGTCGTCTGCCTGGCAACGAGGGGGTTGGCTACAGCGCCTGCAATGGCGAAGAATGCGAGTGCAACACGGAAGGCGAACATATTGAGCGAAGGAAATCAAACGATAAGGCTCCTGGTTCAGAAGAGTGGGGGCGGAAAGGGCTCAACTTGATATATGAACCCCTGGGCCTGAGAGTTTTCTGATTCTATCACAGCCATTCCCATCCAAAGTTAACAATTCACAAGTTAGCGCAAGTTGTATCGGCGTCTCGATAACCAATCAGAGGTACGACGATATGATATCTGGTTTGGACCTTGAGAAGGGTTTCACGGTATAAAACTGATGCGTTGACAATCAGGACACAACTCCCATGGAACAGAGAAGAATCTCTTCGGCAATGGGATCAGGCGGTGGTCAGTTCGCACAGGAGCCTCTGAAAGGATAGTTGAGAGCTGAGGATTGTAGATGCTTCGCACGCTGTGCGTCATTTTTGTCAACGGTTGTCAATGGTGAGTCAAAAAGAATCCCTGAGAGCTCATAAGAACCTCCTCTGGAAGTGCCAAGGTTTGACAGGGACGCAATCACAGAATATGAATTGCAAAGTATTGCAGCCCCATCTCCGCAGGATGAATGGAAATATGTTTGTCTTCATCTGTTCAGATCAAAATACACGGTTCTCCATTGCACAAATTTGATGGGGATATTTTAGTGAAACTGAAGTCTCGTTGCCAGAGAAAGAACTCGGTATTGACAAGAGTTCCCAGTATAATAGCCTGTCTGGAAGGCTTGATTTGGCAGAGTAGTGCTCAAGTCCGGATTGCGAGAACCTGAGGTTCGATAAGATTGTGATCCCGGGTAATCCCGATTGAATTATGATTACCATTCTGGGAACGTCAAATGACATCAGTTGAAGTGAAGTGGTGGTGGTGTTGGAGATTACAATAGGTGGTGATGAGGCCTGAGGGCTGCGTCGACTGGCCGTCATTGGGTATTTGACAGTATTTGTCAATGGAGAGAGTTCATACTGTGCTTACGCACGTGACAATTGAAAAAGAAAGTGGTCTGATGTGTTGTTGATGATAAAAAGACATGTTCCCATTTTCTTTCTCACCGACTTCCAGCTCCCGGCACGCACCTGAGCTTGCTCTAGGTTTACTGAGCAATGGATTTTGTGCTGAAAATTTGCGACGATCTCATCCTTGACAAGGTTTGGGCCAAGCTTGTCCCAATATCTGCTTTCACAGCCGTCCCTGCAACACCCCAGTTGTCTAATACCTCTTTTATTCTTCCTCATGCCCTTTCTTCCTCAACGTGGCTCCAAGTAGTATCCCTTCTACCACATCCACCACTTCCAGCAAGTGATCCATTACCCTATTTCTCCCTCTCCCAGTCCGTTTCCGCATGGCCCCGAGATTACATCCCTCGTCAATTATTATCTCTCATCGTGATTACTCTCATCGGAATTCACATACTATATTTCCTCTTTGCCTGGATTTCGTACCATTTTATCTTCAACCATGAGATGATGAAGCATCCTAGGTTCTTGAAGAACCAAGTCAAGCTGGAAATTCAATGCAGCATACGCTCCTTTCCTGGCATGACTATGTTGACTCTGCCCTGGTTTCAGGCTGAAGTTATGGGTTACTCCAAATTGTATGACGGTTTAGACACCTATGGTTATCTTTATCTATTTGCGTCAATACCATTGTGAGTGTCATAGCTTCGCTGTTTACTCACCTATTCAAGTGTCTACTTCTCCAGATTCCTTGTTTTCACAGACTATTGCATTTATTGGGTTCACCGCTGGTTACACATCCCATTCCTCTATAAAATTTTCCATAAGCCCCATCATAAGTGGATCAGTAAGTTCACAATTAATTCCAAATGGGTATATGTTTCTGATTTTTCATTAGTTCCAACCCCATTTGCATCGCATGCTTTCCATCCGGTTGATGGATATCTGCAGTCGGTGCCATATCACTTGTTCATATTTTTGTTCCCTTTGCATCGACTCGTCTATCTTGCTTTATTTGTTTTTGTCAACTTCTGGAGTATACTCGTAAGTTGTGTCCTTTCAACCAGTGATATCGTTCCTAAATTGATGCCAGATTCACGACTCTGACATGATTACTGGCCATCCACTGGAAAAAGTTATCAATGGACCAGCGCATCACACATTACATCACTTATACTTTACTGTCAACTATGGGCAGGTAAGGGAGGAAAAATTGTTAGAGTTAATGTGTCATCTAATTCATTGAACAGTATTTCACATGGGCGGATCGCCTTGGTAATTCATACAGACAACCAGAGTCGCACTTGGACCCCTTACTTGAAGTTCCCGGAGCTGGCGTTTCGCCTGCAAAAGCTGCGTTGGGCAAGCAACAATAAAGGCGCATCGTCTCTTACCTTGTATCAATATAACCAATAGACTCTGAGCTGATATTTGGTAGTTATCGTGGGTTGCATTGCTTATGTCTACTTATGCCATGGCTTATTTATTAACATACAATATAATTACGATTGTGCATTACATCAAGAACAAATACATTCTCCGCATTGCAATTTGTCAAGGTGGAATCCGGGGTGATTGTGGGGCTGAATTTCTAGTGAATCCCAGATTTCTGAACAGTAAATCCGGGTTACGCTCATGAGCAAAATGGTGCCTGGCGGGCTATTTTAGGATCTGTCAAATGCAACCACGGCCATAGAGTGTTGTGTCGGGACCGATGCTTGCCGGTGAGGTATATTCTCAAAAATGCCAAGGCCGTGAGTACAGCTCTCCTTCAGAAATAGACTCTGACAGAAACCATAAATGCCTCAAAGTGACATCATGTAATAGAAATAGTGCCTGTTGAGTTGCGGTCAAATCAATAGGACTGTGTTGTTCAAGAATTTACTGGCTGTGACCTATGTCCGGGGAGCGTACAATACAACATCTGAAGTGTACCCACCCCCTTCCCCCGCAACAAACGGACGCACGGACTGTTCCCTGGGGCAATCTCATTCTCATGTAACTTCTCCATAAACAACCATAGAAGGCGTTTCCAGGGTCGTGGGATTGAGGCATATCTTTCACGGCTGCCAAATAACCCGGCGGTTTTACGCCCTATACATGGGAGAAATGTAAACTGTCGCGATCAATTCTGTCTTCCAATCACACGGTTAGAAATAAACAACGCTATGAGATGATCGCACAGGCTGTCAGCAAAATCTTCCAGCAACAATATGTGAAGCCTGATAGGTCCGACAGAGTAAGATGCCATAGTGTCCGGTGGGAGGTTTGGTGAATGTGAATCCTCACATTGTAAGTTCCCTAGTATCCCATGCAGTCGTGTGTGCGGGAAGGAGAGATTTTTGTGCTGGGAGCCCCGATAGCTGATGCGACTACGTTTATCCTTCTTCTCCTACGGGCTATTTTACCTCTCGCTTTGGTCATTCGAGAGTATTTAAGTCAGGTTTGTCTGACCTCTCCAAATCATTGTGAGCCATTTATCCTCACTCATCCACCATGGTCAAGTTATCCCGTAGTTTCGCGCTCATTGGCCTCTTGCCATCTGTCCTTGCGGTAACCAGGAACTTCGAAATCGACATTATCGATTCCACTATTGCCCCTGACGGCTTTTCACGACAGTAAGTTGCCTCTATCTTATGGTATTCTGGCTCCTAACAATGGATTGAAGAGCTATCACGGTTGATGGAACCTTCCCGGGAACTCGTAAGACGTGCTTCAATGGAACAGGACTTGCACCATTCTGATCTATATAATTAGCCATTTTCGTCCATAAGGATGACCATGTCACTGTAAGGTCAAACCGCTTAAAATCTTTATCACGAAGTTGACATGCCCGAAACAGATTAAGACCAACAACAAGATGACCAATCCTAACATGCGTCGCAGCACATCTATTGTATGTTCTTTGGATCACTTTCAGATATCTGACTCATATACTCTCAAAGCATTGGCACGGTTTCTTCCAAGCCCGCACATCTGATATGGATGGTCCTTCGTGAGTGTATCGTTTATTTGATATTTGTTATACACATTACTAAATTCCCACAACAGTTTCGTCAACCAGGTAAATTTGTGACCAAACAACCTTATTCTGAGATCTGATCACTTTGATATCTACTCAATCAGTGCCCGATTGCGCCGTATGTTTGGTTGCTGTTTTCGTCGAATTTGAATTCTAACATTGGTTCTCTTCTAGTAACTCAACCTTCCTCTGTGAGAATAAACAGTTGAACCTAATTAGTCCCGAACTTATGGTAACACGCAGATGACTTCGACACTGCTGGCCAGACTGGTAACTACTGGTACCATTCCCACCTTTCTACCCAGTACTGTGATGGTCTCCGCGGTATCTTCGTCGTTTATGGTAAGGATTGTTGTTGCAATCCTATTGAAGGAAAGTAATCAGTTGCCTAGATCCCAACGATCCCTTGGGGCACTTGTATGACGTGGACGATCGTAGGTGAACAGACATAATCGTTGGTCATTCTTGCCTGAATCCTTACTTTAGCCAGCACCGTCATCACCCTCGCTGACTGGTACCACGACCTTGCCCCTCATGCTCAGAAGGTCTTCTTCCAGCAAGGTGTTGTCCCGTACGTCCGCCTGCCCTGTCTCATTTAGTATAGGCCCTCATTACCGTCACAGGATTCCCGATTCCGGTTTGATCAATGGCCGTGGTCGCTTCATCGGCGGTCCTCAGGTCCCATTTGCTGTTGTATCCGTTGAGAAGGGCAAGCGTTACAGGTTCCGTCTTTTCGCCATTTCTTGCCGTCCATTCTTCACCTTCTCCGTCGATAACCACACCTTTGGTAAGCTACCGCGAAATTGATATCCTGGTGAATCCTCATAGGCTATTTAGACGTCATTGAGCTTGATGGTGTTGAGCACAATCCTTTCCCAGCCCAAAACGTTGATATCTATGCTGGTATGTAGATCTACTCCTCTATCAATTGGACGCTCCTCATGGCCTACCCAGCGCAACGTGTCTCCATTGTTCTCAATGCTAACCAGACCGTTGACAACTACTGGATTCGTGCTCCGTAAGTCATCAACATTGCTAATACGCGACTATCACTAAACTCGTAATTAGGCCCACTGGTGGTGCCCCGGCCCCGAACGGCAACCCCAACTGTGAGTTATAAGGAAGAATATCTTACTTTTGCTCCTGACATCGTCTTTCGACAGTCGACCCCAAGCTCACTTTGGCCATCCTCCGCTACAAGGGTGCTGCAATTCGTGAACCCACCACCGTCAACGTTCCGGGTGTCAAGGCCTTGGATCAATTCTTGTCTGTATGTGACAAACCTGAATCTCTTGGGCTTACCTACTCACGGACGTTCAGCCCATCCCCAGCGAGGGTCCAGGCCAGCTCGGTGACGGCCCTGCTGACATTCCCATCACCTTGAACATTGCTCAGGTAGAGTAGTATCATTCCCCTGCTACGTCTAGCACTGAGAACCACCTCAGCCCAACCCACCTTTCTTCGACATCAACAACATTTCCTACTTGTCTCCCACTCTCCCGGTGCTTCTCCAATTACTCAGCGGTGCTAAGAAGCCAGCCGATCTCTTACCATCTGTAAGCTGTTATTACTCAATAAAAAGCTTCCTTCCACTAATTAAATTGTGTTAGGAACACGTATGTGACCCCCAGTTGACCAAAAGGAGAATAGCTTGTTCACCTATCTTATAGGTCTTCATCATTGAACCCAACAAGATCATTGAAGTTTCCATCCCAGGAACTGGTCAACATCCATTCCACTGTATGTACGAATTACAAAGATCCGAAAGCATTTGCTGATAAAAACAGTGCACGGTCACAACTTCGATGTCATCCGTTCCTCCAACCAGGTTGAGCTTAACTTTGTCAACCCGCCAAGACGTGATGTCGTTGCCAGTACGTGTCAAAGAAAAACTGTCGGTAGTTTCATACTGACAAGGGATGTTTACAGTTGCTGGTGGTAACACGACATTCCGCTTCTTCAGCGTATGTATTACATCCATTTAACCATCAACGATAGTTACTAAATGATCTGCAGAACAATGCTGGTGCTTGGTTCTTGCACTGGTTCGTATTTCTTCTTTCTATCTTGCCTTGCCTCCGGTTTACTGTCTCCTAGTCACATTGACTGGCACTTGGAAGCTGGTCTCGCCATCGTCTTCGGTGAGGCCCCGCAAGACAACATTGAAGGCCCACAGGCCCAGATTACTCCTGATGACTGGCTGTGAGTACTCCTTAATCCATTACAACACTAGGTATTCACCATGATATAGCGCTCTCTGCCCAACCTACAATGACCTTGAGGCCGAATTGCAGTAAATGGCTGAGAAAGGGGCTGCTGGGTACATTGCAATAATAAATATATATCTATATACATATGTCCGTATCAGAACGCAGCGATTTGTTTTCAAACAGAGGTTTTAGCCTTGGGGCAGCCTGAGCAAATACTCGGGTTTCTTATCATCAAACTGTGTGCCACACCTTTCACTTGAGCCTGAATATCTGATCCGGCAACTTGAATTTGGCTACTTTTCCCCATCAATGAGAAATACTCCGAGTCAGGATACCATAAATAGTTCCTCACCGTGACCATGACCACCACGAATACTCCCAAAGTAGGCCTATAACTTTTCTTGTCATGTATTGTATAACTTCCAGCTACTCAGGAAAAAACAAAAGCAAAAAAGCGCTACCTTCGCCGGAAACGAGAGCGGAGAAAACACAAACACCAGTCGAAAAGCGAATTGACTACAAGGAAAGAAGTGATTGAGAATAACGAATCGGACTCAGTTCTAGAGGATGAACTTCGTGATCTACCAAGAACAAACGAAATTCATGATAACGGACAAGTCACCATGTCCCAGCCAAAGAAGAGTTCTCCACCTCCCAAGAAACGCCGTCGGATAAATGACGCGAACGAAATTGACGAGATAGATGTATACACTAGCATCGGGGGACAAGGCCATTTTAACCATGGTAGAGTCCATGGCGATATGCCAAAGATCACAGCACGCGCTGTACAACTACCATTGATGTTACCTTCTTTCCCACTGCCAACTCTTCCAGATGCGCCGTCAAAAGCCGACCTTGCAATGCAAGGCCTTGATGATGCGTTAGTAGAGGCAGAACTGATTAGTCCCTCACAAGTGCTTCAGTTACCACCTGACGAGGAGGAGGATACCTCCATCGGCCTCAGCAGCAAGATGAGGAGGTGCCTGAAGGAGTTGGGAATTCAAGAATTATTCGCGGGTAGGTGATTCCCCCCATGGGATGTTACAGCTGGTTGATATCTATCTAGTTCAAACAAGACTGCTCCCATTCCTTCTCGGGAAGAGTGGTCGACATGGCTCTCTTTACATGCCATACAATCCGCCGAGAGATGTGTGTGTATCTGCACCAACTGGAAGTGGAAAAACACTTGCATATGCGATACCAATTGTAGAAGTATGTACCATTGTATTCTATTGACAGCTTCTGAGTTACTCTTAGTTATTGTCAACTCGCGTCATCACACGACTCCGAGCCTTGATTATTCTCCCAACGCGCGATCTAGTGAGTCAAGTGAGGGAAACACTCGAAGCTGTTTCCAAAGGTCGTGGACTGAAAGTTAGTATCTTCAGGCTCCTACAATCAGATGACTAATATTCTTTCTCGAAGATCGGCATAGCCTCAGGCCAACATTCCTTCTCTCATGAACAGTCCTTATTGATAGCCAACCAGTCGCCTAAGTTCGTATCCGATCATTGAATCAAACCTATCTCATAATCTTTCCAGCATTCACGGGGGATCTAGCAAGGTCGACATCTTAATTTGCACTCCAGGGCGACTCATGGACCATCTGAATGCAACTCCCAATTTTTCTCTACAACACCTCAGATTTTTGGTGAGACCGATGTCCATGCGTCTCTTGAAACCCATCTCATTGACCGACAGGTCATAGATGAGGCTGACAGACTACTAGCACAGTCTTTTCAAGACTGGCTAACACATATTCTTGCAGTCATTCGACCCCCACGCCAACCAAATAACAATCAAGGAGAAACAGCAAAATTGACAATAATTGATAGTGTATCTCCAGCATACACTCATACACTGGTGGATGAAACTATCTCTACGTTGACAGGAGAGCGAAAAGAATCTTCTTGTCAAAAGCTGTTGTTCTCCGCGACTCTAACCCGAGATCCGGGTAAGATTGCAGGTTTAGAGCTTCGCCATCCCAAATATTTCGTAGTACAGGAAAGGAAGCTTACAGCAGGGGAGCCCGATGTTCCAGAGCTTGTGATGGAGAAGTTCACCATGCCCACAACGCTGAAAGTGAGGACATTGGTGCTCTCTTTACTCTTGCTGACTAATCTTCTCCTTAGGAGCACATGATTATATGCGAATCGTCACTGAAGCCCCTCATTTTCTTTTATCTCATTCACGTCCATTCCGTGACCAATGCTCTCGTTTTCACAAAGTCCGCCGAGTCAACCCTTCGGCTGGTACACTTGCTAAGCTACTTTGAAGACTCTTTGGTTGCTGCTGCCAACCCAAACGCTAAGCAAAAGGTTATTGCCCGTGCTTATTCCAGCGATCTTCCTATTATAGAGCGTAGAGCCATCTTGGAGAAATTCAAAACCCAACAGATAAACATGTAAGTGTAAAGCTGGTCGGTGTATAACAACCCCTGATTATTATCCACCAGACTTATATGCTCTGACCTTATTTCTCGAGGCATTGATATTGACCACGTTTCTCATGTTGTCAGCTATGATACTGCTATTGATATGCGTAAATATGTTCATCGGGCGGGGCGGACAGCCCGTGCAGGGAGAAGTGGTAACACTTGGACTCTAGTGGAAGAACAAGAGGTAATATGTTAGCCAAAACAGCTGGTCATATTTCTAACCAGAGATTAGGCACGCTACTTCAAACAGATGCTACGAGAGTCTGATCACTTGGACAAGGTGAAAAGGCTAAAAGTGACAGAAAAAGACATTGCACCTCTGGTATCCCACTACGAGGTATATGGCATATTTTAGATTACTGCTTCTGCTAAACAAACTGATAGACCGCACTTGGAAAGCTAAAAGAAGTATATAAACGATGACAACCTGTCTTTGCAATATGGGGTCATGCTAACAAATCCCTCACGTATCTCAGTAAATCTCGTCCCTGGAGTCTGCTCAAGGCTGTGTGATACAATAGGCGAAAAAAAAGGCTTACCCCACGATCCTTAACTTGGCTCACCATTGCCTTTACCGCGTCCACCTCCATAGGCTCTTCTGATCCAGTGGTTTGGCTCTCCCCATGAGCTTCATCCTCGAGATAAGGGTATGCCATTCTCTGCTTCATATCATAACGGAGTATAGTAGTAAGCACTGCCCGCCATCCTTCGAGGCTTCCATCTGGAGCATTGATAGAAACTGTTGATGACGATCGTGCATGTCCATTTGTCACGGTTGGTTGACCAGTGTGAGCAACGAAAGAAGTTGTACTCATTGAGGGTATTGTTGTTGAGCGCACGACATAAGGGCAGAATGAGCGATGTTCCTTGAGCAGGTCAAATGGCCTCTGCAGGGCCGTTTTTTTGGGATCTGGTGTTGAGTTGGTCGATTCGACCCCGTTCTCAGTTGCCAGGACTTCCTTATTATTGGCAGTCTGTGGTGCAAAAGCCCATAGTCCAACACGTCTTTGACATAGTGAGCAATGAAGAAGCGCCTTCTCTCGTGATAAAAAATCCTTCTTTGTATCGAGTGAAAGCAAGCTAATACTTGGAGGTGTTGACATTGGGGTCCGGGGAGGTGTTGCTAAAGGTGCCACAGAACTAGCCCGTGATAAAGACGGCCGACGTGATGAGTCTGGCAATGTAGGTGGAACAAGCGACCAGCCGAAAAGAGCTGCTAGTGTAGCATTGTTAGAAGGCTGCTTATCAGTGGGCGTAGGAGACCCTGGCCGCGAAGCCGTTGGGGCTTCGTGACCACCTGGCCCAGATGAGGTCAAGCTCGCCGTTACCGAGCGCAATGAACTGAGTTGTTTTGAAGTCTAGTAGCAGAGGCTCGATTAGATATTGATTGTAAGGAGACAATACGGACAAGAGGATGCTTTATCAAGAGACATTCCAGTAATGGATCCAGTGCTAGAGCGTTTTGCTTTAGATCTCGCAACATGACCGATGGCGAATGTAGCGGTATACGATAAATTGAAGCTGGAAAGACATTATAAATAGGATAACAAGGGTGCCAATGATTAGAGAAAGGTACCATCGCACTGGCGGCTTTTCCAGGGACATGAATCCTTATGCATCTCAATCAAGGAGTGGCGTTGCCTTTCCACCAAGGAGTTCGCTACAGGCATGGGATGAGATTTTAAAGAATTGCAGCTTGTTGCGTGTCTTTCTCACCAGCATCGCGTGTCATGCCTTCACGGCTAGCTACCACCCAGGAACTTTTGCATAGGCCACAAAGTAAGCGATCCTTCCCTTCATTTATCCATCCACACTTTGCAGCTGCCACGGCATCTATTGGGGCCGGCTTATTCGCATATGTAGAGAGCTTAAACGTAGCGAGTCGCGAAAGGAACGAGGGTGTCGATGAAGGGCGGTACTCTGCGGTGCTTGGCAGAACGGGTGCGGGCGCTGTTGTTGGACCAGATCCAAATTTGAAGGGAAAGGCTTTTTTGGTTCGGGAGGCTGCGCGAGACAATATCGCAGATAAGTGTGGCGTGCTCTTTGATACACCTTCTAGTTGGTAAGGCGAATTGGGACTTTCATATGGGTCAAGAGTGGAAGACTATGTGTTGATAAAGGTGAAGACATACGGTTTCGGATCCTTTACTTTTATACCATATTTTGCGAGTGTAGAATAGAGAGAATGGGAAGTGTGTAACCTCTTAGGTGGAGGTGGATGATCTAATGAGTCAGTTGAGGCTACTGCCGAGTCCAATATTTGGAATGCCTGCTCGAGCTTGCGCTGGATAAAAAGAGAGGGTCAGAAGACAAGGAGGAGGAGAAAGAGAACAAGGACCTTTGTCGAATGGAGCGCACTGGTACTACTCGACGTGGATGCCATGAAAGTCCAACCAGTCTATTAATAGAACACTCCATCTTGCTGTCCTCACGTGACCGTAAAGACTTTATTTATTTACCATTTATACCATTTACTATCTACTATCCATTGACCTCTTCTTCCTCATTATACCTTCCCGTCGTGCCCTCTCTATCTTTTCTCTCTGAGCAGTCGCTTTCTTCTCTTCTTCTTTCAGTATCCCAATCACAGTTTTGGCTGCAGGTATGTCCCCGCGCGTGTAGAATGCTTTGATAAACATCCTGTACAATGGTCTGACATGCTTCTTGAAAGACAGAGGTAATGTTGATTCTGGAAGTTCGAATGATTTTGCCTCAGATAGAGGCGTTCCAAATGGAACACCGTGCCGGTGACACCAATGTTGCTCAACAGGATAGCCAAGGCGAATAAACTGGTCAAATATACTTTTTACCTTCGCCTTGTTGACCCCTGTATGCCAGCGAAATATTGCCTTCATGAGAATATTCACTGTGAGCCGGTCTGGCGAGAACTTGCATGTCTTTTCTAACATCATTCTCATGCGGAGAACTTGCCTAACAAGCTGACCATTACGGCGCTTCCGGACAGATATTGATCCATGCAAAATTGTGTTTCCAATTACTGTGATGGCCTCTGGCGTCAGTTCGGTGTGTTTCTTTTCCAGCAGCTTTCGAGCTGCATATAGGCGTCCAGCGCGAGCCAATAGCGTAACTGTATACCTGATTACCCTGACATTCACACACCCGCGAGGCAACAGAGATAGGTAACGGATCGTGGCAAAAGTTGTTGGACGTTGTACCCGAAACCTAGCCGCTCGAGTGATGGACAGACATGCCTTTAGTCCACCCTTGATGTTATCCAACCGGTGGAGATCATTGGCAAGTCGTGGTGCACCCGCATTTGCCAGAGCAAGGACTAAGTTGCCTCGAAGAATCTCAACTGACTTTGATGGCTTCATTCCTTGAGCGAGCTTAGCTAGGTATACTGCAAGTTTGTGTTCCCGCCTCCGAACAAGCAAATCAACAAGACGAGCAAACAAACGGACAGTAAAGAACGAGTTCGATTTCTTACGAATTCCCTCAATGATTCTGATGGCTTTTGAAGGATGGCCAGATGTTATCAAGATTGAAAGAAAGAAGCGAACTGGGTACCTTGAACTCTTCCAAGGTTCCCTGGCTGCATATGATTTTTCCATAGCATCGCCTATATCCCTTGCGATATCAGAACTGATAGCCTCAGGTCGCGATATTTGGAAACTACGAAGGATGGTTTCCATCAACATCTCCACTTGATGCGGGCTGAAGGCATTGTTACCGAGGAATGACGAAGCCAAGCCATACTCATGAGAGGAAGCAAGGCTCATAGCGATTTCGTATATCTCAGTCGCTGACTGACAAGACGGATGTCGCTGGCTATGCTGATAAAGTTCGTACGCGGCTAAGGGGTTGCGCGGGGTATAATGCCTCACCAATGAAGCAATTACCCGACCACGGGAAGAGTCTGCTATATCAAGCTCGTCCAGAAATCGAATTACATAAGGCCAACTTTTCCGTTTGTGATGGACCAGTCCAATAATGTACGCCAATACTACACATTCTGCTCCTCCGGCCTCGGGTTCTTGAGATGTTGAACACAAAAACTTATGAAGTTCAGAGTGATTACAACACATTTCAAAAAGCCTGCAGTCATTCAAAGCAACTGACAACTGCAGGAAGGATCCCAAGATAATCTGGGACACCAGAAGTGGTTCTCTACATCTATTGTCATTCCAGGATCGCCATAAAGACCAGATAATGTTGTCGAGTTGCCGCGAGCCAGTTGCAAGAGTAGGGCGCGATAGCACTTGATTCAACCCCGCAAGTATCAGGATCGTACGCCATTCACTGATTTTATAAACCTTGGGGTCAACTAACTGGGTTATTGGCAAAGAAGTATGGGGTTTCATGAACAATGCTAGCAGGAGTAGATTAGACCAGCGAGTGTCAAGGCAAAGGCCAGGGTCAAATGCAGAAGCTACCGCTTTCCGCAGCCATGCGTGCAGAGCCAACCGTAGCAGATTACTTCTGTATTCAGGAAATACGTGGGACGCTAATGCAAAACCCAAACTTGCTATATTTACGATATTCGTACGAGCTTTCCTGGACGACGATGGCGACGTCTTTGGCGTGACTGCCTTCATTATACGGAAGGAACAGAGTGAAATTAGCTGAGATTTTGCATCATCCGACAGTTTATGGCCATGGTGCAAAACAAGCTCCCACAGTAAGGTAATGAGTTGCATGTTAGGATAATCATGCAACCTGAGAAGTCGGCATAGAAATTTCACGGCTAACGTAAGGTGTTCAGCGGATGAGAAGGACAACAATGCCGCTAGAAATGGGACGTGCAATTCAGGATCCGAGGAGTGCCGCCATATCTTGACATACTGTAACTTCGCAAGCGAGACACTACGCTGAATTGAAGAGTCTAGCAAACAGTAAGCAAGCATGGAGGCATAGATATGATCGAATCCGTACAAGCCACTGCACTAGCACCAGAGGAAACAGGCATCTTCGCAAGTTCTGCACGCATTATCCAGTACCTGTCCACCTCATTCAACGTGTGCCCAAGTCCTTCCTTGTCCTGGGCAATCTCCAAGACGTTCAACCAGTGAGTTTCTTCTATGCCTTGACCGTAGATATGACACGTGTTAGAGCTCACATAAATGCCGGATCGTTTTGGAAATGGGATTGAGCGGGTTCCGAATAGAGTAATTAACTGTGTCAAGTGCTTCGGACTCAAACGCAAAAGCGTACTAGAACGCTTAATGGATGCATACAATGATTTGAGCAATTGTATTGACACCCGAGGGCCATCTTTGTGTGCAACCAATGACCTGATGAGAGCGTCTACGGGATCTGAAGAGTATGAAGATTGGTCATTGATCAAAGTAGAAGAGGACTCTTCCTTGACAGGACGAACGTCGGCGGCAGAGAGTATAGAGTTTGGATAACACATATGTGACCCGCGTTCAGCAGATGGCCTCGAAGAGATTTGTGGACGTTCCTTCTTTTCGTCACCATGGCTTGTTTCTATTCCTCTTGAGGATCTAGTTAATACATTCGTGTCACCAATTGTACGGATTTTATTTCTGAAGAATTGCAATCTAAGAAAGCGGATAAGTCCAAGTGCATGCCGAAGGTACGATATACAAACCGTGTTCCCAACAAACCTCTTATTGAAGTTCGATCCAGAGAACGGACGGTTGACAAGAACCATCGCGACATTCCATTGCATGAAAGCCGCAGATGCAGTCCTAGTCAACGTGAAGGGTATAACGACCGTCCACTAGAGTTAGTGACGATGACAAACTGCTTGTATCCAACAAAAAATGATGTTCGGACACGGCGCCGAGGAGTTTGCCGATGGGATTCCCCGCTATATATTGAACATCCGAAACTTTAATCTAGATTGGAAATATTCTCACGATCGATATCCACAAATTGTGGATTAGAGCTCCTGTCCAGTATATTCCACACACCACGCCTTGAAAAATCCATTGGCACTTATAGGTTTGTAATTCCACTTGTGCATACATAGAGCTGGACTGACTTGAAGCAACATGTAGAGGTCAATAGGGAGGCAATAGTCATTTCAACAAAACATTCATGTCAGTCTTTCTACTATGTTGTTCTTTTCAGTGCACTCATTGTCAAATAGATAGCCAAAATTCACAATGGGTGCCTCTCGCGCTGACAAAGAGCTCTATTTCCAAAAACTCAAGGAGCTTCTCAACAAATACCGTATGTTCACTCTCTTTCGTTGACTTTACATGCATCTGACCGGGAAATAGCATCCATCTTTATCGTAAATGTCGACAATGTCGGCTCTAACCAAATGCACCAGATTCGTGTGGCCCTCCGTGGTAAAGGTGTTGTCCTGATGGGAAAGAATACCATGGTTCGCCGGGCTCTCCGCTCCATCCTTAGTGAAAACCCGCAATACGAGCGACTCCTTCCCCATGTGAAGGGAAACATTGGCTTTGTCTTCACTGATCGTGACCTTAATGATATCCGTGACATCATTGTTGCGAACAAGGTTGCGGCTCCAGCTCGTGCTGGTGCCTATGCACCCAAGGATGTCACTGTGCCTGCTGGCAACACCGGTATGGAACCTGGAAAGACTTCCTTCTTCCAGGCACTTGGTATCCCCACCAAAATTGCTCGTGGTACAATTGAAATTGTCTCAGATGTCAAAGTAGTCACTGCTGGCACTCGTGTTGGTCCCTCAGAAGCAACGCTGCTGAACATGTTGAACATCTCGCCATTCACATATGGTATGACTGTTGTCCAAGTTTATGACCGAGGGAACACATTCTCTCCGAGTGTCCTCGATGTAGACGAGAAGGAGTTAATCGACAGATTCATGACGGGCATCAAGACAATCGCCGCCATTTCTCTGGCCCTCAACTACCCAACTATCGTCTCTGTTACTCATTCGCTCGTTAATGCATACAAGAACTTGCTCGCCGTTGCTTTGGTTACAGAGTACACATTTGAGGGTGTAGAGAAGGTGAGTGGAAAGATCGAAAGGTTAGATTCAGAGGCAGCAATACCTGAGCATCCGGTGGATGCAACAGTGGTTTATCTATTTATATGATATGATGTCAACAAGTTTGGAGTTGCGTACTGATGTCATGGCGTAGATCAAGGAGTATCTTGCGAACCCTGAAGCATTTGCTGCTGCAGCACCAGCGGCAACGGCTGCGGCTGCTGCACCTGCTGAAGAAACGAAGGCTGAGGAGCAGAAAGATGAAGAAGAGTCTGAAGAAGATATGGTAAGGAGCTGAAAATTGTGAAGTAGTCCGAATAATACTGACTGTGATTTCAGGGATTCGGGCTGTTTGACTAGAAGTAGTAACGATGGGATGATAAGAAGGGATAAATTAGGAATAAATGATTTACTTACTGCCATTTCTGAAACTCCATTCTGCTTCCTCCCACCATCTCCCTTGTTGTCCCCATGGGCCCCTCAACCGACACTCCTCACGTTCATGGCCATCTCATCGTCGTATCTAATAGACTTCCCATCACCATAACTAAGGATTCCAATGGTGAATATCACTTTAAGATGTCCTCGGGCGGTCTCGTCTCTGCCCTCTCAGGATTCAAGAAGTCTCTAAATTTCACTTGGATCGGCTGGCCCGGTTTTTTTATTCCTCTCAAAGACCGGCCCTTAGTTGATAAGCGGTTAATGGAAGAGTATTCATGCCAGGCCGTGTATCTCGACGATGATGTCGCGGACCGACATTACAATGGTTTCTCCAATTCCATTCTTTGGCCATTATTTCATTATCACCCAGGTGAAATGAATTTCGATGAAGAGAACTGGCTCGCATACCGTCGGGCCAATCTCCAGTTTGCCGAGGCGGTGCGCCAGCAAATAACGCCAGGTGCGATGGTGTGGGTTCAAGACTACCATCTCATGTTATTACCAATGCTATTACGGGGCTTAATTGATGGTCACAACATTGCTGGTGACTTAACGTCAACTGAGCTGTCAAAAATCCGTGAAGGTATTGAAGGGGATGAAACCGTGTCTGATAACGGCGAGCCTATTCCGGGCATCAAAATTGGGTTTTTTCTGCACACTCCTTTCCCAAGCAGTGAGATTTACAGGTACATCACTTCTACCCTTGTGAGCATTTCTTGACCCCCAGTTCAGGATCCTCCCAGTTCGTCGCGAAATTCTTCTGGGCATTTTATATTGCGATCTCATTGGGTTCCACACATACGATTATGCACGTCATTTCCTGTCCTCATGCACTCGCATCCTTGGATTGCCCACTATGCCAAACGGTGTAGAATTCGAAGGAAGGCTGGCCCATGTAGGTACCTTCCCAATTGGCATCGAGCCAAGCTCTTTCATAGAGGTGAATGCTCTCCTTCTGCTACTCCAAAGCGGGTTGACCCGTTCTCTATTTAGAACTTAAAAAAAGAACCCGTGATAGCCCGTGTGGCCCAACTGGAGCAACGATTTAGTGGTGTTAAGGTCATCGTTGGAGTAGACAGATTGGATTACATCAAGGGGGTACCTCAAAAGTTACATGCGCTGGAGCTCTTCTTGACTCACCACCCTGAATGGATTGGAAAGGTATGATCACATGTAACAGCGGGTCTTCTTCCATGAGAATGCATACATTTTTCAGGTCGTCTTAGTCCAGCTGGCAGTTCCGTCCCGTCAGGATGTCGAAGAATACCAAAATTTGCGTTCAACTGTCAATGAACTAGTTGGTCGCATTAATGGGCGATTCGGGACAGTAGAATTCATGCCTATACATTTTATGCACAAAAGCTTGCCTTTTGACGAGCTATGTGCCTTGTATGCGGTCAGTGATGTCTGTCTGGTGTCAAGTACAAGGGACGGAATGAATCTGGTATGTTACATTTATTTTGTCAGTTCTCATCTTTACATTTTCATGACAGGTTTCCTATGAATACATTGCCTGCCAACAAGCCCGTCAGGGTGTCATGATCCTTTCCGAGTTTGCCGGCGCTGCTCAGAGTTTGAATGGCTCTATTGTTGTTAATCCTTGGGACTCGCAACAAGTTGCAGATGCTATACACGAGGCTGTGACCATGGATGCTCCCACACGCGCCGAGAACCATAAAAAGCTGTTCAAGTATGTGAATAAGTACAGTGCTGCATTTTGGGGTAGCAGCTTCATCAAGGAGATGAGCAAGATCAAGGTATCTGAAGCAGATCACGATATGGATTCTAACCATGCCTGAGTCTTGTGGTCACCGTAGCCACTCCTGCCAAGTAAACCTAACAAATTGGAAATGGACTCAAATTAACTTGTATTTTATCACAACTACCCTTGTTGCTGTATGCTTTATGACTGACGCAAGCCAGGTACCTGGAAGCTTGTACGGATATTCAGTATTCTTACGATTGTTATAGATAGTTTTGTATAGAAGACGTGCAGAGGTTTAGTGGTCAGTTTAGCAACATACGGGACCTTGTGGGGAATTTTTTCCCTGCAGGTATATTAATAGAGAAAAATGACGAAATTTGACTGTCAAGTGCACCACCGCTGCGTAAGGACCAGAAATAGAATGAGGAGTTTGACGTATCAATTGTAATATAGGGCCCTCTACGTTCCTTGTGGCAAAAGCTGTTGAACATGACCGGGCTGCGTGTCGGGACATCCTGGCGAACAGCACAATTGACGTACTCGGCCTCATTTAGAATAGGTTCAAGTTTCAAACATACGCCTCCACAGAGATGGAAACCAGGAATGGTGTGCTTGCCTTGAGGGAATATCGACTAAAAAGGTGAGAAATACCGCAGGCCTCAGTGAATTGGGAAAGGTGAATGGATGGTAAAGGCCGTACGACAGCCAGGTAGCCTCATGCAGAAATGGACATTGTGTACCGTTCACGAGGGGGTCACGGACCCTTATTTGAATTAAACAAGGGGAGGAACTACGATAGCTGGTTCTGGCAGGACAACACACACTGAAAATACCTGTCGAACTCCGGATCCCATGAGAGCAATGCCATGTTGACGGCATGTGAGTCAGCTGCCTGTCATCTAATACAGCTTCAGCACTTGGCTTGGAAGATAAATTGGCCCTGTTCTTCCCCTTGGTAGCGAAATCGTTTGCTACCTATTCACGTTCTAGTCATGAATATCTCTGTCAACCAGAGTGTGAACTTTCCATTAGCAAATAAAGGTGTATATTGATTAAAATGCAAAGTTACTATAAAAACTCTATATTCCGTGGATTACCAACGCCATGCACTATAGAGAGATAGTGGAACTATTATCGATACATATGGCATAAAATAAATCATCCACTCAAACCATGAAAAGCTTCTTATAGAAGCCATTAAATTGGATACTGACGTAAGAGAAAATTCATATATAACACATGAATGTCATCTAAATAGTGTCTTGATGCTTATCTGTTCTGTTCTCTGATAATCTCTTATATGCTGGGTCGTCGTGAGGGGTATCTGGATGTATCTGTGCCATACCACTGAACAATGCAGCTGAAGACTTGGAAGGATCGGAGTGTGCGGGATCCGAAAGGTCACCGCGACTATTCACGTAATACTGTCCACCAGCGATAGCGCCAACCATCAAGGTGGGTGCCATGGTTAAAATAGAAGATCTATATACCCGATAAGTCTAGAGTCACAAAATCAACTTCTGGGAAACTTACGTCTTTAATGTTTGCTGAGATACTTCAGGATGATTACGCGCCAATCGACTCTTTGCAACAAATGATGAAGAACGTAGACGACCACCCCTGAGGCTGGCAAAGATCTTGAGGTTATCACGCACAAGCGAGATTGCATGATTCCAACCATCAGGATCGGTTTGTGTTGGGAGTATAGCCTTTCTCCTGCCGAACAGACCAAGCGCCGTGAACAAACGCTCAAATGGTCGATTTGGTAGGAGGCGAACGAGTACACCAAGAGGGAGTGAAACCACACCAAGCGCAATTGAAATACCCCATTCACGGCCAGGCATCGGCGTGACTTGGAAGGCAGCACCTCCGACGAATACAATGAGTACCTGTACCCCGATTTCTAGAACAGTGTCAACAAGACAATTCATAGAGACGAATTGGAAAAGTCAAACCTATTAAAGTGATTGAAATGAAGTAGAAATTCTTTGTGATGCCTTCCAAGACATTAAGTTTGCGATCAAGCCTTCTGCAGTTAATGGAGTTAAATATTTGCGCAAAAACAAAAGCGTTAAAGACAAGTGTTTGGACAACTTCTTCATTGTGTTTGGTTCTTGGAAACCCGAGTATCCTGAGGCCGAGGAAGTGAAATATCAATGTGATAGCAATTTGATAGATTGATTGACAAAGAATCATCTTGTACATATCGGTGGAGAAGAGGGGCGCAGTTTTCTCATCGGGTTTACGATCAAGCAGTGACTCTGTAGCTGGGTCTGTGGCGAGAGCAAGAGCAGCGAACGTGTCCATAATGATATTGATCCACAAAAGTTGTACAGCTGTCAAAACTGATTCTTCCTGGGCTGAAGATACAGCTGAGACGAAAGTTATAACCACCGCCGTGACGTTTGTGGAGATTTGGAACTGCAAAAATTTGCGGACGGAATCGTTTACGCATCGACCCCACATAATAGCCTTGACGATAGAAGCAAAATTATCGTCCATAAGAATGATATCAGATGCTTCCTTTGCAACTTCAGTTCCGGCAATGCCCATGGAAAAGCCAACATTTGCTGTCTTAAGAGCAGGTCCATCGTTAGTGCCATCGCCGGTGACACCAACTACATGTCCAAGGGATTTAAGGGTCTCGACAAGAATTTTCTTGTCTTCTGGAGACGAGCGAGCTAGAACTTGTAGGCGAGGTACAATCTCCAGTCGCTCTGCCTGTGTAAGCTTGCGGAAAACCGGCCCTTCCATAATAATGCCCCCAGAGCTGTAAATACTGCACTGCGAAGCAATTGACCTTGCTGTCAAAACATTATCACCAGTACACATTTTGATAGTAACACCGGCGCGATGGCATTTCAACACAGCTTCTCGAACGCCATCCCGTAGAGGATCCTCGATACCAGTAATGCCAATAAGTGTAAGGCTGTGGGCCAATGCTTCAAACGGAACCTCCCCCTGATCATCCTTCTGGACATCGGCGGGAGGCCATTGTCTGAAATCCCGGTAACAAAGGGCAATTGTTCGCAAACTCTGGTTTGCATAGAAGATTATAGTGCGGCTGATGTTTTCCTCGGCATATGAATCCATTTCTTTGGTCTCTACCTCTTTTGTATCTGACTGACCATTCCAACCATCTTTGTATACCACTACATGTCGGTTACATTTCTTGGTTAATATTTCGCTTGCTCCTTTTAAGTAAAGTCGATGGCCGCCATCCGATAGCTTGACTACAACACCCATCGCTTTGCGTTCGCTCGAGAAGGGGATCATTTGTACAACCTGTGCCTGTTCCCTAGTCTCTCGGAAGTCTGCCCAACCAAGTTCCTTGGCCAATTGTAGCAATGCAGTCTCTGTTTTACTGCCCACAAAGATTACATTCTTCGTCTCAGGATCAAAGTCTTGGAATGCTGTGGAATTGATTGCGATTGCCTCGTTAAACAGGACGCGTAACTGAGGTGAGAGGATGTCGTTCAAGTTTGCTTGGTCGATAGAGAAATCTTCCGGAAATTTACGCGTGCCCATAGACGTTTGATGTTCTTCAGTTGCATTGGAACGCGAAGCATTCTCATTCAATTGGCGGACAAATTTCGCATGGATGCCAACTGAACCAGCAACTACAGTCATTTGATTCTGAGTAAGAGTTCCTGTCTTGTCTGTGCAGACAACGGAAGCATTAGCCATCGTTTCGCAAGACCCAAGGACACGGACAAGAAGATTCTCCTTCGTCATGCGTTTTGTTGCGAATGCCAAGGCAAGAGTTACAGCCAATGGTAGACCTTTGATAGTTTGATTTAATAGGTATAAAAAACATCCTGAGCCGTCATCTTACCTTCCGGAACGGCGACGACTATCAATGTGACAGATATAATAAGGATATTAACAAATGCAATTCCCTTCTGATTTGCATTGCTAATGTTGAAAGATGAGAAATCATAAGGGGCTGAAAATTATTGAAACGAACCGAGAAGGATTATTTGTACCAAGTTGCACGAAAAACCGTATCATCAATGCGGTGAAGAGGACCAAGCCTGCGGTAGAACCAATTTTGGCAATGAGCTCAGCCAGATTATTGAGCTTTAGCTGAAGAGGGGTGTTCTCCGTATCACCTCGAAGAGCTGCAAGAATGAGAATCAAGCCCAACGGTTTATAAGAGAGTTCGTACCCATCATGATGCGACCGTTGAAGCTCTTTGTACCAACTGCAACAACGACATATCGCCCAACGCCCTCCAACACTTTGCTCCCACTCACAGCGAAACAATCAGTGTGCTCTGAACTTTTCTTCCCTTGTGACCGTTCATGGGACTTCAAACATTCCTCGTACGAAACTTTTTTGATTGCATCTGATTCTCCTGTTGCACCTGACTCGTCGCATTTAACATTATGTCCGCTTAAAAAGACTCCATCACAAGGTACAATCTCGCCAGGTTCGAGAAGGGCTATATCCCCAACAACAACTTCCTGGTATTAAGCGGTCAGAAAATAGAATTAAGTAGGGACATTCCGCGTACTTTAATGTCTATAACCTTTTCTAGACCATCGCGTATCACCTTGACACCGCGTTCTTCCTTTTTTTCGTTTAATGACCTGAATTGCCGTTCCTTTTGCCAATCGTTCAAGGAACCAACAATGACCTGGGTATAGAACGCATCAGACAGTTGTTGAAACTGTAAGTAAGATGGATTCTTACGACAATGAGAATGGCAATCATGATAGCTACTCCCTCAACCCAATCAACTGGTGGTTCACCGTCTGTCCTTGGCGTTCCAAAATCTTGAAACAGACCAAGCGCAAGGGAAACAACAGCTGCGATTGACAACAATACCTTTTAAAAGTGATGAGAGATATCCGGAAAGACTAGAGAAAGGGACTTACTAAGACTTTGTCCTTCATTGCAGACCACATCAATTGTAATAGTGTTTTACTAGGTCGCTGAGGAAGGATGTTCTCGCCATACACGCGACGTCTGTCGTCTAGTGTAGCATGAAATGGCGGTCCGCCAGCAGCATGAAAGGCAGGCCGAACATGGCCCGAAGGGTCTGTAAGAGTTACTTGCGGCAGCTTTTCAGACATCTCGGCATCTGTATCATGACGATGAGAAGCACCGAGTCCTGCGCCCTTCTCAGGTAGATCACCGTTAGCTGCGGGAGGCTGTGTGGACAGCCCATGGGAGGGATCGGTGCCCAGGCCGTGGAGCAAACCCTCTGTACCTCCAAATTGCGTCAGAATATCGATATTCTTCGGATCCAGCATATGGGCCAATGCATAGGGCTTGAAGATGAATGGGGCTGGATCAATATCCTCATCGAGAGCGGAAGAGTCGAGTTGAGAAATGCTAGGGGGTCGAGTGTGTGCATCTGCCTCGCCAGAAGCCTCGGTCCTACCATGTGTACTTGGCTTAGATTGCTCATTCACATGTGTGACATCTGTGGTAGTCGAAGCAGAGTGCCGCAAATGAGAGGTAAGCTCAGGCTCACTAATGTCAGTTGTGCTGGCGGTATGAGACTGTATAGAAGCTGAATCAGGATATAAGCCTTGCCTAAATTCTGGACGATTATCCCTCAAAGCGGTAGAAGTTGGAAAATGGGAGGAAGAATAATCGGAGATGGTTGGAGAAGGAGGAAAAGAGCCATCGAAGGAATCTGTGGTGGGAGAAGTACGACCATCTCGAGGATGATTGGTGGTTATAGTGCGTGGAGAGAGCAAGGCACCATTGCTGGCTGGAGAGGAGGGCGAATGTAGAGATTGGTAGTCAGAAACGGAGGGCTCGAGAGCAGAATGAGAAGGAGAGTATACGACAGTGATTTCAGGTATGCTGGCATCGTCAATATCGTTGGGAGAAGACATAGAGAGAGAGAGGACGATACTGGAGTTTAGGAGCCACCTGTGGTTCAAATACTTTTGTAAGTCGAAAGCTGTTGTGCGGCCACGTGCGCCAAGATCATTATATAGGGTCGCTTATGCTTGCCATCCACTCATCCCCTCCGCTTGCCTACAATGACCAAAGCCCTCATTCTCCCCTCCATTACTATCCTCATGAGGTCTTCATACCCACAGCCCACTCCAGCTTCTCTTCGCCGACCGTCATCCACGCAGCATTTTGATTGTGTTTCGCTACCTGTCTAAGCGCCACAGCTTTTATGACCTAATATAGCAACCCGCACTGATTTTCATGAAAAATCCACGTTCCCTAACACAGCTTCCATCGGTCCTACTCGTGTTCCAGTTGGATCATGCAAAAAATTCACTTTTTGTCTTGCGGTACTCATGAATCATCCATTATTTACGTTCTCCAGAACATTCAGACCTGGTCATACACATTTGCTCCACCATCACGATGCATAGTCGTCATAGGGATTTATTTCACCATCATATGTACACTGATAGCTCTTGCTTTCCTAATTCTTGTAGGCCTTGTAGTCTAGAGGTACGATACTTGCTTTGGGTTTCTAAAGTTGCAAGTGGCCTGGGTTCGATTCCCAGCAAGGCCCTTTTTTTAATGGCCTGCCTCCGAATCGTATAACAACTCTGTCGGTTCACATACTGACAAGTTTCAATGCAGGCCTTGTAGTCTAGAGGTACGATACTTGCTTTGGGTTCATAAATGCAAGTGGCCTGGGTTCGATTCCCAGCAAGGCCCATTTGTCTTTTTTTCCTTCTTGTACTGGAGGATGACTCGCTTTGACTTTGTTGATAGATTATAAATTAGAAACACCAGCGGCCCCGCCACAGTGTCTTGTCTCCTTGACGGTGCAAACTATCGAGGTGTCGATACACAATGTCATTCTTTAACACCACTGCCACTACAACTGGTGTCTCTGGCACGACATCTACATCTGCAGATAAAGATGTTGAAGTACCTGAACCCCCCACCGACTCAATTTCATCTCTCGCGTTCTCTAGTCAAGCAGATTATCTCGCCGTAGGTAGTTGGGACAACAGTGTACGCCTTCTCTTTCTCTCCTTTGGCGAACTCCTCAATCAATTTTCCCAGGTGCGAATCTATGAAGTTGGCACTGGTGGCCAAACCCAAGGCAAAGCCATGTATCAGCACAATGGACCAGTCTTGAGTGTTTGCTGGAATAAGGTGTGTCTCCATACAACTTGACGCGTGTCGTATGAACTTCACTGGCATGCCAGGAAGGGAACAAGGTTTTCTCGGGCGGTGCAGACAACGCTGGTCGCATGTTCGACATTACCACAGGCCAGTCAACTCAGGTCGCTCAACACGAAGCCCCGATCAAGGTCGTCAAATGGATTGATGCACCACAAGCCGGCATTTTAGCTACAGGGAGCTGGGACAAAACGGTCAAGGTTAGTTGTGTTATTCAGCGTACCAACATTTCTCAAGCTCAAGCCTTACGTTCTTCATCTAGTACTGGGACCTCCGATCGTCAAGTCCAGTGGCGAGCGTGCAGCTCCCTGAAAGGTGTTACACTCTCGATGTACAATATCCGCTGATGGTTGTTGGAACTGCTGAACGTCACATTCAAATCTACAACTTAACAAACCCCACCACTGCATACAAGGTATCACTGGAATCCCCTGAGATTGATCTCACCAATTAACACTTCCTAGTCGATACAATCAACGCTTAAGTGGCAGACACGCGTGGTTTCTTGCTTCACCGCTTCTACAGTCAGCGGGTTTGCTGTAGGTTCTGTAGAAGGACGAGTTGCCATTCAGTATGTGCCATCTCAATGTAAGTCCATGTATTAAAACTAATCCTATTATAGATACATCGAGGACAAGGATAGTTCGTAAGTTGCTATTCATGACTCCTGATTTGCACATTTCACATATCTGACCCCTGCGCACCCTTCTAGGAACAACTTCTCATTTAAATGCCACCGCCGCGACTCATCCCCAAATGCTAAAGACCAAGCACTCGTGTTTGCAGTAAATGATATCTCATTCCACCCAGTGCACGGCACGTTTTCGACATGCGGTTAGTATTCTCGTCATTCGCACTCCAATCCGTTCTTTATTCTCCCTAGGCTCTGATGGTACCATTCATTTCTGGGACAAGGACGCCCGCACACGATTAAAGAGTAAGTGGAGTGATAGCTGATGGTCTCACAAGGTTAACACTTTTGTAGCGTTTGAAGCGTCACCTGGCCCGATTACTACCACCGCATTCAATCGAAATGGGACTGTCTTTGCCTATGCTGTTTCATATGACTGGTCAAAGGGGCATTCTGGAATGACTCCGGGAATGCCAAACAAATTAATGTTGCACGCGTGCAAAGACGAAGAGGTCAAGAAACGACCGAGGAGCAAATAATTTTTGATTTTGTACTTGTGGCTACGATGTCTCTATGCAAAACGACAATGCCGTTAGTCTTGCAATTCTGGGTTGTCACCAGGCTCTGTTTTTTTTGTACATTCAATATAAACGTTCTTGATATTTCTAAAATCATTTCCAATACGTCCAATATATTATATATATGAGTTGTCTTCGTGAGTTCATTTTCTACCTATGAACACCACTTCTATCGTCTGGAGAATACCGTGACTATCCGCCCGCAGTCGTGGTTGTACAATTTGACCTTAAAGTGGCGGTGCTGAAGAGGTCCCACCTCCCTGGCCACACGTCTCTCCAACGCAGGCCATCCTCTCCACTGCCCCATCAATGCTGAGCGCCATGGATTTATCCATGTGACAAACCTGGTACCTCCAGCATTATACGTCTGTCAGTCTGCGAATCTGATACCAGGTTATCAAGGAGCTCCTAGGCTATATTACGGTGCATCACATTGACTGCCTATCTATTTTGGACAGCATATAGTATGTTGCTCAATCAGTTCACATATGATCTATAAAGGAAGGGGTTCGAATGAGTTTTGCCTCTTTAAACGTTCATGTCACGTTCAACAGGTATTGCCAAGAAGCACGAGAGGCCTAACTTGCGTTTGCGGTGTATCACCCCAGACAACCCAGCAGAGAGATGGCACACTCAAGGGTTGGCACACATTCAAGATGATTGCGATGGCTTACCTGTTTTATTTTCGATGGTCAACCCTCATAGCTAGAAAAGACGCAGCCTCAGCCACCAACAAATTGCCTCTTCAGCTTGATCCCCAAACCATCTTGTTACACCCCAACGATGCAATGATGTCTTATCTCGAATGGTATAGGAGCTGGTTTTACAGACATGCTCCTTGAGGGTGCACCTCTTGGACTGTTCAATAACAAGCGGAAATGATGTAGGTTTTCTAGTAGAATTGTGAGGTGGTCCCTAAAATGAATATAAATCTTGACAACCAATGCCCGTTTCAAAGGGTGTAGGATTGATCATGTCTTGGTAAATTATAACCATGTTTGCAACAGACACCCCGGCTCCTGACAGAAGGAATATT
The DNA here is from genome assembly GCA_002554575.1 of Amanita thiersii Skay4041. NCBI lineage: Eukaryota > Fungi > Basidiomycota > Agaricomycetes > Agaricales > Amanitaceae > Amanita > Amanita thiersii. The sequence goes on from KZ301975.1 coordinate 372,955, forward strand.
CGAAAGTACTATGGGAAGTGAGTGGATTTACTACTGCTCTTCCATGCGCTATGCCATGAGTATCACGGAAATGTATAGCACCTCTCCAGAAAAGTTTACAGCTTCAATGGTCAGCCATCCATTATTATTTTTCTTCATAGACATGATTGTCCTGCTTGCTTTGCATGCTAACCAGCCAATTGAATGGATTGAATTTGGAAGTAACAGTGCTAAGAGCTCACAACCTCGCCAGTCAGCTTCACTGTTAGTGGCTGGGGAAGGTCAAGTTTGTTGCAGTGCTCGGACTTCGATATGCGTGAGCGATAGCGCCTCGGTCTTCGGGCTAAGAATAACATGGGTTTGTCCGGGGCATACTACTGAGTGACAATGTAGCGCATTACAGAACCAGGTTCAAGATCCAGATGGGGAATCATTTAAGGGAGGTATAAGGATTGAATATAGCACGGGCACACAAAATCCGGTCTTTCTAAGTCATGATGAAATGTAGAGAATGGTTACTGTACTGTCTTGACCCTGGTAAAATTTCTGTACTTCCTCAACGAATTATCAGGTGCTAATTTAAATTGATCCAACGTACATACAGATCTGTAGGGAGCTATGCAAAGCAAGAGATGTGGCAGAGATTGGGTACATATCGTATCGTGATGAACAGTACTTCTCAAGGCTTCAGGTTCTTGTTCTTGTCCTTGTTACTCGTTTTGGTGCACTGACCTCCTGTTCCTCCACCTTTACCACAGTGTCTTTAGATGTTGTGGCACCCATTCTCCTGCTTCTGGAGATTTTTACTTTTGTCCCTTCGGCGAGGACCTTTGAACGGGCAGTTCGGTTATTTTCTTTGTCACCTGGTTCATTTTCTCTGTGGTCCGATATGGCACCAGAAGGTGCACTTGCAGGCGTTTTCCTGCCACCACTCCGAGTCGCAGGTGTCCTTCCAATGGTCTGGTTCTTAACCATTGCATCATTAGGAGCAGTGAGAGTCCTGGTCCTTCCACTTCTTGTTGTGTGCTTTGTCCTAGTTGTATCAACTCCAGCCTCTTCTTCTTTTACTGGCTGGAATTTGCTTTTCCCTTTTACTTGAGTCTGCGACTTCGCAGGCTTGTAAGCTGTTGTCGGTTTCGAGGTCGAGGGTTCTTCATAATTATCCAGTGGATCATCATCACCGCTCTCCTCCACAACTTTGGCGGGTTGTTTACCTTTCCCTGGAGTCATTGAAGAGAGATTCTGTCCAACTTTACCTAACGTTGACGCCGCTGCCGCTGCTTGAGATTTCTGTTTTCGCCTCTGCCTCCCAGCTGGAGTTGGAGTCTTCTCCTGCTCATCACTTTCCACACCGCTGCTCTCAGGAGCATTAACTATCTCGTCATTCTTTGTTTCCCCTTGTGTGTCTGACTCCTCGGCTTCGGTTGGTATTTTCGTTCCGCGCCTTTTACCTTTGGCCCTAGATACAGATGAGCTAGTTTTCCGATGTTGCTCCATGATTTTGACTCTCGTTCTAGTCTGGCGTGTGTTAACAGCAGTGTCAGCCCTCTGATCTGAAGGTTGTTCGGGAACTGTATCGTAACGTACACCTTCTGGTTCAACGGAGGCAGTGCGACTTCGGCTACGTGTGGTCCGACGTGTCTGGTGTGTGTTCACGGGAAGGGGTGTTGGTTGGTCCTGTGATTCGGCTTCGGCTTCCACCCCAAACTGCTGCTGACTTTCCAGGAAAGAATTAACGGACCGCATTCCAACCTGGAAAATGTTTAGCAAGCTATTAATTTAATTGCCCATCAAAACAGTACCATATCACTAGCGCCAGAGTCTACCACAGCTATAGGTAGTGTTTCAGATTGCGTTGCTTGTGTTTCCTTTGCAATGTCTTGCCGAGGAGCAACAGGGGCAAAAATGCCACTTCTCTCATCCTTTGATTCTTGCACAGGTGAGGCCACTGTTTGCGATATGATAGGTATACTTCTCCGCCTCTTCATGCCTTCAACAGTCTCTTTCATCTTCTCCAACAGACTTCTTGTATCCAGCTCATCGTCTTCATCATCCTCTTTGGCCACTGGCTCAGGGTTATCACGTGTAGTGAATGGGGTTGTAAAGCCATCTAGTTCCTGGACCATCTGTGAAGATAATACCAGGCGAGAATGTGTACTAGGTGGCATTAGATATATGTCAGGAATCTCAGGTACAAGGGAAGTCCTCTGTGAAACGGTTTTTTTGACAGGTGAGGTGCCTTTGCCCGGTATCCCACCCACAAAGAATGTATCCATGTCGCGCAAAGCACTTCGTCGCCGCTCGCGAATGGCCTGGAACAATTTTGAGTACTTGTATCAGCTCATTCTGAACAGGATAAAATTACCTTTCGTTCTTCTTCGTCAACTAGAGGTCTGACTGTTTTTGGAGTGTCATGGGGATCAGTACGAGGTGTAATAGGGAAGTCACTGGCATCATCAAGTATTTTTGGAGGATCATCAGCCTTTAGAGGCACGATCAAATCCTTTACACGCCATGGTTCCTCAATAAGAATGCGCCGAGGTCCTCCGACTCCGAAGGAGTATCTCGTTGCATTCATTGCAGAGCTACGTGTGTCTACGATTTCTTGATCAATGTGGGGTCCACCCTGAGCTAACGTCTGCAGTCCGAAGACATTTCTTCTAACGCTACGGAGCTGCCCAAATTGTCGATATGTGGATCGAGGCTGGGGGGTCCTGAAGGCGCCCAGATTCCGTTTGCCACCCATGTTATCATAAATAGGGTCAACATCACCCCCTTGTACTTCCATCTGGAGTTCGTCAGAATCTTCTTGCATTTCCACGTCATTATACGTAGTATTTTGTCGTAAATCTCCAACTGCAGAAGCTGACGAGATCTGTCGAGGAGTGGTAATATCGTTGCTAATGCTGGACTACATCCAGGTATAAGATCATCAGAGAAGGCATCGACAGGGTTCACAAAAACGTACCTCCTCGGAGGTTTGTTCAGTGACAGACGAAAACCTTCTGAATGGCCATATTCGTTCTAGACCTTCTCGCAACATTGACCTATGTGGCGATCTCCCTCTTGTTCCCTGCTCTTCACTGTCCTGGGTTGCATGTTCAGTGCCAGTTCCGTCATCTAGTTCCTCCTCCTCATCGGAATTTGCTTCTAGCTCTTGATCAATATATTCAGGTACAATTTCATCACCATATACAGTACCGAGAACTTCCATTTCTTCCATTTCTTCTTGGCGATCCTTTTCAGCTCGTAAAACGGCACGTTGTGCGCTTCGTATGAGAACAGCCCGGTGGAGGCTATTCCTTGAGGTAGAACGGCGACGGGGAGTTTGTGGACTTTCTGACGGCGAACATAATGGCACCTGTTGGCTATGCTGAAAGGCAGATGAGAATAACTGAGGTTCTAGAGGTATCTCAATGTCCTCTAGTATCACAAGGTCCTTCTCTTCCTCAACTACACGAGGATGGTCACCCTCGACTAGAATAATTTCATCTTCGTCACTGTCCTCCTCGTCGAGGTCCAGCGCTTGACTACCACTTTGTCTTAACTTTGCTGGGCTCATGCTTCTTCTTGGGTCAGCATAACCAACGTGCGAAGACTTCAGCGGGGACCGGAGGAAGGCTGGTTTCAGAGGGCTCTTTAATACCCGTAGATTGTCTTGTGGGTTATGAGAAGGTTGCGGGGAGAATACTTGAGCAGAGTTAATCATAGACAGACGCAAAGCTCGGCTTGGACCTGTTCAAGAATTAGCAACAAACGTTACCAGATGGAAAGAACTAACGAGCAGGAGAAGCAAACAGGACAGATCGAAGTTCCTTCGGAGGATATGTGAAACAAAACCTCTTCGTATGTATCTCTATCTCAGAATTGTTGGTCAGTGGGACTAACGTCGGGACTCCCAAGGAGGATGCATTTGGATATACAAGGCAGCCGTCAACCAAAAGACCAGTCTTGCCTAATACAACTAAGAAAGCCTAAGAACTGTTAGCTCGAGTATAACACAAATTAAAACCTATACCTTGCGTTCTTCGAAAATGATCTTACAATGTATGGGATCAACGTCGGGATAATACAAGCGTACACCGCAATTTCGATCGCGTCCGAAGGTAAGTTCTTGGGCATCAATGCCAAATGCCGTGATTACAGATGGAGGATTTTGTCTTTTCAAAAGAGATAATGTTCCGTAGCGTCCAATCTGTGTCGTATCAATGTTTTCCATCGCAATACCGTTGGTGGTTTCTGAGTTCTGAGTACTAACGAACGTATCACGTGACTTATGGTCCATCCATGTATCACGTGATTGTGACCGTTCGCGTCTATGATTATCTGATATGGTTTTCATCAACCGTGACTGTCGCAGCCCCCATCATGTTCATCTCTTCTACCAGATTTGCTCATCTAACACCAAATCAGCGCGCAGCATTCTCTGTTTTGTCTCGGCTGATCTCATGTCTCGTAACAGAGTCACTGTTATCGGCATTATTCTTCCCACTCTCAGGAATCGAAGCCAAGGGCTTCGCAGTCATCTTACTTGGAAAAGGTTCAACTGCAGATGATATCTTCTCAGTTGTCCCTCTACAGGAGATTCCAGTGCTCAGGCCACGTGGTCAAGGCGCAATTGCACGAACGATTGGACTCCTGGACCCATTAGACATGAAACCATTCATATTGATTTTGTCGAGAAAATCTATTATTGATCAGCGGGACAAATACGACCAGGGAGGAGATCAAAGGCTGATCACGGCTATCTCCAGTGTACTCAATGCACATGGATGGCCCCTAGGTGATCAGGTTCATTTCGAGATCTGCTGGTGTCCTACCACACTATGGAATATTTTTGCTGATAATATAAACCTGAAGGGTGAATTAAAGAAAGAGATAGCGGCCGATTTGTTGAATTCTCAGGATTGGCAGAGTAAGCTCAGACTAGAAAAGCATCCAACTGAGCTAAGCTTTATCAGGACATTCCTATGAGAATCCCCCTGAAGCACCACAATTCACTTCGACGAGCATAGAATGGGAACAATCCATCGTTGAGGGACATCCAACGCATCCTGTAAAGTATACATTGAAATTGAATTCCTCCACTCTGCTAATTCCTGGACAGGTACATAAGATGCGCAGCTTTCTGCCACCAATACCTGATTACACTCCTGGAAGTTACAATTTGTATGCCCCACTACTACGCTTCATTGCTGTTCCTAGAGATCAGTTGATAATAACTTATGACTTCGAACGATATATAAAGCCACTTTTGGAGGAAGCTTCGTGCCATGTTGGCCAACCGCCAAAGATACCAAACGATTATGTGATCATTCCAGTCCACGAAGTACAGGTGGCAAACATCCAACAAAAATTTCCAGAAGTAGAGATTCTACCTAACAAGTATCATGCTCCGATGCTCGCGCAGCAAGGAATACGGTAGGGTTCTGCTACCATATCGTACAAAGATGTAAGAGGTACTAATTGCCCGACTAGATCTGTTCAAGTCCTTAGCCCACAATTCAATCTCAATCTCAAACTGGCAGTCGGGATAAGGCTGACTTCCGCTCAGCGTACAATATCCCCCGCAGCTGCATATTTCAGTCCTCGGTTTTCCACACAAGTCGTCCCTCACCTAAATCTAGATTCCAAGATAGTGACTGTTGTCAAGGAGCTTGCGAGCGTTGTGCATGCACACCCGAATCCAGAGATTGCGAAACACTGCGCCGCAATAGTGAGAGAGGCCCCTGAAAATGCCATCAAGCACAGTCACGAGCGGTTGATCGTTTGCACTGCACTTGTTGAAAGCGGGCATGCTGGAGCTGATGGACACATTCCTGCAGTTATTCGTGTCTTTGGCTTGGATACAGAGGATAAGCGCGCTGATTGGCTGGATAAGTGTGTACAGCTGGTTTCCGCTTGCTGAGTTGAATAAAACTTGCCAGATTTGTTCGGATATTCTTCCGAGCTTTTCTACCGCCTGCCCTTTACAACGGCGTAGCGCTTGAATGTCATCCACAAAACTGCATGGCACGTTTCGACATTAACACCAAAGAGCTTCTTGGTTTTGTCATACGGGATTTTGGGGGGATACGCGTCCATCCAGAGACACTGAAGGCTTCAACTGGCGTTGAGGTAGATTTTCTCACAGGACATTCGGTGATAGCTCCAGATATGGATGATGTTTATAAAAAGCTGTATCATGCTGCCATTCACAACCATTTGCAACAGCTGATCCGAGTATTGGGGCTACACTATAATGGACGGGGATGGAAGATTGTCCGAAGTCACCTCAAGGAGCTTGTACCAAAAGACCATAGCTTGTATGATGCTTGGCTTTCAGCAGAAAGGACGTTTGTGCCAGAGAAATGCTTTATCCGAATGAGAATAGCAGGGATGTATAGATTCGTAAGTAGAACAGTCACCCAATCCACTTCATGAGAGACTGATTTTATGGTTGGAACCAGTATCTCGAGAACCTTGTCCCTAATCTGATTCTCTACAATGGTGTAGAGAAAAACTTGAATGAAAATAAATGAATTGAAATTGTAGTAATTTACCTGCGGAGTTTTAAATTGACACGAGAATTTGTTGGACTTGAGAACTGTCCGCCTCAGTTCAGGCAGCGTTTCCGTTACTTCAAGGCGAACTATCTGTCTCCTCGAAATCCTTTTGGATTGTAGGACATGTCGAAATGTTCTGAGACTCGTGCGGAGAACAACCCAATCTATGCCGTCATGCCTTGCTCATCAGGCCGACCCGGCAAATCCCAAGCGCTATCTTTATCTGATAACCGTCCTAGGGATGTCCCACTAACCATCAGTTGCCATCCCCTTCCTACCCAGTTTCTGGAGCCCGGGCTCGAAGTTCCAACATTAGTGTTCAAAGTAATTCAACTTTCAACGTGCTATAGCCCTTGGTTTAGCCACGATAAACTCGAGAACCATCAAACATTCGCTTGTCATAGTTTCATAGTTCCAACTGCTAGCCCAAACTGTGATATAGTTGTCCTTTTTTTTTTTTTTCATCCACTCTGATTTCGTATTACCAGTTTCTTCTTTCTTCAACGATCGTCAGCCTATTGACCCGCTCACTGACCTTCACAATTGTCATTCAAGCCCTGTCAGGTTCTACCTCAATAGCCATGGATAATCCGCGACGCGCTGCTTTCGGCATTATCTCTCGCCTTCTTTCGTGCTTGGTTACCGAACAAATTCTCGGAGCTTTCTATCTTCCCTTTTCCGATTTGGATACTGAGCTTGGGATTGTGGTCATTCTCTCCATGCCCCTGATGTTAGAGCAACCAATAGTCGATCGAAAACTCCAGAGGCAGGATATTTTTGCCATTGTGCTAGTACATCATGCACCTGTCCTGGATGGCTTCATGAGATCAAAACATGGCTGGCCGGTCAGACTACTAGATCCTCTCGACATGTTACCAGAGATATATGAGCTTGCAGTGTCAGATTCCAAAGGGTACATTCATGTGCGTTTTCTTTACATGAGACGTCCCCAGCTGATTCGTTGACAAGTGTCCAGAGTGAAATCGAGACCAGGGTTCTAGATATTTTAGCGACTCCATCATGGGATTTTGACAGCCTTACCATGCTGGTCTCTAGTTGGGATGTTGAACATTATTGGCTGAAATTTGTGGAAGGAGCCGCTTTTGGCGACAGTATTCGAAAGATAATTAGAGATGAGCTTACCAGTTGTTATGAGTGGCAACGTGCGTACCATTGGTATAGAAAGTGGCAGTTTTTGACTTCGCTTTTAGTGTCAACATATGAGTCTCCCCCCCCATGCCCGTCCATCAAATCATCTCGATTGGAATGGGAACAGAGTCTTGTTTCAGGTCATCCTACGCACCCCGTACGTAGAGAGATTGAATAGAAAAGGACTGAAAACCAAGAATCCTGTTCAGATGTATCGTGCTCGGAGGCTTCCTTTTGATGTGCTTGACTATGACTGGTATCATCCAGTCATTAGATTCGTAGCAGTTCCTCGCTCCACTGTGGACATTCTAGGGCCATTTGAACAGATGATAAATCCCTTGGTGGAAAAATTTGATAGGAGAAGTGACAGTTTCCTACCAGACAGTGATTCTTTTATAATCATGCCCGTTCACGAATTGCAGGTTGAGAATATCAAGCGCAGCATTCCCGATGTTTTTATTCTTCATGATGATATAAACGTTCAAGCTCTTGCTCAAGCAAGCATCCGGTAGAGGACTCATTGCTTCACAGATGAAACGTGTATTCATACATTAATCCAGAACTGTGACAATTCCAGAACTGCCTGGGTTAGCAGTAAAACTAGCAGTTGGAGTGAAGATTTCTTCTTCGCTTCGAACTATATCGCACTTTACGGCCTCCTTTGGACCTCGCTTTTCGGAGGAAATTGTCCCAAAATTAAAGTATGACTCAGATCTGTTGAAGGTTGAGCCAGAACCCGCCAGTGCTATTTATCGTACCACGGATCCAGACATCGCCAAGCATCTTGCAGTCGTCTTAAGAGCGGAATATCAACCCCCCTGTGGAGAGGCTGTCATTATTTGTGCAGGACTTCTTGAATGTGACCATCGCGGATCGCCACCAGGTGTTGCTGCAATTCAAATGATCCTCGGACTGGACACACACGAGAAACGGGAACAGTTCCTCCGCCAGTAATATTCGCATCCGTATAGGTTAGAACAATTAATTAACTCGTTGGCATCAGGTACATCCGGATTGCTTGTTGCGCTCTTCTGCCACCTTTGATCTACAATGGTGTCGCCTTCGAGGCCCATGCCCAAAATGTCCTGGTGCGCATGGATGATAAGACAGGAGAAGTCAAAGGCTTTGTGGTCCGTGATCTTGGCGGTCTTCGTATCCACCCTCCTACACTACGACAAACGACAGGTGTAGACTTTGAGTTTTTGCCCGACCACTGTGTTGCAACGGAAACAATTGAAGAAACATATCCAAAATTTTATCACGCATTTGTCCATAACCATATACAGCGTCTAATACGCTTACTCGGGTTCCATTATAATGGTCTGGGTTGGACTTTTCTTCGAGAGAGTATGCGAGAAGTTATCCCTGTTGGTCATCACTTGGAGAAAGCATGGTTAGATCCTTCGCGTACAACAATCTTATCCAAGTGCCTCATGAGGATGAGAATGCGCGACTCGTACAGAGACGTAAGTGATTGGTTCCTGTTCTGTTTATCAGTGATTTGTATGTTAACATGGTATCGGAAGATGGTGTATGGACCATATCCTAACATGATTCAGTATGTACCACAGACGCTGGAGGAGAGACATTTGACGTAACACCGAGTGTGGATGTTTATTGATTAATATTTTCTACAATGAAATATGCTTGAAATAATCAAGTGGGGTGTTTGATGAATATCGATAGATTGCTTGAACCCTGAACGTTTCTTGAGGTGTGACACACATGACATTGGGTCATGAACTATCATGATTCCCAATTTTAGGCCTTATAGCTTAGGAACTCGATGACAGATTCAATTGGGACTCTCATAGTTGTCGTTCTCAAAGCCAAAAATCTTCACGACAAGCACTCCTTCTACAAGCAGGATGTTTTCGCTGAAGTGAAACTAAGCGGTAGGTTACTTCATCCTCTGCCGAAATTCCAATTTCGTTGATTCATGTTATCCAACAGGTACGACTAAACGTACACATGTTGACATTAAAGGGGGGCAGCATCCTGTCTGGGACGAAGAGCTACGGTTTCCCGTCATCAAGAGTTCATCAGAAAAGAATAGGAAGTTACAGGTAGCCTGCTATGCGAAAGAGCCAAGATCCGAGGACATCTTGGGCAAAGGCACAGTGAATATCACAGGGATGCTTAAAACTGGTGAATTTGATGGTGAGCATTGTCAGACGGCTTGTTGGCTGCTCACTCGTTTTGATACCCTTGCCCCACAGATTGGGTGGAATTAGAAACTAATGGAACGATACGTGGCGAGATATATCTAGAGATGACATTCTACTCTTCCGCGCCTTCATCAAAGTTGTCGATTGAAAGTTCAAATTTTGTGCGAAGGCCTTCGAAGCTTTCACACTCTGATCGCTTGTCTCGTCCTTCTCCAAGTCAAGTGCACGCAAAGCCCCCACTCAAATATAATGCAGATCCGGTCGTCCTGGGCCATAGTAATGAAGATCCGATACACTTCAATGTGATGTCACCAGCATCACCCCGACTATCGTCCATCAGACCTGATCAAAGAAAGAATATGGAGCTCCCGCCAATTCCCAATGATGATTCTCAGGGTGCTTCTTTCGTACCCCCTTCACTCAGGATAGGAAGTAAGAGTCATTCAAAGGGTGTTCCCCCCGTCTTGTTCCCTGGTGAATCTAATCATAATCATCAACGAAGAGGGGGATTACCAAATCTCCACGTTACTCCTCCACTTTCTCTGACCCCCCCACTAGCTCCAGTATCACAAAGAGTTAGATCTACTTCGTCACCAACCCCTTCACAATCTAGTACTAGTGGCATATCCCCGCAGTACATACCACAGCCCAGGTACGAAGCTCCCACATCTGAAACAAGGATATCTCCTGTGAATATTATACCCTCCGCTCTGCAAGGTATTGCTTTCCCTATTCCATCACTTCCACCGTCAGAGGATAATTACGGTCCCTCAAACATACAAGTGCCATCTCTCTCTCCTTATCAGAAACAAGCAGACGGCTTAGAGCAAGGTCCTCGCCTGCGTGCACGCTACCAGTCTCCCTTGCCTCTGCCAGTTGAATTGAATCCAACCAAGCTGCCGGGACCCGGGGTTGGACCATCACGACCACGACCATCCTCACAGCTAAACAGCGATGGGGCGGCGATCAATAAAAGGTACCAGGAGGAGATGGATCGAGAAATGGCGCTCCAGTTGGACAAAGAACTCAATCTGTAATGTGTCTTTTACTTGAATGAGATGCATCAAATTTATATAGCCAAGAATGGTGTAAGACAATAGTACAAGACCTATTACTTGCATTCTCCCAAATGATGCATACACAGTACTGACCTCTTCAGCGCCGTACCCCGTAAATTTCTTGTAAAAGTGAATTCGATCGCATTCTTTCCTCACTCAGCTCCCCACGATGCTTGCCTCTAGCAAATCTAAGGTCATAGAAGAACGTTAGAAGATATAAGGTGTAGCCAAAGGCAATCGTCCACTCCAGGATAGCTGCAAATACCAGTTAGGCGATACAGAATGCAAGGTCCTTGACAGACACACCTCCTAGATCTATACTTTGGTACAAAGCCACTGCGAACGCTATAGCAAGTAAAATCAGAATCCCAGCTATGATTGCCTTGACAATGTATGCGATCTTGAGCTGAGATACATATATGAAGTCTTTTCGCAACCAACGATACTGGAACCAATAATGTCAGAAATGTCTTTCCTTGGAATTTTCATATTATTTACTTCAATCACGGTGAAAATAGCACTTAGAGCAACTCCAACCATGAAAAGAAGGAGAAATACTCGATGGGCATGGGTAAAGCGTTTTGTATCAAAAATCGAAAGGAGGATCAACCCACACCCCCCAAGTATTGAACCACACATTGCGAGAACTGCAGATATGGATTCACGTCTACGCAGATTGGGCAACATTCTAAAGAGATGAAATAGTTAGTGCCAGTATGTAATATCATCACAGCTATAAACCTTCCAGACTGTCTTAACCACCTTTCGATTATCAGCGATGCAATGAAAGTACAGGCTGTGATTGTACACCCCGCGATAAATAATGGCTTCAGGATGTCTGCACCGATGTCGGATATGTAGGCGATTGAACCATCCTGTGATACATATTTTGGCCGGCCTGTCGCAAGCCAGGTAGTGAGCATGCTAAGAAGGGTAGCTGAATAACGGCATGAACACGATTAACATGGCAATGAAAATCTGAAAGTCACAAACAGGACCAGACAAGCCCTCCAAAGAGAGGTATCCAGACATATGCCCAATGGTGGTGCTGATGAGGGAACATAATGGAGATGTTTCCCTGGTGGTTTAACTAGATGACACAGAATATACACATGCCACTCCATTGATTTTTCCTCATGAACGTCATGCTTGGAGTGGGAGGTAGAGTCTGTAGGTGAGTTATTTATAGTGATACCATTGATTTCCAAGTTGTAAGGGTTGATCCAACTGACAGAGTCGAGCGCCTCATGGAATGAATCCGCCACTTGACCTGATTCCACGTCTTGTAAGCTTATGCAATATAATATCGAATTAAGCTATGAGCGCTATATGAGCCTCAGTCAAATATCAGGTCGAGTAAGTTGGTGGCCTGAGCTGCGTATTGTATAGTTGTCAGATATTGCCGCATATGTGCATACTGTAGTTGTCGAGCAAGAGGGAAAAAACGAAAAAAAAAAAAAAAAAAAAAAAAAAAAAATTGGTAAAGCCTGAGAATGGAGTTGGATGTCCAAAAACGGAAGGCATGCCCAAGCGTGCCTCTGATTGGCTATAAACTGATTCCTCGCTTCCAATCCATTAGTTATGGAGCAATAAACACAATAGGACACATATAGAGTACGGGTTTTCTTGATAGTGAATACAAGACCTTAGGAATGATCTGATGTCAAGGAAGCGTTTAGTCCTTCGGTAATCATACTGTCGCCAATCTGTCTAAGGTAACAGGACATGCCGACTTGCTGACATTCCAGGCTATTTCAGCAGGACTTAGATTCTACCAAGAAGTGAAGCTTGGAACCTCGGATCTGCTTTATAAGAACCGTCACCCTGGGTTATCTCAGGACAAGATGCCGTTGACAAGCTTTTCCGCCAGCAAACGTGCTGATATTCCAAGAAACCAGGATAAATAATTATTACACATGGAGCAACGCGATCCACGGAGCATGCTTAGTCAGGTGTAGGAGTGGTGATACATGGGGAAAGATTATGAGAAATATCGGAAGGTCAGGAATCAACGGTATGAACCAAGCACAGTACAATGTAGAAACAAAAGTATGTTGGGCTAACAAAAGAAAAGAAAAAAGGAGCAGGTAATATTGCCCAACCACCCAACTGGATTATGTTCGAATCTCCGTATTCATAGTGGGAGTATGCAGAGGAGTTGATGGACTTGTGCAGATCGCTGCAGCAAGTCTCTTGAATATCTGAAGATGGCTCGTCACGCCGAAGGGGCAAGTCCACACATACACAACGAGCTCACCTGGATATATACATCCGCTGACTGGCTGCCCGTGATTGCCCATTTGCCATTGATGATGGTCATCGGAACACCAGCTATCCCTCTCGACCGTGCGGCAGCGCACATCTCGTGGATCTCCTTTTCCAGTTCATCCGATTCAAGGAACTTGAGGGCCTGAAGGACTTGTTCATGAGAATGACCAAGGTGATCCGGAATGAACGCTACCTCTCCTCTTGTCATCATTCCAACGTTCTCGGCGAGGTCAGCTAGGACGTTGTTATCTGCTATATCCTTGCTCTCTTCCAGATATGCCTTGAACAATGCAAAGAGCACTGGTGTCTGAAGTTCGGGACCACCAATCCTGAAAGCCTTCTGGCAAAGACGGTGGGCGCGTGTGGATTGGCTCATGACGCCATGGAATTTACTTTGAAAAGGGTAAGGAAAGATTGGGGTGATTGTTTGACAAGACTCACATTGGAATGCCTTTCTCGTCGCCCCACTTGGCAATGGCACTCTCGATTTTTAAAAAGCGCTCTTTTCCAATCCATTGGGTCATGAAAGTTCTCTTGTCAATTTTGGGGCCGTTGTCCGAGAGAGAGGCGGTATTAATGAGACGGAAAGGTAAATGCTCAAGCTCGAAAGATAGGGGGAGGTTGAGAGTGTCTCTACAGTAGGTGATTGCATTGAGAAGTTCGTGCTCGGTGATGCAGCAATTTGCACAGACCTGAGGAAGTGGGTGAGGAAGGATGAGAGGAAAGAAGGGAGAAAGGACGCACAAAATCGGTGATGATTGTCAATCTGACGGTGTTGGAGGCCATAGAGAGGAAATGAGGATAGGAGAGGGGAAGAGTGGGAGTCGGTGGCTTGATACCACTTTTTGGATTTGTAGGAGGGCACAAGAGGGGGAAGGATGGCTAATCATGGAAAAAGCTGACTGAGCTGTGTCAAACAACTCTTTGTAATCTGTCACTAACTCAATTCCCACCAACAATTCACTCATCCACTCCTCTCTCCCCGACCAGTAAACCCATCCATCGCATCCACCCATCCACCTCTCCCCGCCCACTTCCCCCCTCCCTCATCATCCCTCACTTCCTCATCTCCTCTTCCCGTCCTCTCCTCTTCTTACCATCCCATCTTCTCAACACTCTCCTTTTCCCCCCATCAGCTTCCGTCCATTCCGCACTAAATCTGCCCGAGATCTCATTCTTCTCTGCTCTGAGACAGTCACGTTGTCACTTCCATGCACGGTATATCTCCGTACTTCTATTTTCATAGTACCCCAAGTACTTCCCTGCCCGACGCTTAACTAACTTTGTTTGCCCATTCGCTTATTCATTCCCTCCCTCCCTCCTCCTCGCCTTCTCTTACGTCAGTCACATGTCACTCTTTTTTTTTCCTGTACTGCACCGTACTAATCCACCAACCAATCCCTCTCTGTTTGATCAGTTGTTCCAGCTATCATCGGGATCGTAGCATTGCATATTTGGTGGCCACACCTCATCCAGGTCGTAGCTTTCAACATGAACTAATGCACACAACCATTCAAGTCGTCCTTTGCTCCTCAGCACCGTTCGGCTGCGTCGATTTAAACGTACTGTCTTCAGCTTACTTTTAACATGACAGCGGCTGTGAATCATATTACAGAACATGTCCACGTTAATGGGTATGAGATCATAGATTGTGATCATCTCCAGACTTGGCCATGGAAGCATTTCGCCCGCTGGGAATCCTAATACTGTGTAGAGTACTTGCACGCTTTGGTCCATTGTTAGTGACAACAAGGATGGAAATGAGTGCGTGATGTCCCGCAACTCTATGTGTGACAGCGAGCATGCAATAAAAGTGATGGAGTGGACACTCGGCAGTACTCGGCAGTTAAACGAGTCCAAGTCTTGTAACTTGAATGTTTCTATCACAGGCAATCCCATGAGCGATACAAGATCACCCGCACGTGTCTCTTCATGACAAATGCGCATGTATCTTAATGAACACATCGGTTGCATGGGTATCACTTCCAAATGTTCCTGTTGGGCCACTATGTTGTATCGACTTAGTGACAAGCTCACCAACGAGGGAGTAGTCGCCAGAAAGGATTGGAGCTGCTGCGCTGTCATGTACATGGATGGCGATCCCTCTAGATCAAGGATTGTGATACCATGCATTGGAGGCTGGAGCTTCCACAAGGCTGCTCCAGCAAGTCTTACAAATGTTAATGACGGTACGTCGTTTAGAATCTGAGGAACGGGGCTTGGGCAGTTCGGATAGATTCTGGAGCTCGAGCTCGCTTCCTCGATCAGCTCTCCGGTCCGTAATGATATGTATTCAAGGTTTGGCGCTGATACCCGATAAAAGGGTGCCAGATTGCTCGACATATCATATGAAGATATGAAGCATAGACGCCTCCATCGCGTTGAGTGGGGAAGTAACAGGCATACAGCGACGCTAGCAGGTTCCTGATCCGGCACAGCGACATTAAGAAGGATGTCAACCGGACAGGGACCGGAACGCGAAAGGTAAGCCTCCATTTTGTGCAAGGTGATTTTCCATTTGTGTCTAGGACCGCGAATGATGACATCAATGGTCGTCCAGAAGTGGGGTGTGTGTAAGAGAAGTTGACGCCAATATGCAGATACGTGGGAGGCGACAATTTCGAAAGGAATGGGGGACCTCCATATGGTGCGGCCAAGCTCAAAGATGGAGATGATGAGTTCTGAGGGGAGAGAAAAGAAGGGTGCAGACTGATTGGAAAGTCGATGGTATTCAGCACGAACAAAATCTATCTGTGCATCAAGAGCATTGAGTTGTTGTTGGAGGGAGAGTCGTTTGTTAGAGAGCGTGGTGAGGAGGGCCTCGAGCTCTGAGTAGGACATGAGGAATGGTAACACGGCAAAGACGGCACGTTGGCCAGAATTAAAAGTCCGCTACTGGATTTCAAAGCTCCGCTTCGCCTCCGTCTGTCCTTTTCCTTCTCTGCGCCAGTCCGTATCCTCCGCAACACTATACCAACGGCTGGTGTCCGTCCCACTGTCTCTTCTCCCTAAACATGACCACTCCTCATGTCATCGCTTCCTCATCTTCTCATCCTTCACAATCCCTGACTGCCTCTAATGTCGTTGGTGGTCACTACCGTGTTGGTAAGAAAATTGGAGAGGGCTCCTTTGGTGTTGTATTTGAGGGTTCGTACTTTGTCCTTGACTTCTCATGCTGCTGCTGTCAGCATCTCTCGACTATTTTTTTTTCTTCTTTTCGTCTTCTCATTCTCTTTGACCACGCAAGTATGCTTGTACTCTATTAGGGGTTAAGGCCAAGCACATCTTTCCTTGACCTCGATAAATACTGGCATCGTTGGAATGGCCACACACTTGTACAGCTCTTGTCACAGTTTCTCGCCATGCTTTGTTATTGTGTCTACTTCTGACTCTCACGCTCTTTCAGGTACCAAATTGATGTCCAACACACCAGTCGCCATCAAATTTGTATGTTCTCGTCCAATTCACGTCCGGTCGATTTTGCTTTAACATCTCGCAGGAACCCCGCAAATCTGATGCACCTCAACTACGAGACGAATTCCGATCTTATAGGACATTGAGCGGAACTCGTGTGTAATACAGCCACTCCCAATTCGGCTAATTTTGATGTCACATTCTTTCTCAGCTGGCGTTCCTCAAGTCCACCATTTCGGTCAGGAAGGTCTTCATAATGTACTCGTCATCGACCTTCTCGGACCCAACCTGGAAGACTTGTTCGACATGTGCGGTCGTAAATTCACAATCAAGACAGTTTGCATGGCAGCAAAGCAAATGGTCCGTGATCGATAGTGTGGCTGTTCCTTCGGCTTTTGGCAATTTATTGACTTATGGTAGATCACTCGCGTGCAAGCCGTTCACGACAAATCCTTGATTTATCGTGATATCAAACCTGACAATTTTCTAATTGGCGTCCCAGGAACTAAGAATGCAAATATGATACACATAATTGGTTTGTCATCTTCTATACTTCTCTCCTCTGTACTCAACAGAGAATGAATAGATTTTGGTATGGCAAAGCACTATCGTGATCCCAAAACCAAAGTTCATATTCCCTACCGCGAACGCAAGTCGCTTTCTGGGACAGCTCGCTACATGTCTATAAACACACATCTTGGTCGGGAACAGTCTCGTCGAGATGACCTCGAGTCCCTCGGACATGTTTTCATGTATTTCTTGCGTGGAGGGCTGCCATGGCAAGGGCTGAGAGCAGCAACTAACAAGCAAAAATATGAAAAAATTGGCGAAAAGAAACAATCAACGCCAATCAACGAATTATGTGAAGGATTTCCAGGTTGGTTTCCTTGTTTCTGCCACCAGCTTCCTATTAACCTCGACAATCAGAGGAGTTTGCCATCTATATGAACTATGTTCGGAAGCTCGGCTTTGAAGAAACTCCTGATTATGATTTCCTTCGTGAGCTGTTTACCAAAGTTCTGAAAACTCAAGGCGAATCAGAGGATGGTGTATACGATTGGATGCTCCTTAATGGAGGCAAGGGATGGGAAGCAAGCACAGTATGTTACCATTTGGAAAAACATATCCATACTCACCGTTCAAAAGAAACCCCATGTTCATTCGTCCGCGACACCAGGCCGTGAACATCGCCGTGAGCGGGATGCGGCTGGTCACCGACGAGCCTCGAGACAACTCCAAGACAACTCGGCACCTCTGGTTCTGTCACCGACCCCCGCCCATGTCAGTAAGAGTCGCCGCGCGAACGGTGAAAGAGGTAACTCGCGAGACATTAGTAGTGTGCAGCCGCTCGTGCCTGCGAGTCGACGTCCCAGTCAGCAACGTGATCCAAATTTACTTAATTCTTCTGGTCTTACCACGCCACACCCTTATGCGACGGCGCCGAGTCCGAATGGATATCGTAACTCAACAGGAGGCGCATACGGAAGACATTCCCCTAATGCGCAAGCACATGCTCTCCCCAATGGCAATGCATTACACTCTAATCCTTCAGAGTCGTATATCTATGGCCAAAACGTAGCTGGAAAAACTGCTACTGTTTCAAGAGAAAATACAACTGGTGGGACAGCACCCCGTGACCCTGCAGTGGCAGTCAGGGGCATGGCTGTATATGATGGCGAGCATATGCAACGTGTGGGTGAGGATGAGGAAGATGGGCATGGTCGGAGAAGGGGGTTTTGGAGTATACTGTGCTGTCGAGCCTGATTCCTGGGCCATGCGAATCGTGCGTACTGGCTGCGCACTGAAGTATCATCTAATGTTGTGGTATGTGTCTTGACTGCTCCTGGTTCATAGAGCTCAAAGGCAATATAGTTTCTGCGCATAGAGTAAACAGGGAATTTGTCCGTTAATAAGAGTGTCATGACTGCAACGACCATTTGCATAATATCCTACTCTCATTCTTTCGGTTACCCTCATGATTTGCATTGATGTTCACTTGTACATCTGGGCTTTTTACAGGCTTGCCAGCTGACCGTCAGTCTTTGTTATTCGTCCTTCTACAATCATTCAACTGTACTATGTAGTTACTTGATAATGTCCATGTCCTTTTTTTCTTTAACCCGGTGTATTATGCTTAGTAATAGGCGTGATCAAGGTGTTGCAGCCATGCTGCATCTGAGGCACGTTCACGCTTGAGCTTATCTTGATCAGGTCACAAATATGGCGGATTCTAGTAACTTATCAATCCCTGCTCTCAAAGTCTCTCAAGATCTACGACGTGCTGCTGGGGTTCTCGAGGATATGCAGAACAAGGGCGAGCTCGACCCTAGTACTCGGGGCTATCCACCTGCAGCCTTTGGGGCAGGAGGGCCCATGTGAGTAATGTGCTTCCAGTGCCATTCTTGAACAATTTATCTACGTGAGAATACAGGCTGAAGAGATTTGACGCATCGACAATGTCCAGTAGGAAGCCCTCTCAAGCACCAACACCGCCCTTATCAGTCAAGGGAATAGGCAACAAAGGTAATGTCCATACATGTCCCTATCACTCCTCATCTTACGTTTGAAGTCGCAAAGCCGGATTATTCAGAATCCAAGATTGTACTTGCTATGGTGAGTCTGGAAAGAGCTTCTATTTCATGCGCCAATGACTTCTGCCTTAGGTTGGCTTGCCTGCTAGAGGCAAGTCTTACCTAAGTAACAAACTTATGATATATTTAAAGGTCTGCCTCGACAATAATGTGCTATGACAAATCATTGATATTCCCTCTCTAGTGGTTGGAGTATGATGTCAAGGTTTGCTTACTTTGTCTGCCCTATAAATGTTGGGTAGCTTATTTCCGCAAAAGGTGTTTAATGTTGGTCAGCTCAGGCGCACCAGGGCGCGGCAGAAAGCACAGCAGTGAGTCAAAACTTTGGTTATTCTTGAGTGTGCCTCACGTTATCGTTTTTTCAGAAGTGGCATCAAAGAAGACCATACGGCAGCGTGGTTCAGTCATAACAATGCAGCGGCAAATGAATCACGCGAACGGCTAGCACAAGATAGTCTCGAGATGCTGATTCAATGGCTTAAGGAAGGGGGAAATGTTGGCATTCATGGTAACCTAATATCATTCCTTTTGAATGATACACTGATCAACCATATTCAGACGCTACTAATAGCACAAGGGCTCGCAGGTAGTGTTTCCTGCATGAAGGGCTGAACACGGCATTGATGGGTATTCCAGAGCTAGTATTAAGGAACGGGTGTCAAGAGAGAAGGGTTTTAATCTCATTTTTCTCGAATCCATCTGCGACGATCCCGCAATCATTGCGGCTAATGTTGCGCTCAAGATAAGCTCTGGTGATCCTGACTACAAAGATACGTCAAGGGAAGAAGCGAAGCAAGATTTCCTTCGCCGCATCAGAGAGTATGAAAAAGTGTACGAGACAATAACGGAGCCGCATCTCTCCTATTTGCGAATTGTCAATGTCGGCAGCAGCGTCACCGTGAACAAGATCAACGGATATTTGCAAAGTAGAGTTGCATTCTATCTGATGAATCTCCATCTGAAGCCTCGTAGTATCTACCTCTCACGAGTGAGTTGTCTTCCTTCAAATATACTTCACTCAAGATCCTGTCACAGCATGGCGAGAGTCAATTCAACGTAGAAGGGCGGATCGGCGGGGACTCCTTACTCTCCCCCCGTGGGATGGAGTACGCTAAGGCTCTTCCTGCGTTGATAAGGGACAACATAGGCGATGCACAACTCACGGTTCGTCCGAAAAGCCTGCTCATGTTTTCATTGCTTATTGAATTGATACGAAGGTCTGGACGTCAACGTTGAGGCGAACAATACAGACTGCAAGCTTTTTGGCATATCCCAAACTAACATGGAAGTCTCTCGACGAACTTGATGCGGGTAGGTACCTTGGGTTATCTGTATTATTTCATCACTAAAATTATCAGGTGTGTGTGATGGCATGACTTATGAAGTATAAAAAGTTCTTTCTTACTCGATCTCCTGCTCACTAAGTTCATACAGGAAATTGAGGTTTGTTGAGACAGCACGACCATATATGGGGTATACTGATAATTTACCAGCAAGCCTACCCAGATGACTTTGCGAACCGTGATGAGGACAAGTTCAATTATCGTTATCGGGGTGGAGAATCCTATAGAGACGTTGTCGTGCGATTAGAACCAGTTATCATGGAGCTGGAACGCCAAGAGAACATTTTGATTTTTGGACACCAGGTAAGGATACTGCGACCAGGATTGGTTGATCGTCGACTGAATATAAGTGATTAGGCGATTCTGCGGTGTTTGTAAGTGGACAGATAAATTGGGCACCTGGGGGAGTACTAAACAACAGGTTACAAGATATGCGTATTTCCATGATCTGCCCCAAGCAGACCTCCCGTACATCAAAGTCCCGCTGCATACCGTAATTAAACTTACCCCCAAAGCATATGGATGTGACGAAGAAAGGTGTGGAAATCTCAGATGTGTCATATGAGGAACTAACGTTTCCCAGATACACACTTCCCATTTCGGCGGTAGACACACATCGTCCAAAGCCTAAAGCACCACAAGTCATGGTACACGCGAACACAGCTAGACAGTATTATACCCCGAATACAAAGCAGTAGACGAGATGGTACACCAGCTCTTATTAGGAAATGGGGTGAGTGGTGGCGAATGAGGATGTGATACGATTTCCGAGTGATTTCCCCAAGGTTCCCACGAATAGACCTTCTCAGACACTATATAATATCACTTGCTTGCATCTCAGCTTTCCAAATGTCTGCCCTTGTCCGGGTCCTTGCTAACCGTCCCATTTTGCGTTCACCACGCTCACCCATCCCTTTTACTCGTTTATTTCACAGCCCATTTGCACTTCTCAGCAACTCCTCTCTAAAGGCGTCCCTGCTCCCCAGTCCCGCTGTATCATCTTTGTATGAGAAACAGAACGATCACTCAGCGGAACCATTCATAACCCACGCTGGGACTCGTACATACGTTGTATCTCAGCCAGATGCATCTTCTAAATACTACCAGGTGCCATCTGGTGCTTATCCCATATCAGCACCATATGTGAATTACACGACAGCAGAGATGTCAGAAACTGACAGTGTACGAGTATCAATGGATAATGGAGAGAAGAAAGGAGAGGGAGAAACTGGGAAGATGTGGAGAACGAGGAGATGACGGGAAGAGTGGTGGTAGAAATAAAGGACTTAATGCGAATATCTTTATTCAGTCTTGTAACCTGGGCCAATCCCATTCCTCTTTCCCGCGAAATGGCCCTCTTCCCTCTACTATGACCTTCTTCGTACCTCTTGAATCTCCCCTTTCACCTCCTTCCTTACCTACATTCTTAAGAGTGGCCCCAGATCCAGATGCATATCTAGCTAAGGTTGTCAGTGCCGTTTTGAATGCAAAGCGAATTGTTGTCGTCTGTGGTACGTCTTTTCTGTTCGGCGGCGCCCTTATTACGACCCCTTTATCCTTCACACCAGGTGCTGGCATTTCTGTGAAAGCAGGTATCCCAGATTTCAGATCTTCTGACGGTATCTTTAGGACTCTAAAGCGGGAAAATCCTCGCGAGGTCCTTGGATCTGGTAAAGAGTTGTTTGATGCCTCTGTATTCAACGTGAGTCCCTTGGGCTCAAAACTCCCATGCCTTTGTTACTTTGAATTTATTCATGTGTATATAATACTAATAGTGGGCTCCTACTAGTCGGAACAGTCCACGATCCTTTTTTGCCAAATGATCGCCCGTCTGTCTGAGCTATCCAGTGCTGCTGAGCCAACTGCGTTTCACCGCCTGCTTCGGACCCTTGACGATAATGGAAAGCTTCTCCGCGTATATACACAAAACATTGACTCCATCGAACGCAAATGCGGCCTCTCTTTTGGTGTTCCAGAAATACACGATAAGCGGCCAAGGAGTAAATCAAAGACGAGAGCCATTTCACACAACGCAAACCCGCCTATCCTTCCCGACACTTCCACCCTGGGCTCCGTTTCTTCAGGGGTGGATATCCCAACAAGTACATTGCCCGCTTCGTCATCCGAGATTCCTCGATGTATTCCTCTTCACGGAACACTGCAGCTTTTACACTGTCAAGTTTGCAATCATTCCTTCCCTTTGGAGAAATATTTGGCATCATTTGTTGTGGGCCAGCCGCCTCTTTGTCCAGATTGCATCTCACGAGAACATGCCCGACGGTTAATGGGGAAACGTGCAAGGACTGTTGGTAAATTACGTCCCAGCGTTGTATTGTACAACGAAGCGCATCGTGATGGCGAGGGTGTGGGTGAAGTTGTCCGGAAAGATTTGATGGCCGTCTCAAAAGGCAAGGGTAGGAGTGGCGCCGATCTTCTCCTCGTTGTTGGTACTAGCTTGAGAATCCCAGGCACGAAGCGGATGGTTCGCGAGTTTTCGAAAGCTATCCGTGCTCGTGGATCACTTCCATATTCTTCTACAACGGTACATACCTTAGCAAGCTCCTCACCTTCTTCACGTCCGCGCCGGGGGAACAATGAATCAGCCATCAGTACAGTTTATCTTAATTTAGATTTCCCCGTCCCAACGCGTGATTGGGACGGGGTGTTCGATGTCTGGCTGCAAGGCGACGCTCAGCGTTTTGCAGAAATCCTACAGTTGGAATTCGGAAAATGCATCAGAAACACTCAGTTTCTACCTCAACGTAAGCAGTCATGTTAATTCCATAACTGTATTCTGATCAAGCCCTCCACAGAATATCAGTCTTTAAGCGTACAGGGAATGTGGCCCTCAGCGAAGCGCATGAAACGGGTGTCTGACACCTCGTGTCAATTACAGCCTGATAGCAGTCCGGTAGCATCCACATTCCAGATCGCTCTATCCAATAAGAACTCAAAGCACCAACAAGCTACGCCGTCAGCGAAAAAACTGTTTATTCGTATTCCCTCACGGTCTGAGCGTGGTACTTCTAGAAAGCATGTATAACTGCGGATCACAGCCCTATATTGGGGAGAAAGCTCTTGAAGCATTGCGGGATGAAGATTGGATTAATGAGCTCTGCGCTCGGGTTGTAAAATCAAGCTTCGACAGAACTACTCAACGACTGATTATTCTTTGCACCCATTCGTTTACTCTGCAATGCCATTCCCAACCATTCGACAAGTACTCTTTTTACCGCTTCACATTAATCAAAGGACGGAGTATCGTATGTACCGTCAGGATCTGTAAGTATGTTACAATATCAATTTACGTTATTCTTTTCACTCACTCACCTCGGGCATGTTCACGAATATATCTTTTGTCGACCTGCACACGGTGCTTAAAGTAGCTGATCAAGCCGTGGGCATCGACAGCTACTCGAGGATTACTCGAGACGCTTCCGCGAAGAGCAGCGACAGCAACGTCGTAACGTGAAGTTTGATTAGAGAGCATCATCTAGACCTTTTCTCAGTACCTTGATGAATGTGGTTCTTTGTACTCACATCAAAGGGCGATGTCGTCGTTCCTTCTTCGTTATACCTGTAAAGGGTTCAATCTTGGCACATCAATAAGCATATTACTTACCCTTGAATTGTGACTCGTTGTTGACCAGGCCTTCCATATAGCAGGCCCCGCAATTCAATTGGATACCCATGATAATTAAAATGTACCGGCTTATCGTTTGTAAACAAACTGTCAAATGCCTCATCGGACAAGGAGTGTGGATGAGCGCCGCCAGCACTAAGAATCATGAGATCTGTCACATTGACCACTCGAACTCGCAAAGCGGGTGCGTGCTTTCTGAGTAATGCTGCAGCTGCAATAACCTCGAACGTCACCTCCACACCAATGCCAGCAAGAACCCTGAGTCATAGCTGAGTAAAATACATGACATTAATAATAAGACATACACGTCTGGATTAACACCATCATCAATACTGGCAAACTTCCAAACGGAAGCACCTGCGATGCAATGCTGGACTAGACGTGAGTGATTCTGCTTTCAGTGGTCAGTAAGCCGTGGCTTACGCGATCCGCTTCTTCTGGACTGAGCCAAACGGGAGTAGGTTGTTTACTACCAACCATCAAGTTGACATAGTTTTTCGCCCGTAAGCAATGTGCGATGGTAGAGAGGAAGCAATTCGCGTCTGGCGGTAGGTAGACTCTTGCAATTCTTGGCTTCAAATTCAATACTGCACCAATGAAAGATGGATTCTGGTGGGAAAAACCATTATGCTCCTGGCGTGTCCAGGTTGATGTTTCGATATAATTGAGGGATCCACAAGGTTCGTGCCAAGTGGTTTCTAGTGCCATTTTCATGAATTTACCGTACTGTACCATCATTGTGTGGACAATGCCAAGAAATGCTTCATAACTTGGGAACAACCCTGTTCGGCCTGTGATCGTGTAGCCCTGCAGCATCCCTTGACATGTGTGTTCTGATAGAATTTCGATTACTCTGCCACCATGGGCTCTAGAATCTGGATCCCATTGGAAGTTTCGTCCAGTGACATCAAAAACCTCGTCGAGTTTGTTAGAAACGAGCTCATCAGGCGAAAAGATGCGAAAAGATCGTGGATTCCTGCATATTTTATGTCACCACTAAATGCAGATCAAGTGAATTGCATGGCTCACTGTTTGATTACTTCTTTCAGGTATTTGCCTACCACTTTCATACAGCTCTGTTGTGTATTCTTCTCCACACCATTTGGTAGCCAATCCGGTAAATGAAGGGGCGTATAAGCTCTATAAGCTTCACGCCTTTGGCCTAACTTCTTCTCTTCCAGCTGAGGAAGAATGTCCAGTATTTCCTTTATTGGGCTTCCATCTTCAAGGAATAGCTGCTTAGGGTCGTAAGATTGCAACCACTGCTGTAATGCATCAAGCTCCTCTTGTGACGTTGCAGCCCTTGGAAGCGGAACCTGATGTGAGTGAAATGAACCCTCGATCAATTGGCCATGAATGGCTTTAGGTCCTGAAAGACCCTTTGGAGTGCGAAGAATGATGACAGGCCAGCGGGGCTTAACGATTGGCTGACCCCGTCGAGCAGCAAACTGAATTTTCTGAATTTCCGCTAGGGCCCACTCCAACGACGCTGCTAAATCATGTTCCACCATAGAAAGATTGGAGACAATACGGACTTGGTATCCATAACCACTTACGAAATACCCTTTAACAGAAAATAACGTTGAACCGAATCAATACTTACGTGAACAATGCCGTTATTTCCTTATCATCCATGACTCCATATATTGTCCTTTCTGAAATCTTGAAGCCATTCACATGGACAATGGGGAGTACAGCACCAGATTCTGCGGGATCAATGTACTTGAAACCATGCCATGCGGTTGCTGTAGGGCCAGTCTCTGCCTCTCCATCGCCTACAACGCAAACTGCCACTAAATCTGGGTTATCCATGACAGCACCGAAGGAAACACTGAGGGCATAACCAAGCTCTCCACCTTCGTGAATGGCCCCTGGTGTCTCTGCATTGATATGACTGTGTAATATACCTGTCAGACGAGTTTGTACCCAAAGTTGGAAATGACAAACCTGGGAAAACCACTTGGAACACTGAAGTGGGTAATAAGCTTCCTGAGGCCTTTATAATCACGGGTGTATTGAGGGAAAAAGGCTGCTAAGGAGTTTTCGAGCCAGAGGCACGATAACACAGCAGGAGCTCCATGACCTGTCACAATGTCAGGCGAAATTCACCTGAACTAGTTGAGTTTCTATACCTGGACCCACAACAAATAATGCATCAAGACCAGTGTTTCGAATGATCCTATTCAATTGAGCATATATCATTACGAGGCCTGGACATGTTCCCCAGTGCCCTAAAAGGCGTGGTTTGATATCGGTGAAGGCCAGTCTACGTTCCAACAAGACGTTGTCACGTAGAAAAATCATGGCTATCATAATGGATATAAGTGAGTTGGTGGTTATCAATAGGTAAATCAGCTTTTATTACCCGCTGCGATGTAGTTGGCAGCCCTCGTGAACAATCGAATGGAACACAGATCCTCTGGGGACAGGAAACCCTCGACCTTCAATTTGACAGAATATTGTAGAACATTATCAGGAAGATTGGAGGGATCAGGAGGAGGGTTGGACAGGATTGAAGACATGGTAGAAGAAATATTGGGCAAGAAAGAATGTTGGAGAAAAGGACGGAGGGAACAGCTTATATGAGTCTCAGTAAGTCACTGTTGACGTCACTCCTGCGCATGCCATGTTGGATAGGCCACCCCCAGCGGACGTGCAGTGAAATACTACCAGGGTCCAGACATCGCAGGTCCTTCCAGTGTGCCTCCATGAGTGGCGACGAGAGTCTGGGTAGCACGAGTACTGAACTTGGAGGTCCAGGCAGCACATGCCTGTGGGTATGAGAGGGTGTATGAATTGAGACATCACTTTTTTGTATTTTTATCACAGGACACGAGGCTAGACATACAGCCGCGCCCATTCTATCTAGTCTCGACACATCACAAGGAGGTAACGTGGGAGGACCTAGCCTGCCCTCGTTTGTTATGCTGATCTCTTGTTTCAAAGACAATCTCCGCTCCATTAGCTGAAACAGATTTGTTATATCCAATCCATGCCCACTTTGTGTAAGTGCATTAGTATGACACCCAATAGTTTGCCTAAGCTCACGTACGTTAAGGAAACCACCATCTCCTTTTCGAATAAACTGTCCACTCTTTGCTCTGTAGACGTCATATCTATGAGTGAATTAAAGATTACCACTCAGTAACCTCGGCTGAAGGTTTCTTACTTCACCGCCGGCCCAAATTTAACAGGACACTCAGCGTGTGTTTGATCCCAGTCAGACGGCTTTTTACCGTCAAACAGTGCCTGATGTTCGACGTGGGTGGCGATCACGACATAGCTGACACTAGTGTCGTTGGCAAACAACCCCTCCACTAGTTTTTGCGTGAATTCGCTGCGGACCTGGAAAGATTTTGAATGCGAGCTAAATTATCCACAAATGTTTTCAAGACAGACCAGTTTATCTTGCTCAATTTGGGCTTGGATCGGTTTCACAATTCCCTCTACCACTACCTGTAGTGCGATCTCTGCCAGCAGTTGAACAAAGCGAGGTTCGAGATTGCTTGCATCCTCATTCGCAGAAAGAGCACGTAAGCTGTTCTCCCTTCTAACTTTGTGGAGGCGCATTACAGAACCAGAAAGTGAACGCGAACGCGGGGTTCTCCAACGGACCTGTGACATGATATTGTTGTTCCGCCGCCCATAAGCCTTAGTAACATCGTGGTGACGATAATGATCTCCTCGTCCTGTTGCGACTACGAGACTGCACAGAGAGGTACTCAAGAAGAGAAAGCTAAGTAGGATTTTCATGAGGAATAAGGAATGGCGTCCAGCGCTGAATAATGGACTTAGGGCATCCCTCGATGTTTTTTAAGATCTCAATTTCCGTTTCATGTCTCGGCGCCCTGTGACTGCTCCAAGCTCAAGCACTGTTGGTACCTGATTAATAAATAGGCCGAAAGACTTGATCCGAACTGAATTCCAACGTTGCCTCCCTTGTATCATAAAACTAGTCCTTAGTTTATTGCGTAGTTGAGGAGTTCGGCCAAGGCACGACCATTGTGAATCGTGTTCCGCGTGAACACTCGTGTGGCGAAACCGCCCTTCAAAGCGTCCCCGGCCCGCCAGCCAGACGCATCTCTATACTGGTGGTGTTCGAACTACTCACCTTACAATGATGGTAGAGGCCAGATACTACACTTACGTTCCGATACTCAAAAACACCAGTCTCAGTTTACGTAACTCTGTTGAGCAGGACACAGCGGGACACTCCGCCAGTTGGTACACTTGATACCGCTTTGACATTCGTCTAGTAGACACACTTATAAAATGGACACAATGACCATTGTTCATTGTGTCCTCGCCCTCAGCTTTGACAGACCTCTGTACATATAAATAGAGCACCCTTCCCTCCATCCCACCTCAGTACGCACAGACGTAACTGAGTCTTTATATAGTCACCTTTCTACAAACTCAAGTATTCAAACTAATCTTCTAGTCATTGAGTGAGAGCTATTCTAATAGACGTAAGGTATTATGCGAGAGGGAACGAGCGTCTTGTATGTTTCCCAATCTTTGCCATACCTAGCCATAGTTTAGCATCGCACATCCGCCGATCAGGTACTATATAATGATAGAAACTTACTTCTTTGCGCACAGCTCGTCGTCACGCCGTTGCCTGTGCATTAGCAGCACGGTGAAGTAAATGACGTAAAAATAAGTGATGGGTGTATTAAATTTGGTCGGCAGACACCATGCCAATGCCATGACCAGATCGCCGCTTTTGGTTGCTCAAAATCATTTCACAAGCGGTATTATTATAGGACCCACAAGTAGTTTGGGTGCTGAGAGAGTCCCCACCAACCAGATGTGAGCAACTTAGTGCCACGAGCAGTTTGTATGTACTTTAAATCTCGAATCGCATAAGGATGAGTATTGAGATTATTTATAAATGTGAACAATCGTACTCTTTGGATTTTTTCCATTGCGGAAATCATTTTTTTCAGCATTTGCATCACGGAATATATAATAACCCGTAAAATTTGTTAAGAGAATTGCAGCCGTCCATATGGGACCGAGTTCGACTTGATTGAATACCAAGTATCGAGCTTGGAGTGAGTAGGTAAACGGTACCCATGTGAGGTCCCCAATTGCGAGCATGAACCCGAAACCATCTGTCGTGATGTCCATCGTGGTAAAAAGAGCAGGCTACACAATAGGTCTAAATGTCATAATGAGAGTAATGATCAAACTTACTTCGTTATACAATCCATCCGCAACATACCACATTTGAAACGCGATAACAAGCCACATCGAGTCTGTGATTTTGTGAAAACCACCCCGACGTACAGCCTGCTCACAGGCCATGCTTATATTGATTAAGACCCATAAGATCAAACCTGGGCGAAGCTCATTGAAAGACTTGATGTCGAGAGAACCTATTGATGGGTTGAGTTCACGTCCAATATAGAACTAAAATACGTCATTATCCTGCAATAAAGGATAGCAGTAGAGTAGCATACGTCATATATAAAGTTGCCAGTATTTCCTCCTAATGCTAAGAGTCTCTCATGACGGAAGGAACTCAGATAACATGCAGCGGCTTGAAGCACAGCCATCAAGATTGATGCAGTGACAAGGCCAACCCATTTCTCGTAGAATATTGTGAATGAACTGGGGCCGAAACGGTAAATTATTCCTGTGGCAAAGCCCAATGCCAGAAGGAAGGTAGCGAACGCTGATCAGAGAAGTTATTGGGATATTCAATACACAATGTAATGAGCACTTACCATTACACTTATATTTTTTACGCTCTCCTGTTCTCAAGGTCGTTCCCTCAACCACTTCTCCTGGAAGTATAATCCAAGCAAGAAGACAAAAAGCGTACCATGCAAGGTACAACAAGATTGCATCTGTGTCCCAAAGGCTCTTCCATGATTGTACATCAGCAAGGAAATACAGGAGTCGATTAGGAATGGAAGAAAGTGTTGGTGGACAGCCGCCAGCTTGTTCAGAACATCCAAAATACAAGAAGTAGGCCATGGAAGGTACGCCAATGGAGATAAGGAGGGCGCCGGGAGGCCCTAAGAATTCATATGTTGTTGTTTTGGGGTTGAGTTCCTTCGCTAATTTCGTTTCTGAGCTTGAGCTCATCATGGAAGAACAAGCGGGAAGAGTTCACTGGTAGGTTTGGTTATGGTCTGATTGAACCACCTGATCAACGTAATTTTTTTCTCACAGAAATTGAACAACATTTACATAAGTAACACATAGGTACTACAGACATTGACATAGTAATGATTTCATGGCAACAGTTTCGACTGAATAAAAAGAAAAAGTATAAAATCTACTATGCCTTAGGGCATTACCAGAGGTTTTCATCCAACGCACATTCTTGCGCCATTTCAAACTGTGGGTCATTAGCACAGCCACTCTAGCACGCACGTATGATAATACGTACCTGCTCGTCCGTTTTACAGACTAAAATTCTTCCTTCGTCTGCTTGTCCTTCGCCGATATCTGATACGGAACTGCTTTCAAATGTAACAGTTCTATTCCTTTGTGAATCGATCCGTTGATATTGGAGACATTGAACAGCATCTCCAATCGCCTGACGAAGTCCAGGGCTTTGCTCGCCTATGCCACCAGCAAATACAAGCGCATCAACACGGGCCCCCAATTTCAGATGATATGCGCCAATGTAGTTGAGAATGCGATCCAAAAATAGGTGGAAGGCTAGATTATGAAGATTTTCTCCCAAATTCTCGGGTGGACCCTGGTGTGTAGCGTTCTCCACAATATCCTTGAAATTAGAAGAACCAGAAATGGCCTTCCATCCTGATTTTCGATTCAAGATATCTTCTGCCTAGTACCATTCTTAGAAAATAGTGTGGAAATAAAAACCATTTCGCACTTCTGTGACCCCAATGTCGCCCACCAAAGACGGGTCATGTGTGATTCTTCCTGCCTTGTTCGTGTAGTGAAAGATCAGACTTGGATCAACAGATCCCGAACGAGTGGCTCCGGGAAGTCCAGCCAGTGGAGTTAGCCCCATTGAAGTATCAAGGGAAACGCCACGACGAACCGCACACGCGGAAGCACCCGATCCCAAATGTAAGATAATCAAATTTAGGGTCTCTCTCGGCTGCACAAAAGTAATAAGCTACCACAACAATATGGGGTTTGAAAGACTGCACTTTGTTCAGGTATTCAGATATCGCGCGGAGTATATAAGCGTCTAGTTAACAGTGTTAGAAGAGAAATGGGGTTCACTTGAGCTCACACGAACAGCTCAATCCATGAAAGCCATATTTCCTAAGGCCACGCTCAACAGCGATGTCTTGGTTAATGGCATAGCTATATATATGAGGTGGGATTGTTTGATGGAAAGTGGAATCAAAGAATGCCATAGGCACCGCATTGGGTAGATGTACATGGCAAGCTTGGATAACAGAAAGCGCGGCACCATTGTGACTAGATAAGGTCAAGGACTGAGCAAGCACAGATGATGGCTGGTGATGTCTCGATAACATACAGGGGTGCAAGATCAGAGAGGTGCTCAATATGAGCATATGATTGAGAATCAATTCTGACAGGATTGGTGTAGGTACCGCCGTGTACAATGCGGTGACAAGCATAGCGGATAGAGATTTTGTCTATAGAAGGATGTTTGTCGATCGTGCCAATAAAATAGGCAAAGGCCGAGGAATGATCTTTGGCTTCGATGGAATCGGTAAAATGGCGAGAATCAATGGACAGGTTGAACTGGGAGTCACTTGACTGGATATTAGAGATGGAGGCATTGAGAATGAGATGAAGTGAAGGGAGGGAAGGTCGCCTGTGATAAAGAGATAATTTGAGGGAAGAGGAACCAGCATTGATAGCAAGGATGAGAGTCATGGAAATGGAGATGACAGGTGCTGGGCCCAAGCCAATTCGGTTTCTGAAACTTTGACTCCAACACGTGCCAGACACCCATAAATAGGTCCCTTGCCAGCTTCAATACCCTTCAAAATGTCAATAGCCCTCAAGATTCTTTTCTTTTCCCCTAGCCTTTCAGCGTTTCCTTCTGTGCCATGTTCTAACACTTTCAGTCCTGCCAAGACAAGCGATCGAATGAAACATTCAGCCAAAACCCCTAGAATTGCCGCCGGTCCCATCTGCAGTTCTCCTTTTGATGCATTCCGATTCCAGGCCCTATTAGAGTTGTTGAACGTGTTCAGATTCAGCCTCCTTATCAATGCCTCGATAGCTGATGTCATTCGGGGGTCGCAAGTAGGAGCTAGATTACAAGCTCGAGGCCTGGAAAGGGACGCACTTGTATGGGAATCAACAGATATAGACAACATATTCCCTAATTCTACGAGTGGAAATTTTTGACCCCACCCCTTGAGTGCCGTTCTTGAGGTCGAGTCTATGTTGTCTCCGAAATCGGGTGCTGGAGTTCTTAAACAATATTCAGTTGAGTTGCAATAAACTGTCTGATCTGCCACGGACAAGTCGGGACGAGGAAAGTAGCCATTCTCGGTCAGCCAGATGTAAACATCGGCAGTAGACAACCTGGGTCTGGCTACATGTTCCCTATCCCCCAGCTTAGAAATCTCGTTAAATGCCCTTCGCAAAGCATTTGCACGTCCCCACTATAGAAACACTGAGCAAGGTAACAAGACCAATAGAATTGAACGAACCTCGATAGCTTTCCGACGCCCTATTATCAACATTCGATACTCTGCTTCTGTAGAGGCAAGCGTGTACGGTAGGTTCGTATACTGAGAACTTCGAATATTTTTTGTCTCTTTAATGGCAGGTCCAATTACTATAAATTCTTGGAAGACGTAACTGAACCTACCCTTCAGAGTCAATGGAAAATTATTTACCAATTGACTCAACCTTGATGCATATTCTAGTTTGCGTTGTAGACGCTGAACAAGTATCGAATGAAATAATATATACAAACCTGGGATATTTACTCTGGAATTGTGATCCTTGACTTGGTTCTCTGTTTCATTTGTAGCTTGAGGTGATAGATCCCAAAGCACTTTTGATGAAATGGAAGTATATTCCTGTTCTGGTTGTTTGATGATCGTTCGTTTATCGAGTTCGATGTCGAGAATTTGTTCTTCACCAAGAGTAGGACTTGGTGATTTTAGGGGGTCTAGCTTGGTTAGGTTCAGTGAGGTGATTGATACCTGAATTTGAAGAAGTACCTCGACCCAGTGTTCAACCGTAACATTCTGGGATCCAGAAAACATCTGCCCCGATCCCAGAGAGATCGTTCCATTGAAGACCATTTCTACTTTGGCTAGAAAGGGTCGATCTGTGGTACCAGTGACCACATAAGGGGGTATAGAGGTGCTCAACGGAGAAGATGGTGTCAAGTTGCGATCATGGGGTATTGTAACGGAGAAAGATCGTAAGATAGTCGTGATGTCATGAGCCTACAGTGGGTTAGAGAGCACAATATGACAAGAAGTGAACAAACATAAGAAGGCGAGTCGAGTGATAACATCCATTTATGGGTATATCTGCAATCTCGTGGTCGACGATCTGTTACATAGTTTGTTAGAATATGTCGCGTATTCAAGTCAAAGTCAAAGCAAACTTGTTGGTATCCATAAGCTGCGGTCAGTGATGATAATACGAGTCATGAAATGAAATCTACTTTCTGACGAAGGCAGTCGCACAGAAACGGGGAGGGATTGGTTATCGCGTTGAGTAGCATTGACCTCTTGCCCTTCTAAGTCATGCAGTTCCGTTAGGACTGGATAAGAAGCAGAATTGCGATGCGGAAGCGCTAAGCGCCAAGTACTGGGTGATTTCGTTTTTGACTCATTATCAAAATCATCGATATTAACAAGTGCATCCTGATCATAGACTTTGATACTCCTACGAACAGCAGTTTTGCCAAGGTAGGGTGCTAACATTGGAGAATCTTCATGAATCCCGAGGTTTTTTGTGAGATAGTTGGACGAGAGCTGAGAAGAAAATTCGGAAGGAAAGGAAAGCATTTGGTGAGTTTCATGTTGAGTTGGCTGGACAGCAACGGCAAGGTGAAATATGCTTTGCAAGCCGGGTAGTATACCAGAAGGGCCAAGACCGACTTCAATACCAGCAATGATATCCAGATCAGGGTCAACCACGGCGCATGCATGTACGCATTCCTCATGTGTGCCCCACTCAAGGCGATGAGAAATCCGAGCGTGGTTAAGAAGGCCCTGAAGGGAAGTAAAGGAGGTACGAAGGCATTTGGGACATCTTAGCAGATAGGTCAAGTTGCCCTGGCCTTGATTACGGAGGAACGAAGAGGATTTGATGTAAAGAAATGTTGGTTTAGAATTGCATACGACTGCTGGTTTGAGGCGGGCAGGGGGCCTATGAGGCTTCAGAGCAGTGGGAGGAAGTGTCGGAGGCGGATAATCGAAGATGAGGTCACAAGATGCTTCAATAGAACGAAGGGCGCTAATTGCAGCGAAATTAAAAGAGGAGAATGTGACAGATGGATTGGAGTGTGTTGCTACGAGAATTATGAGGAGAGTAAGAAAATAAGATAAAAAGGAACGAACAAGAATGTAATTGGTCTTGAAGTAAGTAAGCCCATTGAATACGAGCTTGTAAAGTATCTGAAATGCGCTGTCTAACACGTAGAGCGAGTTGAATTTCTGTAGAGATATCAGTGAGGAGCATGCGAGTTACGGTGGTGATGTGAAGGCAAGCTATCACAGCCACAAGGACTTCAAACTCCTTCCTCTTACTTTCTTCATCGTCTCCCCCGGCGATTCCCCCATGAAACCTCCATCCCCTTCCCTTCTAGTATCTTGTCTCATTGCCTTGCTCCTTGCTAACTCGGCATTAGCCCAAACAACCCCTTCAATTCTTATTCCTTCTTCTACATCTCCCACTACTTCGACAACCACTCCAGATACCCAAACTACCAGCCCCACTACCAGCCCCACTACCCGCACAAACCCTACAACCACTCAAACCACTCTTACAACCACTACTGGACCTTCTACAACCCCTACTAACATTCAATCAACCTCACCACCATCTTCTTCGCTCCAAGAAAGTCTCACAACTGTCCTCTCAACTTCTACTAATCAAAATGGTGATGCGGTCACCGTTACTGTGACTAGCTTAAGCAGTTCTTCAACTCCTTCCAGTACTAATACTGCTGTGTCCGAAAATGACAATGATGGTGGAGGCCGTCTGGGTATTGGCCCTATTATTGGCATGTCAGTTGCGGGCGGCATCGCTGTAATCGGCATTGTCGCGTTTGTCATCTGGAAATTAACAAGAAAGCGATTTTCTGACTTTGATGATAGTAAGTACGATGCTGCACTGAATATATTCCGGTTGACCATCGTATCTTCAGATGAAGCCATAAAATGGCCAGAATTGAACTCACATGGAAACAACGATTCACATCCTCTCCCAGTCCATAATACCGGTCGTGCAGGCTTCGAGACAGGCTCCGAAGCTTCTTTATCGCGTGTCAACTCTTCCAACTATTCGACTCCTGACTTCGCTAGTGGTGCTCACACTGACCCATATGCTGTGCCTCCTTTGCCACACCTCAATCCTAATCAGCCCTACCGGGACGATCCAAATTCAGTTTCCGGATACTATGACCCATATCGTGGTCCCGTACCTGGGACACTTGAAAATGGTGGAAGTGATTGGCATGGAGAAGCAATACCAATGACACAAATGAATGCAGGTGGAAGAACAATGAGCCCTGCTCCTTCGGCTAATTACGGTTTTGACACTGGGCGACAGAGTCCAGCACCTCAATTGGCATACGGAGGGCGGGCATCTCCAGGACCTCAAGCTGCATACGGGGGCCGAATATCACCGGGACCGCATGTTGCGTACGGAACGCAAGGAGGATATGATGGGTACGGGCCTCGATAAGTCCGCCCCACAAAGTGCAGTAGTGGCGGAAAGGGAGAGAAAAGATAGTATGTTGATTGCATTGAATTTAGATGGACTAAAACCATAGCACACACGCTCTGCACGTTTAATTTTCGCCGCGCAATGCATTTTGAACTGGAGTTCGTTCGCGTAGATATAACGGAGACACACCTTTTAGTAGCTATTTAGTGATATTATTGGCTGGTAGACTTGTATGGTTTGAACAGCGTGAGAGATGTCACATGTCATGGCACTGGTTGTGGAGACTCGGAGAGCGTGCTGACTGCGTTTTGCAGTGCCTATTTCTCGTATTTTTCGGGGAATCTCCCCTTGTTATCCACCTTCTCAACCCCCTCCAACAACCCCCCATGCCACTTCTAGATCACATTACTGACGCATTCTCCAAGTTCGCCCCTTCAAAATCTTCAAAGTCCTCAACTTCTATTTCAGGTGTACTTGGAAATGGTCATGGCATCATCCCCTTTGACGACAATGTCAGTTCATCTTCTCGCTCATAACCACCAATGATATTTTTCCACCCCATCTTACTCCCCATCGCCTACCCCTTCTCCTCTCATTTATCCTTACGTAACCCATTCATGCCGTGTTTGACTATGCATCCATGACAGAGACTGGTGGTCAACTTGGATTTCTTCTCTTTGTACCCGTGGTTTGGGTTGTCTGGATATGGGTCCATAATCTCTAATAATCATGCTTGATCAACAGACACTAACATTGCTCTCCTGGTTTCGCTCAGATGATCGTCTCAAAGCCAACTGTCGTTTTTCATGTGTCTCAAATCTTTTTCAATTTCCTTGCCATGGCTTGTTTTGCTAGTGTGGCGAGTTTCCAAGCGAAGTGGGATGTAGGGCCGTGTACGTGCTTCTGTATCAACTCAGCTAAATACACTCATAGCATCGTATAGCAGGATTAACAGGGTTTGCTATCTTCGTCTCCGTTTCAGGAATGTTTTTATCAGCATTTATGCTCCTGGTTCCTGTTATATACGAAAAGTATGACAAGATGGTTCGCGTAGCTCGTGCATTGAAAGAAGTACGAGTAGCGTTTATTTTAACAGGGACCGGCGTTACTTTCAGCCTATTGATTGCGTGCGTTGTATGCTGATTCTTCTCCCTTGGCCTATAACTAAGCCACCGCTCGTTAGATTTATCACAACAATCTCTGCCTGGACGCAAGCTGGCTGCAAAAACCCAGATAATGATCCACATAGTAAGGAGAAAGGGGATGATTTCAAGAATGGTTTATCCGGCTGGTGTAATACTAAGAAAGCAGGTGCAATTTTCTTTTGGCTGGCATTTGGTGCGAAATGTTGTATTATCAGTACCTAGATCTGGTCCTGACTTGCTCAGTGTTCTGGGCCGCCTCTCTAGGGCTTTTGGTATATTACTGGCGTTCTGGAAAGCTAGCTGCACCGAGAGATCCTCCATTTATACCTCCTCACCATAACCATGATGACGAGGAAGTGGGTGATGAAGAATCAATGCATACTTCCATCCCCCCTGCAGGTGTGACACCTGTATCACCCATCTTGAGCAACAGATACGATAATTCCAATGCCATCAACTCCCCATTTGCTGATTCAAATCGACAAGTCCCTGCAACCACGTATAATGGTTATTCAAACGCTGTCAGCTCTTCACCGCCAGTGAGAGCAAGTCTGGATGTTTATGGAGCTTTCTCTGATCCTGCCCCTACTGGATTCAATAACATGACTGGTCTCAATAACACCTATGATACGACTGGTGCTAGGCAAAGTCATCAATCTGCCTCACCTGTCCGTTCAAATATCGACGCATCGCTACCCACTGCTGATTATGCACCTCGTGTGAGTCGGACAATGCAGTATGCAGACCCTTACGCTGTAGTTCGGGCCTCCCTTACCTCTCAAGGGAGCCCACCAAGTTATGAAAGCTATCAGACTTATCGATAGGGCAGGATCTGTACGGATTAATGAACAGCAGACTGCTGTACTTTTTTTTTATTATCAACTTCTATGGATCTTCGTATTCGTTCTGAATTATATTCATGACCTGATGAGATGCATATATATATCGGTAATATACCTTCAATTCGTTTGCTTAGCTATGTTTCATACATAGAATCCTTGCTAACTCAACACTCTATCATACAAACCTACTTAGTAGCGTACAATCAAGTAAGGGTGTTGCCTTGTCGACGAGTAAATGTAAAGGTATAGATACATCGACAGATACTGTAGTATTTATTCAGACAAAGAATTAGAGTTGTTTCACAATAACTTGGGCTTATCTGTCTGGTAACTGAGATCGGGATGATATTTGGGGGTTATCCGTCCAAACTGGAAGACCCCCTGCACCCCCATGAGCAAGAAATCCTCTTCCTGGTTCCCGGCTTCCAAAGCCCAGGAAAATATCATATTCCTCATCATTGTGTACTGGGTTTTGTCCAATTGACTTGAGCGAATTCACTGCGTGCTGCAATTCTTCATCAAGGGTCCTCGAAGTAGTATGATACGACTGTAGTAAGTTAGAGTTCAAGTGCGAATTTGAGCCAGTTCGGCAGTTTCTACTACCGCTATTATTATTTTGAGATTTACTTTTGTCAACAGTTTTTCTTCCCTTTCCTAGATATTCTGATCGGTTTGTTCGTTTTGCTTCGTCTGTAACAACAGATGTCAACATGGATGATCGCTTTGGCTCCACTTTGAAGCGGGAACTTGATTTACTTGGAGAAGAGCTCTTCCGAGAGGGTGGACGAGGTTTTCTGGGGGTACTGCTGCTGGGTAGTGGGGATAGCGGGATACGCTTCGAGAAGATGTCCTCCATGTCGAAAGAGAACGACCGTGTATCATCTAACTGAGTAGATGATGTGCAAACTGAATTGGAATTCCTCATTCGAGGGTCGGTGTCAGAGATTGGTGGGATGTAGGAGTCGACATCGATGTATTCAGGTTTTTTTATACCAGAAGGGGTATGACAAATACGTTGCCCAATAGACGACCGAGGAGGCGTCCGCGGAATATGATCTGGAGTAACCTCATCCCTTTCTATATCATTATCGGAACATAAAGACGGTGTAAGGTCGATTGTTGCGGCGGATGGCTGACTCTGACAACCATGTACATGATTCACCTCAATGCAGGGCATCGTCGAGCACGTCATATCACTCCGAGAATCCAAGCTTGGGTGCTTGGAAGATGGGTCTGATTCCAGAGTCAATATAAGCAGAGTAAAAATCATGCGAAAGTCAACCCACAAATATCTTCAACCCTTTTTCTTTTCACTCCAGTCGGATAGAAGCGAGGATTGGAGGTATATGATACATCAAACGTTGCAGACGATACACCACTAGCATCTTGTAGGGAACTTCGGTTTTGTGGCCGCCATGAAAGATTTGCTTGGTGATCTGGAGCACGGGCCACTTTTCTCAGTCTGACATTCTTCATTTCCTTCAAAAATGCGGCCATCTTGTCTGCTGGCACGCCAACTGTTGGGAGGCCCTTTCGTTTAGTGGATAAATTGGAGTTTATGGGCGCCTCGATTGGCACTGGCGCGCGTCTGAGAGCTGCTCGTGCAGAGGCAAAGAGTGTATCAGGTTTTGATGCCCTATCTGGGATTGGCGGGGGAGGTGGTGGTGGTGGTGGTGGTGGTGACAAAGAGGTAGTCAAAGTTCCCATCTCCCGTTTCGACAGCTGTGGAAGCAGTTGTATTATACATGATTCAGTGACATGCACCAATTACACTAACCTCTTGGCGTAACCTGCTCACTTCCTCCTCTAGAAGGCGAATCCTCTCTTTATCTCGTACCTTCTCTTCTACGCTCTCTCGGGCTACACTGGCACTGGAATTGCTTGCGATAGAGATCTGCACAGCGGGCAGTTCCTGTGGGCTTTTTGCCACCGTGGGCTGGTTGGATACTACTTCCAGTGGTAATAAAGGAAGGTCAGAGAGTTCACGTTGCTTTTCTTTGTGCTTCATTCGGTCATTAGAAATCTCCCTCTGAATTGATTCGTTTGAACGATTTGCATCAACAGCCGGAGCTTGGGTGACACAACGTTGTAGCGTGGGGATTGCCTTATCTATGCCTACATGAGGCTGACGAACGATGGATTTGACAGTTAGACCATTGTTATACTGGGTCAGAGTGTGATGGTTTCTGTGGTTATTAGATTGATGGCAAATGAGTCCTGCGTCAGATTCTCTTTGTCTGGGGCTACAAGGTCCTTGGCCTTGTATTGAATCTACCCATGGACCAATATTTGAAAAATCATTGGGTTCGATCGTTGGAGAACGGGGATAAAGGGCACCAGGCATTGCATATTTCCTGTTACTGGGCCGCAAATCTGGGAGTAAAATAAGCTGGTTACGCGCTACCGCTGGCGAGCATCTATAGGGGTTTAATGAACGAACCAGGGTCGTGTTTGCGATCTTGTTCTCTTGAGATAGGCGAGAGATGAGAAGGCGCGTTGGGTGGAGGAGGATGTTTGCTCGTTATAGGTGCAGGACATGGTGCAAGAGGAAGCTATGAGTTGGTGGTTGGAAGTGGATATAAGAAGGAAAAGAAGGACGAACCGTTACGGTACCTCCTGCAGCAGCTACAACAAACTGGTGAATTTCACGGGAAACAAAGTCGAGCACGTCTGAAATGATGCTCGAATCCTCCGCCATCGAGTCTGTTAACTGTAGTTGGCAGTCAAACAACTAGTCAACTTACAAGCTCTTGCCAAACAATCAACAACATCCTTCCTTCTCATCCATGTTTGAGCCCGTTCGTGGTGGCACTCGTGGTGGTCAAGCCGAGTTCAAATGGTCTGACGTCTCTGCTGATAAGGACAGAGAGGTGCATAATCTTTTCACTCATAAATTCCATCTCATTCCATCTCTAGCACTATCTTGGTCATAGCATCAATGCCCCTACTGGTCGCTGGCAAAGAAACAAGGATGTTCATTGGTATAGTCGTAACACACAGAACATAACAGAAGATGAAAAGCAGGAGATACTCAAGATCAAAGAGCTTGAAACTGCTGCATTGGCTGTCGCTCTGTGGGTGTTTAGCATGTGCTTTTTTTTGTGAGTATCATCTATTGACTACTTTCAATTAGAGGCTTCGAGCCTGTTTCGAAGACTTCCCAACTAGATGCCGCTCTTCCTACAGAAACCCGCTCCCCTCCCCAAACATCCCACGAGACAAAAGATAATCAACTAAAGTCGGAAAAAGAGGAGAAAAAACGACGAAAAGCTCAGAAAAAGGAGCAGAGGCGCGTCCGTAGGGAGATGCGCAGGTTGGAGCGAGATAAGCTTCCTAGTGGGAGTAGTGGGACCCATCATCGTTCTATTAGACTTCGTTCAAGCTCTCCCCTTCCGCGAGGAGTGCATGAGGGCATCTACTTCTCGCGTTCCCGTAATCGAAGTCCATCTCCCTCAAGATACCAACATCAGACTGGTAGATCAGAACGAGATTTAGTAAGGCGGTATACAAGTCGGGCTGAATCAAGGAAATAGCCCCCACTTAAATACAAAAGTGCCAATGTAAACCATTATGTAGCTGTGGTATTTCCCTTAGGCAGAAATGAACACACTATCTATGCTCCAGCTTTCCAATACGCGATGTCACCATCCACCACTTAATAAATTTTCTTGATAAGTGGAAGAGAGAGAAAAAGGATAGATACCACTCACTCTCATAAGGCTTTCCTTGTTGTCTGAGCTTCCCAGCTGCTTTGACTGCTGCCTCGCTTCCGTGTTCCTTCAAGTCGCTGAAAGACATAATCTCTCCACAGACGAATTTATTTTCAAAGTCGGAACTAAACGAGAGTGAAGTAAACTGGTGGAGTGATATAACCTCATACATACTGAATAACACCAGCAGCCTGAGGGGCCTTGGTACCCTTCCTGATTGTCCAGGCGCGTACTTCGTCAGGACCGCATGTAAAGTAACGTATAAGCTGGTATTGGAAAGAGGATACGTTGAAGTGAATAAGAGTCTTTCAAGGTCAAAAGTCGACGATCACGTACATCCAAACTAGTATAACCAGCTTGTGTTATTTTACCTAGGGTGCTTATAGCTCCAACTTTCTCTTCTTCGGCTTTCTGAGCTTCTGATGACATGGTTGCCAGACGCTCCTCGAGGGCGACAGAGAAGGGAATGAGTGGATCCCCAGGATTGTTCTGATCTATCCATGCTTTGATCTTGGGGAGCCTGGAACGAAACAGAATAAGCAACACATGCCAAAGACAGACCTTTGATACCAAACCATTTATTCTTCTTACGAATGTAATCCTTCTCACTAAGGTTAACTAGATATGTAACAGGTTTTGCTGTAAGTAGTTGAAGCCCATTTACAACGTCGATCTTGTGGCATAGTCAGTCGGGCTCGGTAAGATTAAGGACACGGGTTGTAACCCGGAGAGACGTGATCAGGACTATCATTACTTGTGATGAGGTCGGTCAGCATAAAGTTCTGGCCATGAAACATGGGTATATAGGACATTCAGAAATAAAGTTTTCTCATAGAGTGTGGGGCGTTACTCCATTCTCGACGAGCTGGGTTATCGAGCTTATCGCTCTTTATCATCTTGAAACAATAGAAAGAAGGACGAAGCATTTCAAGGCATACCTCACCTCTTTGTTTGTCCATTCAGCTTTACGGACGTCCTTGCCATCTTCCGTCAAGATTTTATAGATTCTTTCTACAGTTGCCTTTGTCATCATATCAGGAACATCGATGAATGCAATGGGGTCTGATCATCTTGACTTACGATTTCTTCCTTCTTGGCCTTATCAGCCAGACTAGTATTACCTAGACTGCGACCAGACTTCTTCAGACCCTCTATTGCCTTTTGCACCCACTCTATATCTTTCAACCTTAATTCCGTCGAGATGATCTCCATGTCACGAATAGGATCGACGTCGCCAACAACATGAGTAACTTCCGCATCATCAAATGCACGGACAACCTGGAATATACCATCCACAGCACGGACATGGGATAAGAATGCATTTCCGAGTCCCTCGCCTGTTGAAGCGCCCTGATTGAAGTTAATATTTTGGTTGGTGTGTAATGATTATTCGGGACACATACAGCTGTCAAACCAGCAATATCGATGCATGTCAAGAAAGCGGGTACTCTAGATGCTGGCTTATACACATCACATAACCAATCGAAGCGGGAATCAGGGACAGGAATTCGAGCCTCCTCTGGATCTATTGTCGCGTAAGGAAAATTTGCAGCTTTTCCAAGATCTGACGATGGATGAGTTGATTTTATGGGACAAGACTTTGGGATAAAAGAACCTGTATTCGAAAGGGCGTTGAAGAAAGAAGACTTCCCAACATTAGGAAGGCCTAGAAAGGAGATGAGGAGCTGGAGCAGAGAAGGGATTAGCTGAACGAACCAACGATACCGACTTTGAGGTTGTTGCCGGGACGACCGAGTAGTACTTTCCTTTCCTGGGTAGCAGCAGACTTTCTGGGTGGCATTTTCTGCTTTTTAATAAAAGATGGAGGTGAGGTATGGAAGAAAGCGCAGAGGGGGTGACGCCTTGCAAAAATGGCAGGACATCGATCAATCATGGGCATACAGTAGAGGAAAGTAAATAAGGACAAATAGTAGTAATAGCGACTGGTGTCCCCCCCCGTCCGTTTCTCCCTCGATACAGTAGACCCTGACTGAACGCTCACTGTAGCGTACCAGTAGCCCTACACTGTACTGCGCGTCCTAGCCTTGTACTTGTTGCACCCACCAATACTAATTTTTCAAAAATAATAATATAAACTTTGATTCCATTTCCCACACACC
Source organism: Amanita thiersii Skay4041 (assembly GCA_002554575.1). Taxonomy (NCBI): domain Eukaryota; kingdom Fungi; phylum Basidiomycota; class Agaricomycetes; order Agaricales; family Amanitaceae; genus Amanita; species Amanita thiersii. Next base: position 416,765 of record KZ301975.1, read on the forward strand.
TCCCATGCCCCACTCCGCCCCACAACTTCACCTTTTAGCTCTCTCCCATCTATGACACCCCTTCAGTTCTTCTTACCCCCTGTTATATTCTTGACGTTATTAGCATACTCACAGACGATTACTACAACCGATGAGTATGTTTTCCATTTGTCCATTTGCGCTTTGTCTTTACACTTTACTGTCCTTCACAGCACATCTGGCCTTACACTCGTCGAGGTTGTCACGATAGACCCTGCTCTAGGTGTCCCAACAACCCTTGTTGTGTAAGGACGTTTTTGTATCCTTCTTTTGCAATTATGTTGATTCATTCATTATCAAGGTCGACTCTAGGAGCGCAAGGCACGACGGGTACTACAACGAGAACTACCACAACTCCTGCCACCCCAACAACAACCATTCCGGATATTCAAGGGCCCGTTGGCCAGCCCGCTCCAACGACAGCTACGCCTGGTGGACCAACACCCTTTACTTATACCACCATTGTTGGTGGGGAGACAATGGTAGTCACAGACATTTTTACACCCACTAACCCAGCAACTGTTCATGTTATTCCTTCGGGAACTGGAACTATATGGGCCCTTAGTTCGTGGATGGACCAATATGGGCCGACAAATCCAGCCCAGGCTGCAAATACAGCGGTAGATCCAAAAAAAGTCCATAGATGGCAGTTTACATTGGCAACTTGTTTGCTTTCTGGATATCTTCTGTATCTTTGATCCTTTGTTACTGAGATCTATATGCTGGACAATTTTACATGGACCATTTCTTTTTGCTCGGACAAGATTCTTACGTTTATATAATGTCATGTGACTGTATTGTGTATACTTCATCCACTCAGTGCTGGCATAGTCCCGCCTAACTTCTATGCCTCTCGAGGAAAATACTCTTGCCATTGTCTTCATTGTAGAATCGTCATTACCGGTGTACCATCAATGGGGGATCATTCTCAAGGAATATGTCGCTTCCATGTTTTCACGCCTAACTGAAGCACACGCAGGTTTCAAGGTGCATGCAAACGTCTTTACATATCCCTCACCATCTCAATGCTGTCCAGATCAAAATTGGATTCATCACTTATGGCCCAGGAGATCTCCCGCAATCCCCTCTATTTTGCAAGAGATTCTTTGTTGACCTTCCTGTGGCACTGAAGGAAATGAGAGAACATCCAGGAAAGTTAGGAGTTGGCCAAGCCAATGCCGGAGGGGAAAAGGGCATGGCGGCTTTGGAGGCATTAATTGCCGCTCTAGAGGTACTTGTATGTTCATATATATCCAAATGTGCACTGAAAAAATGTCCAAGTTATATGACTCCCTCGGTGACTACTACCAAGCATACGAAAATTCCGGAAAACGGATGAGCTCTAATTATGTTATTCACATTGCGGCAACAAGTCCAGACTCCTCGCAACATCCCCTGTGGAATGATCATCCACTTTTAGACGAAACGACATGGGATACAATTCCCCAAGAGTTCCAGAAGGTTTGAGGCTCTGAATACCTTATTGCTTGCAATCTTATCAGAAGATTAGAGGAATATAAATTATAATGCCATCCTTCTCTGCGATCGTCTGCATCAATTTATATCATTTCACACAGCAGTATGTTGTAATATCCTCCTCGATACGTATCAAGTAAAGTTCTCCTTATAGATGCAGGCCACACGGTTGGATATAAAGCCATGGTTCCCGGTGCGCTCTTTTCATACAGTTTTACTTAGTGGTCTCCCAAATCATTCTGGTGCTGTCATTCTTTGGCTCCAATCATATACTTTGGCTCAATACTTATCTATCAAGCCACGCTGTCCAAACGACCTGGGGACAACGTCATAGCTGAACGGACCCCTGACTCCAAACGCCCTCGATTAAACCAGCCCAAAGTCGAATCCCCCCCAAAGCGGGACTCTAGTCCCGTGCAACCTCCATCATCTAATCAAAATCTGACAGTTAGCCGCCCACCTGTTCAAGCAGGTACACCTCAGTACAATTTCATGATGCATGTCATTGCCAAAATCCGGGCCATGGAAGATCAAGTTCGCAATCTTGAGGTCAGAATAAGGGATGCACGGCTCTCGGGAAATATAGCCTTGGCAGATGAACTATCCACAGAACGGAGTAACCAGAGGGAAATCCTGAACAATTTTCATAGACGCTTCCGAGAACATGCGACCTCATCAAGTATAGGTGGCAGCGGCAGTTTATCCAACAAGAATGGATCCCCGCCCACTCAACCACCAGTCGTCCATGAGGTACAGGATCCTGGTACAACCCCCCTTTCAAGTATCCAGGAGAAGCAGAATAGAAACGGATCATCCATTGACTACGACTACTCACAAACCAATCCCCATCCCATAGCACAACAAGCGCCGGGTAACGTTAACCCTATATCGCTTCCACCACAAACACTCAATACCAACGCCGGCCATGTGTCGTTGATGCCAAACCCAGGAAGTGTATCTCGGTCCCAAAGCTCTCCGATCACGATGCAGATGCAGAAGCTCATTGAACAAGATCAGCGAAATCGGTTAATGCAGAGCGGAGAGGGACAGTTGCCTCAACTGCCAATCACCCAATCCGGGCAACCGCAACAACCAGCGATATTTCAGGGACGACCTAATGCATCAGGAACGAAGTTCAATTTACCAGCCGTTTGGCATGGTCAACTTATTTGGAGTGGAATGGGTCCGCTGGGCAAGAAGCAGTGTCGTTCAAGCGTCTCTGCCCACTCACAACATGTTACGGAGTGGTAAGCACTGTTTCTATCTGCTATGTCTGCCTAATCTAAGAACTCTAATAGTCGTGCTGATACATGGCCTTCTTCACTCACACTGGTGCCAACATCGGAGCATCTGGTTTCGATGCAAGAACTTAAGGAATGGATTTCTCGCTTCAAACCGTTAGTCTGTCAATTTCAGCCCAAAGAAGAAACGAGTGTGGAGCCTTCCAATGAACAATATTACAAGTCACTCATTCAAGTGTTGGTGACAAAGAGAGTGGTATGGCATTCGGTGATATACGGAAACATGCCCCTTCTCACAAGGAATTAGTATGCTGTGGCAGCCTGGACCTTACCATCTGGTATCCAGAAGAATAATGTCCTCGTTTTCCCTCTCAATGAACAGGTCCTCCTTGGCGCTTTTTTCCCCATTACTGGTATTCCAGAGATGCCACAAACACAACCAACAAATATCCGTCCACCCTCATCACAACGTACAACACAGATTCTTGCCCAGCTGCAACGATTGCCACCAGGGCAAAGGGAAGCAATATTAGCCCAACTCTTACAAAGGCAGATGATCCAACGACCATCCGGGGCTGTACGGGCAACCGCCCCGGGAGTCACCCAAGTTCAATCAAGTCAACCTTCACAGGATTTGGGACAATCTCAACCACTCATGAGCCAAAACATAGCTGGTTTGACTACCCATGAGCAGTTCAGCGTTCCTGTTGGGGGACTGAACCTTGGTTTGAGTCAAGCATCAACCAAGGCATCTGGAATGACATTCCAACCCCAGAAAGACACTCGTAACATGGTTGGGACAAGCCAAAACTATGAAATGTTACAATCATCTCAAAGCCGTAGTGACAACCGAATGGGCTAAGGATTCCACTGCTCTGCAAATTACAATTGAGGTATGTTAAGGTTTCCCTCTGTTCCCTGTATCTTATCATGATCACTGATATTAGGTTGCGCCTCATAAACAGTTATCACTGGCTCTTCCTTCCGCTGACCTCGAGTCAATCTCGTATTGGTAATGAATTCAGAACACATACTTCACTCCAGTGTCCCAGGAAGCCCACATAGTAGACGCGTGTAGAATCAGCACCTTGAGACGACGGGAAGTATAGTGAAATTGAGGATAAGTTGCTGAACTTGGCAGTTCTATATGCGGCACCCTAGATCAAGTACAATGCCTGGCTTGTGTTATTTTACAAACCTCAAGCTGTATTCTCCTACTCCTCTGGCCTGCGCTACATTGAATTCTTGAGTGGGGGATCGATTGGTTACGTCACTAAAATCAAGATTCATCTCATTAGCGAACTGAGATGAAGGTAAGAGGCAACACTAAAACAGCACATAAATGGCACAAACCAAAAGAACTTTTGAGGGAGTATGCTCTACTGGACCAGATTTAAGAAGAAGACCTCGAAGTCGAACAGAGCCCATGAAGGGAATACGAAGAATGCTGAAGATGTAATGCTAAGCTTGGAATACAAACATGAATCTAGAGAAAATTACAGCTGATCATCTGCATCTGATTCAATGCACTTAATAATATGAATATGACGAGTGTAGATTATGGAGGGAATGGAAGTAATCACCACACTCTCGTCCTGGCGGTTGTGCCATGGCTTAATGACGTCGTAACCAGGGCGAGAAGCATTCAAGGCAATCACATTTTCACGGTCGATGTACTTGTACAGGTTATCCTGTGGATTGGGTTCGTTTCCAACCTGACTATGTTCTTGGTGCTCATGACCGCAATCATCGTGGTGATGATGAGGAGGCATAAAAAGGGACAAATAGTACCAAATATACCAAGAGATATTATAATCTGTCAGTGCTTACATTTCTCATTCTGTGAACTTCAAAGGTAAGCTACTCATCCTTCATTTCCATTACATGATGTTCTGTAATTTGCGTTCGAATATTGTTGGCCTGTTTTTACAGGGACACCCGCCAGTGTACCCTGAGGCTGGTTGTATGTGACAAGCGTTGTCCTGATATATTATTCTTGGCCCCTCAGCTGTCGAATATGGATCTGATTTCTATCGTCTAGGACAACGAACACTGGTTCAGATAAGACATACCTAATCCAAATAGAGATTACTCTCCATCCTATACATGGAACAACTCGCAACATCATCTCCCCAAGGCAGTTCTGATGATTCGCCGGTTATACAGTCGTTTAAAGTATATAAACCTTGTGACCATACCGCACCAATCCGTAAGTTTATTAGCAAACTCAGAATCTTGGTAATGGTAACGACGATGAGATGCTCAGCTCTTCTTCCCGACGAGTACTACTCGCCGACTCCTGCTGATTTAAGAGACGCCCAGGCAACACTTGCAGCACGTACTCAATCCCTAATAAATGCACCTCTTCAGACTCAAGCAATGCGTGCTTCGATTACAAAATCTAGGAAGGATAAGTGGCCTTTTGTAAGCAGAGTGTTAGTACTCAAAATTGTATGCTAATGTCATCATAATTCAGATAACAATTCGTGTTAAATTTCCAGATAGATCCCAACTGGAAAAGGTGTTTCCATCGTCCGATAAAATCAAGTCTGTTTATGCCTTTGTACGTGGATGCCTGAGGGAGGACGTGAAGCCAATAAAATTCATTCTCTGTACGTCCTAGTTCTCGAAGTTTGTCATGCAATTACATCTGTGTTCAGATCAATCTCCTCCGAGAAAAGACTTCAAAGTGTCTGATCCAAGCGTTCGAGACCTCACGCTCGCCGATTTGCAACTGGCTCCATCGTCGGTTTTGTTACTTAGATTTGAGGCAGATGAGCTGAATGGTAGGCCATGACGTATCTTATTCACCCTCCTAGGCTGCAGTATTTTGTAGCACCAACGCTTACTGCACCACTGGCACCATCAATCCTCTCACAGGCCATAGATATGCCTGCACCGCCCACATTCGATCATACGCCAACTGTGGACAGCCAACATCAGAAGCTACAGGATTCAAGTGGTGGGTCTACAAATAAATTAGCAAAATGGTTGAAACTGGGCATTAGTAGGTTTCATAAGCTTAGGGTCACAAGATCCCACTCATTCATAAACAGGGAAGTCGGACTAGCTTGCCTTGTATTATCGGTTGTGTAAAGTCGTGTACCTGGACCGCTGCCATGCTACTAATATATGGGAAAGGTGCTATCGACATCCTTTGACCATGCCTTAAGTCCCCCGACCATATCCCGAACAGTGTTTCGTTCATTGACTTCGCGTAAAGCATGTGCCGCGATTTGTGAATCATTTCCTAGTCGACACACAATGAATATTTTGGTGTCGGAATTGCCTGGGAGATGCTCTTGCGGGTTGGCGATTAATATATTAAGTGGGACATCTGTGTCATCTCAGAGACAATTTACGTGGCCATCCAACTTGATTACATACTGACGGATGTGGGGATTTTGCAGATTTCATATTCAGTTTCTGAGCGAACATCAATAAGAAGGTAGGGCTTCGAGGAGTCAAGGACCATTTTCAACTCCTATTGACACTTTCAGTTGCTTTGGTTGGCGATACCAAGAAAAACTTACTTGGGCAGAGATGCGGTATTGAGGTTCACTAACACAAAGGCCATGTCCTTCCCAGTCAATTTTTTCCCCACAGAACTGCACATAATCTGTATCATGAATCAAAGAGGATGATTTAGTCTGTCCACATGCAACGCAGCTAGGACTACGTGACCGTAACTTGATGGATCGAAAGGGTGGCAGACCCATTGAGGAGAAAATCAACAAAGACGGCACGAGATCTGAGGTTTATTCTTTAGTTTTACCAGTCAGCTAGTGTTGTCTTTATGCTTACCATGGAGGCCGATTGTTATTTTAATTGCTTCAAGTGCTTGTAGAGTCCCGATTAGACCAGTTACGGCACCAAGAATGCCCACCTCCTCACAAGAGCCAATGACGGAAGGTGCAGGGGGTTTGGGGAAAAGACACCGATAACAAGGTCCCGTTCTACCCAGGTTATACGTGCAAAGCTGGCCGTCATACTTCTGGGCCGCTCCACTGACAAGAGGCTTCTGAAGGGCAACACAAGTGTCCGAGAGTAAATATCGGGTTTGCATATTATCCGTACAATCGAGGACTATATCATGTGGTTGTAACAACGACAGAACGTTGTATTTGGTCGCTGTGGCATCGTGGACCTCAAGTCTGAGTCTTGGATATTGCCTAAAATTAGTGTTGTTAGCGAGGCACAGACAATTCCAATAATACTACATACAGTGATAGAGCTCGAGCTGCAGATTTTGCCTTGTTCCAGCCAAGTCTATCTTCGTTATGCAGAATTTGCCTCTGCAGGTTGGACAACTCGACGATATCATGGTCAATAATCGCGAGCCTGCCTTGAAATGATTCTGTGATTTATGCTGTGGACATTAGTAGATAAGCCATTAACATACCAACTCCAGCTGCAGCCAGATATTGGAGTGCAGGACAACCCAGTCCACCAGCTCCAACGACAGCGATGGACGCGCCTTGCAATTTAAGTTGACCTACTAGCCCTGAGTACTGGTCAAGTCAAGAAAGCACTCCCAATCAACTGTACCTGATAATCCAAAGCCATCAAGGACCATTTGTCTCCCATAGAGCAAATACTCTTGGAGGCTCAACATCATTGTCACGCCACAAGTTTTCTCCGCGACTTTTGTTTACTATCACACTGATTGCCAACTATATCTCAAAGAATGGATGTCCCAGTTGATGGTACGCCAATCATACACTCTGGTCAGTATTGGTTTCTATCGCCATGTACTCAAATACACTGCTGTGCCAAGGGAATAAGCAGTCACCTCTCCCGTGGCCAGATATTTCTGAATATGCGAAATGGTCAGTATCATCATACAAGTTCGGGTTTGGAGCAGAGTGCCTCCGTGATGGTGATTCAGCTACCTTTTGGCAGTATGTATATAGAGTGCTTCGCTTTCATCAAGGGACACTACGTAAAAACTCTGCAGTTCTGATGGACCACAACCACACTTCATAACCGCTGAATTCCCGAATAAAATGGCCATTCAAGTACGGATGTCTCATAATCAATGCCTTTTGAGAGGCTGAGAATAACAGAAAATTAGTATCTACCTCAGCTATCCCCAAGATGACTCCTACACTCCTTCTACTCTTGCTATACGTGCCGGGACAGGACCAAACGACCTTCAAGATACTCGTGTTGTTACCCTTGACAAGCCAGATGGTTGGATCACATTCGATGTATCATCGGAATTGAACGAGGATGGAGACGGATTGTAATCTATCCACGCGTAGTGATATTTATCACACTTACTAAAGGTCACAGAAACCCGGTATATGCATACGTGCTACAAATCATCATTGCCGCGAACCACATGAGTGGCAAGGACACACATGTTCGAGGTCTCCGTATTCTTGGCCCGATTGAGTGGGTCTCTTTACATACTTGATCTTCTTTGTCGGCTAAGTTCAGTTAGCGAAAGTCCAAATGATGATGGCCCATTTGCATTCAAAGCACCAGCATATACACTCTATGAACAACTAAGATAACTCCAAAGATGTCAGTCTGTAAGGCCCCTAGTATAATATATTTAGGCGTACAGTGGAAATAATCAAGAATCAGTGGATAAGTATGACATCGTTGGTGATTCTCGATAAAAAATCGATACATAGTCAATGCGGTTGCTCTTGGTATGTTGCTGGAGGGTGATATCTATAATGTAATAATCTAACAGCAGATGGTGATGTATCCATTGAAGGCTGGAAATAGTGAAAGAGGCTACTGGGGTGATTTGACACAGAAGAATGTTCATACAACAACCATTCACTACTCTCAGTGTGCATACTCTCAAGAGCTGGTGTGCGACCGGAAGGTATGTCCTGCGTTTGGCTACTCTGTCTTACTTGTCCAAGGAAGAAATGCTAGCATAGTTGGTCATTTCAGGATGGAATGGACAAACAGATCACTTACGTTTTCGTGTGGCGATGCATGATAGACAACAGGTGCTTGAGACTGACGTTGACCGTATGTAGTGGGAGGCTGTGAGGAAGAACTTGTGGCTACAACTACGGGCTGCTTAGATTTGAGGGAAGAGGTTGAATCCAGTGTCAGAGGGGTAGGGTGTTTGGAGAGTGAAGTCTTTCTTGAAATAGCGTATTGATCACGTTCACGACGCTTCACATGCTGGGTGTAGTGTGAAAATTCTTGTCCCGAAGCGTTTTCACCATAAATCCCTTTTTCACACCTTTTGCAGATAAATTCAACAGAATCCCAATCTCGCTTCGGTCGACCTGCAGTCTGATCTGCTTTATCATGGCAAGCAATGTGCTGCCATTTTAAACAAGATCCACAGGACATCATTGGGGTAGGGTCATCCTATATGGGAGGGGATTAACATTTGGGCACTGTGCAACCATCTACCACGCACAATATTGATTCCATGGCTCTGGCAAATCTCGCAGTCTAACTCCCATTTGACAAGACTCGATGGGGTTGACATCTTATGAGGGGATTGGGCATGATGGGGTTCAGGTGAATGCGTAGTAAAGTCAGATGTAATACTGCGCCTTGCACTCCGTTCACTTTGCCTCCAAGTTCAATGAAATGATTCAATAGCCATCACTGGAACCCCACTCACTTAGTTTGGATGATCTTTGTTCTCGCTTCTCGCTCTTTCCTTCGTAGCTCCCTGGCGGTATCTTGCCTTGAGCGGCGTTCCTCTTCTCGTTGAACCCGAGCTTCAAGTCGCCGAGTACGGCTCAGTTTCTCTTCTTCTTCCGCTTTTTTTCTGGCAGCCGCAATGGCTTGTTCCCTCTCGCTCTCTTTAATGGCTATTCTGGAGGATCGTTTACGATGAATAATGGCTTCTTGCATTTTTCGCTGTCTTTCGGCAGTCTAATTCCCACAGTATTATTCCTCAGAGTTTTCCATGATCAAGAAAACTTGCCTTCAGTTCCTCAGTTACGATGGGAACAACTTCATTAACTAGATATTTGTACAAGGCTTTCTCATTGTAATGCGTCGCATTCTGAAATCGCTCTGAAATGTGCTCCCAATCATACAACGTTGAACATATCTGTTGAACAAACACATTGGTGACTTCATGCAATGACCAAGTAGTACCTACTGTTTCCCATTCCACAAAATGAGTGGTAAGACTTTCTCGAGAATCCTTATCATAGAAGCGTACATTCCCGCTTTGTTTGGGATTATCAGCCTTGGCCTCAGGAGCGACCGCTTTAGGATCCACACTCAGGGGTTCTGCATCTTCACTAAGTTCTGTTAAGTCACTAAAGCTATCATCACTTTCCAGGCCAGTCTTGAAGAGAGAATTTTTTGCATCACTACGCGGTTGTCGAGCATGATCACCCATCCATTCATTGGGAATAGGCTGCCATTCGTCTTGCTGAGCACCACGTAAACGAGCGCTAACTCGTGTGCCCATTACAAGATGAGAAGCAGAGCGCGCTGTTTGAGTCTTTTGAATTCGAGGTTGATCTGTGCCACCCGTAGTTCGGGATCCATGACTAGGAGCAACAGATATCTGATTCTCAGGCCATGCTTGAGCTTGCAAGGTGAGTTTGACTTTTGCGTTGGCCTTTGCTGTTCGCGTTCTTGTTGGGCGATGCAGTGTATCTAATTCTGTATCGTGGTTGGTGGTGTGTGAAAGACGGACTCGCTTTGAGTTCCTTGAGGCTAGCGGAGTGCTTTTATCGGAAACTGAAATCATACGCCTTTTCTTTGTTTCATTCCTGGGAAGGGAGGGAGGGGCTCGTTGAATCCATAGACGATCATCTGAAGATAGAATCACATTTGAACTACATTGATATGACCCCATGTAACTCACACCCGATGAGCCAGTATGCATTTTTGTGTTTGTCGTAACCAATTGGTTCGATTCGCTATTAACTAGTGAACACGAGTCCAAAGGTAAAAGGAAAGACTCACCCATGATGCAGTTTCATCATCGCTTTTCATGATACTCCTTAACCTCATAGGGTGATGAAAATGCCACTCTGTAAGTAGATGCATGCTATCCATTTTCTCAAGAACAGGGAGTTCAAACCAATCTCTTGATCTAGTACAGTTCTTGTCTGAGACTTGCCCTGCAATTTTCTTGCTCGGGTCGTCTTTTTCAACTGTATCAGATCCGGAAGGTTGTGGGTCTTGTGCTATTCCAAATGGAGACGCTTTTTCATGATGTGAAGGGGTAGAAGACGACTCATGAGGTTCAGGTCTTAAAGGATTTGCATCAGGTGCACGTCGTTCGTACTGTTTGCGCAAGATCGACTGCCAATTATCGACGCTAACTTAAATGAGCATGTTGGAAGGTTATCCTTTGTCTAATCAGCCCACTCACGACACCTTACGGTCATAAGATAGTGTGTATAATAATCTTGTCATAATGCGAGGTAAGACATGCTTTGTTCCTCTAGCAAGGTCCATTTCAATGTCCTACAACGAGATGAATTAATATATACAAAAGTTTCAGCATTGATTACTTACCACTAGAGATACATCGTTCATAGCGAAAAGGGGTGAAAAGGTGAAGAAGAACTGACTAAACGCTGCCCATTTCCACTGAGTCCTTAAGAGAGTAAGAGCTTCTGTTATGCTTGAGGAGGCAGATTTAGGTGCTAGCTGATCTTGTGTTTCTGGGTTGGAAGGGCCAGCGGGGTGGTGGGGCATCAGAAATGCAGACAGAATCTGACGTCGCAGAGTCAAGGAAAGAAATGTTAGATGAATTACGTAAGCAACAAGTGATTGTTGAAGGGTTTCGGCATTGAAAGAGCAAATTGCAAATTATAATAAAGGCTCTACAAACTGTATAAGGTCTAGCGTCTAGTATCCTTGAGTGGTCCTTGGCTAGTGCTACTACCATCGATCATTTCTCCCGCTATAACCATCATGGTTGCTTCCATATCTTCCACTGCCGCCTCCGCCACGACCTCTCCCACCCCCATTGTACCGAGCTAGATGGAGCAGAAATTAGCCAAGCGCAGGGTCACGGATAGAGGGCTCACCTCGATTACCTGCTCCACCATACATTACCATCTCTTCTAGTTGGGATGGCACGATAGCCTTAGCTTCTTTGAGAATGCTAACAAGCTCACGAGCCGACTTTGCATTGTCAGTGGTAAAATATGTATAGGATGTTCCTTTCATCCCAGCTCGCTGACCAAGTTTCAGTTAGGAAGCTTTGCACAGATAAACATGACTTACACCAGTTCTACCAATCCGATGGATGTAATCCTCGCAGTTGTTTGGGAAGTCATAGTTCTAAAACAATGTAAGGAGCAGCTCCATAAATGTGAAGAAGACTTACAATCACGTAACCTACATCCTTGACATCTGCAAGAAATAGCCATGAAAGTAGTTGCGAGTCGAAACAAGTTAAAGAATCAAGTAAATAGCAGTGAAAAGAGTAGAGTCAACAGTTATCCTTTAACCAGATTGAACAAGCGCTTCGAAGACGGATGTGCCATAAAAAACACCATCATGTTACATGTTCAAAGGGACTTCCTGCTGGCCTAGCAAACATCCTGGCTAGCGTCTCCATTGTAAGACAGGTATTGACTGATAAGCAAAAGCCGATCGAGAGGAATGAACTTGAAAATGAGAGTGATATCCCCATCGCCACAGCATGCTTTGGTTTCCTTTGTTCATTAGCACGCTAGTCTGGCAATAAGGCGTTATGCAAAACCAGCGTTCATAAGAAGGTAACGCTCGTGGTCTTCGGGTCAAACCTTCTCGACGGAAAGGGCTCACTCAACCTGTCAAACTCAGGAGGCATCCCTGGAAACAACACTGTGTGATGGTGCTAATAGGTTAACCGCATAAAAAAGAAAAAAGTTACAAAAGCTCTCGCTCATAACACCCTGGCATGCTATGGCTGAGCCTGAAAAAGCTTTCGTCGGAGCGCTTGTGAGTGGAAAATAAAACGCACCAAGACCACGAGACGCGACGTCTGTGGCGATCAGAATCGGCGACCGACCAGCTTTAAACTCCCCAAGAACCCAGTCTCGCTCACGTCTGTCCAAAGACCTTTCGTCATTGACATATAATTGAAAAGAATTAGCTGACTGACTGTTCTTTATCTCCATGTATTGCTAACGCAGGCCACCCATCTTGACGAAGGTATTTTGTAATATCATCCGCAACTCGCTTCGTGGCCACGAATATTAACACTTTAGCATTCTCTGCACTGATTTGGTCAAGATGTTTTATTAACTTGTTTCGTTTCTCGAAATCACTGCAGACTTCCACAATTTGCTGTATGTTGTGATTTGCAGTGAGTTCCATCGAACCAATGTTTACTTGAATAGTATCCCTCAAAAAGTCCTGTAACATAAGCCAGTTAGATATCGGATCAAAGACACAAGAGGTTTTTGCAACGAACATTGGCTAATTTCTGTACGTCTTTGGGCCATGTTGCACTGAACATAAGCGTCTGGCGATCTGGCCGTATCTGACTGACAATCTTGCGTATTTGTGGTTCAAAACCCATGTCTAGCATTCTATCGGCTTCGTCCATCACCAGGTATGTGACCCGTCGGAGATTGGTCTTTTGGGTCTCTAACATATCAATTAACCTGCCAGGAGTGGCTATGACTATTTCAACTCCCCGCTGAAGGTCACGAATCTGAGGCCCTTTGGGTGCACCACCATATATCGCTGTGTTCCTAATACGGGAATTGGCACTGAAAGGTGGTTTTAACATATAGAAGGGATGACATGAGTTTTAACTGACCCAAACTTTGTACATTCTTGTTGAATCTGTACAGCAAGCTCTCGAGTGGGAGCGAGGATCAATGCGATGGGACCATCTCCTGGAGCCAATAACGGTTGACTAATGGACCGTCATTAAGAGGGGCAAGACGTAAGATGTAGCAACGTACGCATTTATATGTAGCATGGCAGGAAGTGCAAATGAAATCGTCTTGCCGCTTCCTGTTTGTGCAATTGCAACCATGTCTCGGCCACTGAGAGCCATTGGCCAAGCTTGACACTGTATGGGTGTAGGAGTCTTGAAACCCTGTGCACGCAAGGAAGACATCAGGTATTCTGGGAACCCGACCTCATCAAAAGAGGTTATGGGCCTTGGGACACCTCGTCCTTGCACCTTCATAAAGAAAGTAAATGAAGTGAATAATGAAATATTGCACAGAGCCGCACCCTGATTTCTTTTGAGCGCCGGAATTCTTCAATTTCCCGTTCACTTCGGGCAGCGACCCGTTTGTCCTCAACGTAGAAGTTTTTTTCAAAACGCTCTAAGCGAGTGTTGGTCCAGTCTACAGCACGTAAACTGCCCCCAAGATGTGACATTCTGTCATCATGACCTCCCCAACCGCCATTAGTGTAGCCACCATAACCACCACCATAGCTATTGTAACTCTGAAATTTGTTGCCATGAGACGTAAGGAATCGTTTCGGTTAGACATAACACACCATGTTGTACTTGGACGAGGGGGGTGGAGGGTAGTGATGAAAGAACCTCACGCTGTAAAATTGCGCTTAATCAACCAAAGTGGTACAAATAGACATAGCCACATACAATAAGGTGCGACAAACTAATAGATACAGTACACCATCATCTAAGTGGAAAACAAGAACAACAGAACAGATATGAAAGCAATGGTCCGAACTATACTACAGTAGCATGAATGCAAGGTATAAGTATATCTACGTCTGTCAGAGAATGTGTAATTCCGAATGTTGTCCTGAACAAAAGTCCTACGGTCACAAAAATTTTGATACGCGCTTGAATCTATCCACTCACCTTCACATGATGACGCACCCTCCGGGACGTTTTTCTTTTTTAGTACTACTCTCGGTAGGATAGTGCCTTCGCATTTGTTGAACAAGATCCACGAAGACTTCCTCAATATGCCAATTGCGCTTCGCTGATGTTTCATAAAATGGCAAAGACCATCGACTAGCCAAGGTTTGTATCGTGTGCATCTGGACCTCCCGTTCATTTGATAAGTCAAGTTTAGTACCCACAACCACAATGGGAACGGACTCAAAACTGTTAGCCCAATAGTTTATAATGTCAACTGAAACCCGTACATTATCTCCCCCTCTGATGCGGTATATTTGCCTTCTCAAGTTGTCAACTTCCCTGAGGCTTGCCTCCTGAGTAAGGCTGATTGCTGGGAAGTACTAATCATTTTAATTTATTTCATTCACCCACCTGAAAACCAAAATAAAACCGGATCCGGACTTGATACACAGATGAGCAATGCAGAATGGGACAAATATGCACTAATATTACCTTGATGTATACTTCATTGAGAGACGTGAACTGTTCAGCCCCCGCCGAGTCCAATATCTCGAGCTGGGATATGATTCTTGCCATATATCCCCACAAAGGAAAAAAAAAACGTACTAATGAAGGCTCATCATCAACATTGATGTTGCGCTCATAGTGTTCTGTGATAGACGTCGTTAATGTACAAGGGACGTAAGATGTTTAACCTACCTTCGATGGTTGGGTCATAGTTTTCCAGAAACATATTACGCACGAACCGCACTAAGCAGGATGTAGTGAATGAGTTAAGCAGATCCTTCTAGTTGAGATACCTGTCAATGCTGACTTCCCAACCCCACCGGCTAGGATTCAACGTGAGTAAAGACACTAGAAGCAGCCGATTGAGCATTACCTCCGAGAACGACGACATTGAATGTGCGAACAGCTTCACGACCTGGCATACCCTGTGGTAAAAGTTGATAGTTGGTGAAAGTATGGTTGTAAGAGTTTGTCACCTTGCATGCTCCTCATGCTCGAGGTCACATGACAAATCTTTTCTCACCCTTACCACAGAATTTTTGTTGAGGTGAAGAGGAGAGAGAAGAAAGGCATTCTACTTCATCATTGATGTTGATATTACTATAACACACACACATCTCTTTCTTCTACCACCATCTACTTGAAACTTTCTCATGCTTATGTCTGGTCATGGTAGAGGTCAAGGACAGTTCTGACCTCCTCAAGATGCCCCTTGGAGTTCCCAAATACCTGCCCACTTTTGTGGCAAGACCCCTTATGAGATAGACTACTATCTCACTCATGGTGCCTTTCCTGGGCTCACCTGCCCCCAATTGCATCTCCATCTCCTCCTCTTCAGAGCCTTCATGCCTCAATGCAAACAAGGAGATGGAGTTTGTAGAGTGACTCAGTGGCTCAGACTGCCTCCACAGCAGAGTCCTGTGGTCACCCCTCCTCCCCCAGTAAAAGCTGATCCTCTGGGGCATCTTGTGAGAAATGTGGGAAACCTTTTCTGCATGGATATTGGCATGTACAATGAAGCAATGCTTCTTGAGCATGTTGGTACTATTGCCAGTGTCCTTGCTGGCTTACTCCCTCAAGGACTCAACTGTGCCTGGGTGGCCAACTTGTTTGGCCTCACCTGTCCCCCTTGCCCAACCTGTGGCTGTGCAATCTGTGGATTGCACAGCCACAGCTGTGTCAGCACCCACCCCCCCACCTCCTGCTCATGCTCTGGCCCCTGCTGCTGTTACACCCTCCAAACCTCTAGTGCTCAAGGTTCAACCCCTAAGCACCCCTAACCCCTATTTTCAATGTTTTGATGTCTTCTTGTTTATGTCAAAATTATACACTCACAAATAATTGAAGACATCTGTCAATAAAGCAGATATTGAATCATTGATTAGATAGTGAGAATGATGATGCTCTTGTTCTGTCATAAGCAGAATCAAGTTATTACAATATCATCATTACTCATGATTGACATGACATGAG